>CM029013.1:66066507-66623706 GCA_016801055.1 Panax notoginseng | reverse complement strand
AGGAAGAAAAATAACCATTATTTGTGTGAGGCTGCATTACCACCTGCATGCAATAAGCAATATTTCCTGGCCTTATCCAATTCCTATTTTATCTCTTAATTCTCCCTCATCCCTCAATTATCTCCCTACAATTAAATGATACAAGAAGTTACATAAAAAAAACTGTAGTTTTTAAATTGCCAAGTTGGACTAGTATGTTCACAATGCTGCTTACGCTACTATACTTCCTTTTTTTTGGGGTGGTGGTAATTAATATGAGTATATTGAAAGACACTGAAAGGGGACGAATCAATGTAAACATAAGGTATACAAAAATCTACCGGCCATTAGCCCTTCTTTATGGTGCAAGAAAGATTTGACTTAACAATAGACAGCTCAAAAGCTTTTCTATTTCTCTCTGACCATAACCTTCAAAAATTATACAAGGGGGTGATATTCCATATTCCTTTGCACCTCATTCCCTCCTATATATAGACCAACTCAACAAAAAATCCTTACCGACTGAGCCATAACCTAGTCAAGGTAAAACCATAGTTCAACATTCTTTGGCAACTCGGAAGTAAAGTAGCAGGTGATTCACACTCTTGCCATTACTTTTTTACATGAAGATGTGCTTAAAAGTTATGTAATGTGTTTGAAAAATAAATACAAATTTAATATTCTTTCTTCAGGTGAAAGTACTACAGTGAGCTTTAAATTGTTCACATTATTGTCTTACCTATTTTGTCTGAATTTTATATTTTGTTGCCTTTGTTGTTTTTTAAACTCGTTATCTTACTTCCAGAATATGGTATACTACAAAATATCCCATGTTGATGGGCGAATAAATAATCCTGAACAACGAATTGCGAGTGATGTACCAAAGTTTTGTTCAGAGTTGAGTGACCTTGTACAGGAAGATCTTACTGCAGTTACTGATGGTTTGCTTTATACCTGGCGCCTGTGTTCGTATGCAAGCCCTAAATATGTATTTTGGATATTGGTAATCTCTGGCCTTAAACTGTTCTATGTTGTCAACTTTATATAGGAGTTTTTGTACATCTGGGAATGCTAAATTATTTCAGATGCTAACTTAGTCTTCTACATCCCATTTCCTGCTATATAACTTGTATTGCATTAGTAACTTCTCAACTCAAATTGTGATGTTACTTTCTAGGCCTATGTATTAGGAGCAGGAACAATGATACGAAATTTCTCTCCTGCATTTGGGAAATTAATGTCTGAAGAACAACAACTGGAAGGTGAGTACCGACAGCTTCACTCACGGTTAAGGACCCATTCAGAAAGCATAGCATTTTATGGCGGTGAAACAAGAGAAGAATCTCATATTCAGCAGAAGTTCAAGACTCTTGTTCGACATATGAGGACTGTTCTCCATGATCATTGGTGGTTTGGCATGATTCAAGACTTCTTATTGAAGTATCTTGGTGCAACTGTTGCTGTAATTCTGATTATTGAACCTTTCTTTGCTGGCCATCTAAGACCTGACACTTCAACATTAGGACGAGCAGAGATGTTGAGCAATCTAAGATATCATACTAGTGTAATAATATCACTCTTTCAATCCCTGGGAACCTTGTCCATAAGTTCGAGAAGGCTTAATCGCCTAAGGTATTTCTTCTTCCATTTTATATTTCAGCATTTTGTGGTATTCGAAAATGAGAAAATCTTCTATGAAGATATGCAGGTGACATTTTCACGTGCTTTGATTCTTATGGCATAAGTAATTGGACATTTATATATCTGGTTGTTGCTTTGACTGGTTCCCTCTTTATGATTAACTATTACTCTGTTATCATTCAGCATTTTTTTGTCAAATAGAAGTAGTTGCCATGCTAGATATATCTTCAGTCATTTGGGAAAACTACTTTTTGCCATTTTATGACCAACTGCTATGCAAAAAACAGATCCAATTTGTAGTTTCACCTCAAAATTTCTACCTTTCCTTTAAAAAGCTTCAATATGCACCGGATGATCTACCTTACCTAGTTTTGTGCTGGTTTTCTGGCTATAAAAATATTATAGTAGCAGAGTTTATATATATGGAGGAGGGTTGTGCCTCACCTGGTTTTTTAGGCATTTTGGTTGCAGTATTTCTAGTAAAAGAGCAAAGCTATGTTAGATTTTTCAGTGTTGAATTAGAAAATGAAGGGCTGCAGAGTTATGTAGGATTTCTAGGTAAAGTCCAGGGATAATATTAGGGTTTGGCTATTGTAGGAATTTGTTATATTAAGCTGCTTCTTTTTGTCTAGTGTGATCCATTCAGGAATCTTGTAATTTATTTTCTCTTGAAGGTGTCTACTGATCAATAAAAGTGCAAAAGAGAAACACTATTTTTTGTTAATATTTCGATTGGCTGTATATACGAGTGAGGGAGAGTGAGACCTTTATGGAAGGCTTGTTCTAATATTTTAATTACTTGCCTAAGTATTTTCTATTCACATGTGAGTTGTACAATTTACAGTTCTCTTTAAATGAAGAGAAGGGAAGAATCTGTGCAACATGTTATCACATATCTCAGTTCACGTTCTCATATCTGTTTTAAACTCTTCAATTGTGCAGTGGTTATGCGGACCGTATTCATGAACTGATGGTCATATCTAGAGATCTTAGTGCCCATGACGTATCTTCTTTGCAAAGAATTGGGAGTAAAAATTATATTACTGAAGCGAATTACATTGAGTTTGATGGTGTCAAGGTACTTTCTAATTTGTTTGCAGATCATTTATATGTTTTTTCAATGTTTTAATGCAGTCTATACTGCCTTCCAGGTAGTTACACCTAGTGGTAATGTTCTGGTGGAGGACTTGACCCTAAGGGTTGACACGGGGTCTAATCTACTGATTACTGGTAGTCTCTTTATCTTAATCTTGTGCTTTTGTGATTCTTTACATTTCATTTATTTTATGTGTACTTAGGAAAATATACCTTGTATAATATTGGTTATGTTGTATTCATTTAAACCACATGCAGTCTGATAGATGCTTCTCTTCTGAATTTCATTTGGTATCATTATGCATCTGTTATAAACTTTCAATCACTATTAAAAGCAATTCATGCTCCCATACAATTACTATGCAACCTATCCTACTCCTTTCTCTTATATCTTCCTCATGATACATGATTCTATTCTCACCGATGCATCATAAGCCGATGTTAGATATGACCAAACCATCTCAATCGATAATTATTCCTTCCTTGCTACTCTTTTCAGAATTTATTCTTTGTTTTAATTATTATAAAGAATATAGGTATAATTGAAAAACACATTAATTAAAATTTTCTAAATAATAATGATGTTTATGGGTGTTTTTTTGAATGCTGCCACATTCTAGTTCCTAAGGTTTAATGTGTTACACCCACATTTACTGGCCTAGAATCTCAAAATTGATTGCTTGGCTAGCCCTTTTAAGTGAGGTAATCCCTGTGTTGGGTGCGTGGTTTGTTACACATTGCTTATAAGTGCTTAGAAGCATAGTGGTGTGACCAAAATTAAGAAATTATTTTTTTGAGGTAGGGACATGTCCAAGATGCATGGGAATGTTTGGAATAGACTGAGAAGTGTCGGTGCCTACGGTTTTTGACTCAGACGACTCCTTGGAAGTATCCTTGCTTCTTAGGACTCAGGAAAGGATTGCTTGTATTATGGGTAGAAAGAATGAATTGCAGAAAATAGGATCCCAATCAGTTTACCACACAATTTTTAGGTGTCATCTTAATCAGGAGCATATTACGGGATCAGATGACTGGTGTAGATATAGTACACCCAAGCTTGTAGTAGTATAACTCTTAATTTTGTTATTCTGTCAAATGCAGTAAACATACTAAAAGAGTGGGTACTATAAAATTTGAAGTATACATGTGCTGTTTTGCAAATGTGACGACACTTTTAAAAGCTTAATAATACCAATAATTTCTTTTTACCTTTTAATTGGTGGTTATTTTTTTATGCATTCACTTTTGCATTTTGTAATGTGTGGTGTTTTCTGTGCGACTGTCGTATTTGTTTGCCACTTGAATGTTTGTTATTCATAGATGTCAAAATATGATATGATGAATCATCCATTATGCTCTGAAGATTAGCGATTTCAGTTTTGGTTGTACTCTTGTGAAGGTCCAAATGGAAGTGGTAAAAGCTCGCTTTTCCGAGTTTTAGGAGGACTTTGGCCATTATTATCTGGGCATATCGTGAAACCTGGGATTGGTTCTGATCTGAATAAGGAAATCTTTTATGTGCCTCAACGGCCTTACACAGCAGTAGGAACTCTTCGCGATCAATTAATCTATCCTCTTACTGCAGATCAAGAGGTTGTGCCTCTCACAAAAAGTGGAATGGTTGACTTGTTGAAAAATGTAAGTTTTGATGATATATTAAATATATTTTTGCTAATTTTGCAACTTGCTTAGGTATATAGTCATCTTATGACGTTACTCAATTCTAAGTATCTCCATGGGCGGATGGGCCTGACGTTGTTGGGTGGTATATTACTAGGTTGACCTTGAGTATCTTCTAGACCGTTACCCATCTGAAAAAGAGATAAACTGGGGTGATGAATTGTCTCTTGGTGAGCAACAAAGATTGGGAATGGCCAGACTCTTCTACCATAAACCCAAATTTGCTATTCTTGATGAATGTACCAGTGCGGTAACGACTGACATGGAAGAACGTTTCTGTGCTAAAGTTCGAGCCATGGGAACATCATGCATCACAATATCTCATCGCCCTGCACTAGTTGCATTTCATGATGTGGTCTTGTCCTTGGATGGTGAAGGAGGGTGGAGTGTTAATTACAAGAGGTTAAGTTTTTTTGTTCAGTCTAAACTTTTGATTTGTCATGTGCAGGGCAGATGCTTATTTACTATAGTTTCTTGTAATTTACAGGGAGGATGCTCAGGTTGCTAATGTTACTGAATATGAGATTAATAAGATGAAGCCTTCTGAAACAGACAGACAAAATGCTGCATTTGTTGTCCAACGTGCATTTGCAGATACAAAGAGAGTATGAATCTCATTTTTTGTTGTCATTGCAGTTTTATCTTGTTTCTCATCGTAGTTATACTAACAAATTTAAAACCTTGTCGGGGATGTTATACATAGGACTTAGCATTCTCAAATTCGAAGGCCCAATCATACTTTTCGGAGTTAATAGAAGCATCTCCCCCGGCGGATAATAATAGTCCATTGCCTGTCATCCCACAACTCCATATTGTTCCAAGGCTATTGCCATTGAGAATAGCTGCAATGGCTAAAGTACTGGTGAGCATCTTTAGCATCTTTCAGATATTATGCTATAGCTATATGTTATGATTGAAATTCATTTTGCGTTTACTTGATACACACGCACACACGTGTGTGTATGTGTATCTGTGGTATGTACATATATAGACATAGAAGTCATGATCTGTAAAGGTGTTGCAGATTTCTGCACAATTTTGAATTAGTATTTTCGTGTGCTTGATAAAAGACCACTTGTGAATGAAATAATAGGAGTGACTGAGTGAAATGTAGGAAGCCTAGTTAATCAGGGAGGACCCAAGAGATCCATGTGCCTCGTAGAAATGCAGGGTCTCATGAGTATAGGGATGCCCGAGTATCCAGATCTACGAGACTTTAGGTTAAGATATCCTAGGGGTAGTTAGGCGCTGAGCCTAACCCTAGTTAATTTTCTAGTTGTCATTTTTATGCTTATTCAAGCTTTCAGATTGCTGTCCTGCATTATTTATCCCTTGATATCCATGATTATGATATTCTTCAATTGCTGATACTGAGTATTGAATTCATTGCTGGTTCTTTAGGTCCCCACAGTGCTTGATAAACAGGGGGCACAACTCTTTGCCATTGCTGTTCTTGTGGTTTCGAGAACTTGGATCTCAGATCGTATTGCCTCTTTAAATGGTATACTTCCTTTTCTGTTGTTGTTATTACCTGATGTGTTTGACAGAGCTCACACTCTTATTTGTTCGGAATCAAATTTCATTGGTTTTTCCAGGGACCACTGTCAAGTACGTTTTAGAGCAGGATAAGGCAGCTTTTATTCGATTGATTGGTGTTAGTGTCCTTCAAAGTGCTGCTTCTTCTTTCATTGCACCTTCTTTGAGGTAATTACCCATTGCTGTAGAATTTACCTGCAATTATTAAAGTATAGAATCACTTTTTTTTCTTACTTACATGAAGGATGTTACTCAAAAATTCTTGTGGGTTGAAGATAGAAATAGCTTCTTATAAGTTGCCCCAAATCAGTGTGTTGTTTTTATGACATGCATTCACATGTGTTTTGTGATTAGAAGCTATCAAATGAAAGATTTGTTGACATGCATGAGCATTGTCTATTTTGTAAGTTAGATTGGATCTTATGGACAGACTTTCTGCTGTGAAGCTCTTGACCCATAGGGCTAAGTCTGAATAAGAAGTTTTAAAAAAAATGCTATTTATGATATGGTTCACTCATAGATACCATTTTTTCTTCTGATAAGTACGGGTTTGTTTATTTTATTTGGGATCTTAGGAATGAGAGTAACACTTGACTTTTCAGTGGCAGCAATTCATCCTTCACTTAGTTTTACTTTTCTATGGTCCTCTGCAATTCGGAAATCTTTAGGGGAATTTCAGTCTCTGATGTTTGTATAGACTGGAAAGTTGCTCTTTTTGAGTGTTCTCTATTGCATAAACCACTTGTTATACTGTGGGTGGACTCCTTAAAAGAATGCTGTTCATTTGAGAATCTTTTTAAATTTCTTGTTTCAAAGGCACTTGACAGCCAGACTTGCTCTTGGGTGGAGAATTCGTTTAACGCAGCACTTACTGAAAAATTACTTGAGAAGGAGTGCATATTACAAGGTAACGTAAACAATATCCAATTATTTCTACTATTTTGTGTCATTTTGAACTAGAAATCATGTAAAATACCTTATTAAGATACAATTATATTGAATTTTTAAAATTGCTGAAGAGAAACATGAACCCCTGAACCTTCCTATTGTTGGAAAGGCAGCAAATTCCACACAAGCTGTTCAGCACTTCAGCTAGACACCAAAAGGCCACACTTTAATAATTTAATAGAAAAGAACAAATTGAAAGTAGAGAATTTACTGTACCTTCTGTTTCAAACGCTTTGAATATGGTTATTCATGGGTTTAATTTTGCGCCTGATTTTATTTATTCTTTGTGATTTATAGAACTCGAATGTTGAGATACAATATATATATATATATATATATATATATATATATATATATATATATATATAGATTTTGTAAAAATAATCTCGATTGCATTTATGTGTAGGTATTCCACATGTCAAACGTAAATGTTGATGCAGATCAGAGGTTGACTCAAGATTTGGAGAAGCTAACTACTGACTTATCTGGGTTGGTTACAGGAATGGTAAAGCCAACTGTTGACATATTATGGTAAGTGTGTATAGCAATTGCTTTTCTACTTCTTATTCCACTATATTTCTTCATCCAAAATATTCATTTTAAGGTTGTGATGCACAACTTCGCTTGCTCTATTTTTTACCCTACAAATTCAATCCTTCACCTTCTTAATGCAGCCATTATTTCTCAGTACTCGGTGGATTTGTTTGGTCTCTTGATCCCTTTGAGACCTTCTCTTGTTTGCCTTTTTTTGATTTAATTACTTTGCAATAATCCAACACTCCATTTATCTTTTACTTCTTTTATTTGGAAAGTGTTCCCTAAAAAATTGAGGCTTTTATGTCATCTGTGACCCTTAATAGGCTTACCACTAACATGATGTGTCAGGAGCGTGTAGACTCTAAAAGTATTTATGTCCAGATGTGTGTTGTGGGTATATAAGTAAGCGAAACTCATTCTCATTTTTTCCTTCATTGTCCGATGGTTTGTCAGCTGTGGTAATTTTTTTTGGTGTTGTGGGTGCGTGTTGACCCTGTTGGTTTTGTCCTTCTATTGCGGGGGCCTTTGTTCTCTGCTGTTTCCGGAGGGTTTGTCAGAGGGAAGGATAAGAAATTTTTGTCGAGGTGCTCTTGTTTTGCCATTTTTGCGGGGTGCTCGACGTTTGAATAGAGAGGAGGGAAGGATAAGATGATTGGCAAGATCTGCTCCATTTATTTTGGGATTGTTTTTTCTTTTCTTTAATTTTTTCCTCTTCTTTTTGGTTTTGGTGGGACTTGTTGCCCTCCATCCTCATTGTAGTTCTACTTTCTCTTCTCTAATAAAATTTCCTTCTTTTATCATAATAGAATAAAATAATAAATATGCTGTATTTCCTTAGGTTCACCTGGAGGATGAAGCTGTTAACAGGCCAAAGGGGTGTTGGTATATTATATGCTTATATGTTGTTGGGTTTGGGTTTCTTAAGGAGTGTCACTCCAGACTTCGGCAACCTAGCAAGTCGAGAACAACAACTAGAAGGAACTTTTAGGTAACATGTTGCGCCTTTTCTTTTAATGGTGCTGTTCTAAAGTTATATTCATCTGAAAATTATCATGACTTGGTGTAACATGGATTCATTAGGTTCATGCATGAAAGACTGCGTACCCATGCTGAATCTATTGCTTTCTTTGGAGGTGGTGCTAGGGAAAAAGCGGTAATTTTCTTTGAACACTAAATATATATTTGTTGTAATATTGCTTCTCTTCACATGTCATCTTTAGCTGTCTAAAACAGTGTGATGGCACACGTCATTATATATATAATTCCTCTTCCTATTTAGTCAGTTACAAGTGCTCAAGAGTTTAGGTGGCCTGGGGGTCCCTCTTTTTGTTAGAGGTTCATGACTAGGATTAACAGTTGCGAAAATCATGATCCTGTAGGATACTAGGATCCCAAAATCAAAATGCACTGAACCAACGGAGATACTATTGGAAACCTGATCCAGAGAGAGCTTGTATAGGATCTTGAATTTAATTACATTTCTACAGATCATACTGTTCAGTCTATATTGCAAACCTTGAGAGCGGGTTCGATGAATTATGAACTGTGGTCAACTTAACAGAAAAGTAATGTCTGGTCGCTTAAATAATCTGAACCTGTACCAAATATACCAAAGACCATATTCCTCTTCGGTTATGAATCTTGTGAAAATCGTGACAAATTGCTTCAAGTTTGTAGTCTGACATGTAAGCAGAGTGATAGAGAGAAACTTTCCATATTATTTTCACCTACTGATAAAGCCCTTGGATCCTCAATTTTTGATATGATGAACTTTTCCTACTGGGGTACTCTTTCAAGTTTGATCATTCTGCTATGATATGTAACTAGGCCTGACAATAAACTAGGTTTGGGTTGGTTTTGGGTCACATAAGATAGGTTATGGGTCCATTAAGAACTAAAACCATGTCACCTTATTTTTAATGTAGCAAATGTGGTTTGAAACCAAATAGTTATAGGTCCAGCGTAGGTCAACCATATTTCACTTTTTAAGTTTTTGGAATTTGTAGCCTATTAACCTCACCACAAGTATGAATTTGAATTTTGGATCTATTGTAGAGCTCAAGGTGAACTCGAATATTTTCCTTATTGTATGATGTAGCCCCATATAATTTTCTCAATGCCTTTTTCATATTCATCAGTCCCTAATCCTTGACTTATTCTACTTGCACTTAACAGATGGTTGAATCAAGATTTATGGAACTTCTTGATCATTCTGCTTTACTTCTGAAGAAGAAATGGCTGTTTGGCATACTGGATGATTTTACTACAAAACAACTACCTCACAACGTTACATGGGGTTAAGCTTGTTACATGCTATGGAACATAAAGGGGACCGAGCTTTGATTTCCACTCAAGGTAATATTTGTTAGACAATTGTGCCTTGCGTCTTCAATAGACTATTTTTTTTAATAACTTGATACTTGCTTTATTTGATGGCAGCAAACATTATGATAGAGATGAAATGATCCTATCTTCATTTTTGCTTATTTCCGCTGTTCAACAAAAGTTTTATTCATCATTCTTTCTTATAGGTGAGTTGGCACATGCACTCCGTTTCTTAGCATCTGTTGTATCTCAAAGCTTTTTGGCTTTTGGTGACATTCTTGAGCTACATAGAAAATTCCTTGAACTATCTGGTGGCATCAATCGTATATTTGAGCTGGAAGAGCTTCTAGATGCTTCTCAATCAGGTTGTGTTTTTCTTCTGCTCCTGATAGAACTAACTATGAACTATCTTTTGTGTCTTGATGTGATTTCTAAAGTTCTGTTAAAATTTATCTGATGTTTTTTAACGTGTCTTTTGTATCTTGTGCTCAACATATGCCGGGTCTGTTAAAATTCCCAAAAGGTCCAAGTCTTGGATAACCACTCGAGAGATTTGGCCATATGTATGACAGACCTTGTTCTATATTTATAATTGCTGACAATCTTCAGTACTGCAATGTTTTGCAGTTATGGAGTTCAAGGAACGTAAAAACAAAGAACGGAGCTGCTAATAAGTTCTACTATTCAGTGTTGGATCCTTTTCTATATAATGCTAATATGTTATAAAGTTTTCCTAGTTAAAGTTGACCACTGTCCAAATAGGGAGTACAAGTGGGCATTTACCAAAATTCTGTATAATTTGTCAAATGATTTCAATTGAACTTACAGATTAAAAACTAGAGAACTTCTCACAGAATCACAGACGTTATGCTTTCCTTTTTAAGTTGCAATTTTAACCTTATCACAAATTCTTTTTAGGCGTCAATTATGAAAAAGTTCCAGTGTTGACTAGAGATGAGTTAAAAGAGATGTTTGGGTTATTATCATTTCTTAATTTTGAATTAGCTCACTTGTTCAATGTCTAGGTACAATTAAATGAATAGCTAGCTGGACCTAGCCAAGCGACCTATTTGTTGTCAATCCAAAACACCTAAATTTTAAATTATATAATTATTAGATTACATGGTGAGATTGTAGGCCTTCATTGATTTTAGCTGATTATGAAATGCAGTTGACATTTGATGATATTATCAAGTATGTATTATTTTGTTGGTTAGTGGTTACTTTCTAACTTATTTTATTCATGTGATTTTGAATCTTTGAATTATGAGTTTTTAGAAGGATGATGTTGATATAGTCGCTCCAATACCAAGCTTATTACCGTGGCTCAAGTTGATTCTGCTAATTTATTTTATCTTTCTTTTTTATTTTTAAAAATGACATTACAGGTAACTGAATAAAACTGGGTCATCAAGCCTGTAGTGGAATCTATGATATTGTCGTTATTAATGATATTTTTTTATGAATTATGCAATATTATTGATCTTTGAATTCCTGAATTCTCCCCTGCACTCATGTGCTTACCTATACAGTCCTTTCCCATTTTGAATTGTGTTGGCAATGTTGTAATATGTTTGGCGACACCCTCCAATTTTTCTACCAAGTTATTGGTGTATATATATATATATTTTTTTTGCGAATTTTATTGACATATTAGTTCCTAGCTTTGTATTTGTGGTGAACTTTATTCACATATTAGTTCCTCATTTATATAATGTTTATATAGCACCACACTAGTCACAAGTGTTTGAAGTATTGATACATATTTTGAATTTTCTTCCTTTCTCCTTTTTATATTGATAAAGTACTTTGGACATTATGCCCTCATGCTGACGAAGTTGATTCTCACACAGAAGATATTGTTCCTGGTTCTACATCACCATCCAATGGGAAAGAATTGCACTTTGATGATATCATATCATTCTCCAAGGTGGATATCATCACGCCAGCTCAGAAAATGTTGGCTAGGCAGTTGACATGTGACATAGCACCGAGCAAAAGTTTACTTGTTACAGGTTAGTGAACCATATTCCTCTGTTCACCATCTTGTCAAATTGGCCAATTACATTTACATCCGATGAGTTTTCAATTTTGAAGGTCCAAATGGGAGTGGAAAAAGTTCCGTCTTCAGAGCCCTTCGAGGTCTTTGGCCCGTAGTCAGCGGAAGACTTGTTAAACCACACCACGTTACTAATGAAGAGGCTGGATCTGGCTGTGGTGTATTTTTTGTTCCTCAGAGACCATATACGTGCTTAGGAACATTGAGAGATCAAATCATATATCCCCTCTCCCATGAGGAAGCCGAGAAAAGGGTTTTAAATTTGCATGAAAAAGGTAACTTAAATTGATATATCTTTTAAAGTTTTTCCTCGCTATATTTTCAGCTATTAATCCATTTCATTTTCATCCTTGCACGTCTGACAGTAGTAGCTTCTGTTTTCCATTTCAAATTAAGTTCTTATCACTGGATTAGGTTGATGAAATTCATTACTAATACTTCATTCACTGATCTCGTTGATCAGCAAGTATTCATGATGATTCATCAAAGGCTAATGAGTAATGAGTGGAGACTATTTTGGTTGCTAGCCCACCTAGAAATGATTTAAACCACATTATAAAACTGCAGTTGGGTTTCAGCTAGATTTACGTAATGACCGGATTTATTTATTGGTTTAGATGTTGAATTCGTGCCCGATAGTGTTACAACTAGCCTTTACCTCTGTGAGAGACGAAGGCTTTAAGGTGATAATAGGCAGGAAGCTTGACTGGGTTGAATGTAGTTGGGTTCAGTGAGATATGAGTTTGCGCTGGTTTACAATGTCAACAGTTGTGGTGCACCATGAGAGGAAGCCTTCTAAATTTGGCATAAAGTCAGTTTGTGGGGGCTTGAGGTAGACAATGTCAACAATAGGCAGGTACTGGGTTGTGGTGTACTATGAGAGGAAGCCTTCTAAATTTGGCGTAAAGTCAGTTCGTGGAGGCTTGAGGTAGTGAGACAGATTGTTGAAATGGATGTGGAAGGAGAGAAGCCAAGCCTTGTATAGGTGGTCTAACTGTGGTAATTTAGTAAAGTTACAGAGAGTGAAGGTGATACGTGGCTGTGTGGTTTATATATATGTATATATATATATATATTTTTTTTTTTGGGGTGGGGGTGCGGTTGTGGAGTTTCTTATTATGTATGGAGTATTATTCAAATTTACAACCCCATGAATGGAGAGCTTCAATTCTGTCATAAATTGTAAATAAAATATAACCAGTTAATATAAACATTCACAGTAGTGGAACGTCTTGAGAAATGAGAAGCAGTTTGGTTAGGCATATTTTTTATATGCACATTTTTTCGTTGATTTGTACTCTGGCTTAAGACACGAGTTTAGACAGCGTTCTAAAAATCCCAGCCTAGGCACTAGGCGATTCTCTACTGTCTCGATTTGCCAAGGCGCCTAGGCCCCGTCTAAACAGAATCAGATCTCTATTTTGAATCTTGACAATACTTAAGATGAATTTGTTAAATCTTAAAAGATTATTTTTTATAATGTTTGGTGGAAAATTTAAAAAGTTTACATCTACTATTTGTTTTGTATAGTATGACAAGTGTGTACAATAAATAAAACCGCCTAAGAAAATACCTAGGAAAACGCCTAGGCACCGCCTAGGGCAGCCTAGGCACTAGGCGCCCACTCTGCCGCCTAGGTCCACCTAACGATTTTTAGAACACCGAGTTCAGGTTCTTAACCCATTTTGTCCTCTTCTTAAATAAGCAGTTGTATGCACCTGCTAGTTTGTTAATATTCTGGCATTAAAAAAACTGTTCCTTTTCATACTTCTATCTTGTTCCTTGAATAATGTAATCTAGCTAATTTCAGATCAAACGTATATAGATGCCACAAACAATTTGGATGCGCACCTGAAAACTATTCTAGAGAAAGTTAAGTTGCTCTATCTTTTGGAAAGAGAAGGTTGTTGGGATGCTAGTCAGAACTGGGAAGACATCCTCTCTCTTGGTGAACAGCAGAGACTAGGCATGGTGAGCTCAATTTAAGGTTTGAATATAATTACAAGTATATGAGATCAAATGCTGAACTGTTTGTCATGGTGTTTGTGAGGTCAAGTGTACTTAGAGATATATAATGTAATTCTGAACTTATGTCATGGTATTTTATATTTTTTGCAAGGCTCGCTTATTCTTTCACAAGCCTCGATTTGGCATCCTTGATGAGTGCACCAAGTAAGCAACAGCAGTATTTATTTCTACAAAGGAAAATTTATTATAACTAATCCCTTGATATGATATCCCTGTTTTTTTCCCTTGTCCCACCTCAATTACAGTGCTACAAGTGTTGATGTTGAAGAACACCTTTATAGGCTTGCAACGGATATGGGCATCACAGTTGTCACCTCCTCCCAGGTAATTAGTACTGCTATGAAGAAGAGATTTATGTAGCAGACTCTGTTTTAGACCAATGAGGATTAGAGTTGTGTTTACTAATAGCAGTTTACCCTCCTACTAGGACAGATCATAGTATAATTCCAACGAAAATGATATATATTTTGCGACTTTATATGTCCACTTTTTTATTTCGAGTTACGTGGATAAATCTAATTGGCAATACTTTTACGATGTATTTGATTCAGTGAGCCAATTTTATAATCATATCTCATGTATTTGTCATGTATTGATATACGTCGCAATCGTAATTCAGTTAAAATCTTTCGCAATATATAGCAGAACTCTAATTCCAAAGACTATTTGGAATTGGCATAATGTGATTGAGTGTGTTTGAGATTCTCCTCATCATATAAAACTACTTGCAAACTATTAAAGAGTATAATTTATAGTCCTCCTATACATAGTTTTAAGCCGAATTATGATTGTGACGCAGGTGCATATATGAGATATGTAAGAATTAAGAAGGGTTCCAATTTAATTTATTATATCTTTATCGCATATACTTTCACGTTGGTC
Organism: Panax notoginseng; assembly: GCA_016801055.1. Lineage (NCBI taxonomy): Eukaryota > Viridiplantae > Streptophyta > Magnoliopsida > Apiales > Araliaceae > Panax > Panax notoginseng. The sequence continues at coordinate 66,608,996 of CM029013.1, read as the reverse complement.
ACAATCCAATTTCGTCAAATATTTGTCGACCAGCATATCATTTTCCATAATTTATTAAGGGCCTTTTGGAATTGTCTACAATGTACTAATAGGTGGTAAATCATCATTAGCAAATATAAGTTGGGGATGGATTTTGCCCTATATATATATATATATATATATATATATATATATATATATAAGGACTTGCATGTCATTTCATATGCCGACCAGTTTGTCTCCTCCAAACGCTTTATTTCATTGTTTTTTTGTGTGTGTGTTATTGGCTGTCTGACTTTGTGTGATTTTGCATGTATAATTATCTCAGCGTCCTGCATTGATACCATTCCATTCCAAGGAATTGCGGTTAATTGATGGCGAGGGTAAATGGGAGCTTCGTTCAATCAAGCAATGAGTTAGAAGCAACGATGCCTTCAGCTGCTCTTTGGTTAATATTACACGGCTTCATTTTCTGCATATGGTGGTGACTGGAGTGTGCAAGGCAGTTTCAACTAGCCACCCCCCATAACACTACTAGTTGGGTACAAAAGCAACATCTGGAAAGTGAATTCGTGGTTATAAATTTGAAGAAAAGGTTATACAAATATCTCATTTTTAGTGTAATATAGAAAATTATGTATAGGTATATATTATTTATTTGTTGTAAGAAATCAGATGCCTGTCAATTTGATTTCGCCCCTAATAAAATCATAGGAAAGTTTTGGGGGCGTTATATTATGGAATGTTGACTTGATACCTTCACATATAAATCTTATTGAAAGAGAGGTGCTCAGAATTTACTCCCCAACTCCCCGTTGCCTGCGAGTTGCTTATGAGCGAGAGATTTTCTGCATTTTATAACATTCTCCTCCCATTCAAGTTACGTGATCAAAATTTATTCAACTCGTTTTTAAATATTGAGATTTCATAATTTGGCTCGAGAGTAACTGAGAAAAGCATACAATTATTAGATTTTGACTAGTAGTTAGAAACACTAATGTTACGTTATGTTTTGGATTGAAGGAGCGGAGAGTGGAGTGATTCATTTTGTTTTAGTTAGAATGAGTTATTTTATATTCTTCTTCCTTTAATGAATAAAATTCATAAATTTGAGAGGAATAAGGATGGTTTAATCCATTCCAATCGTAATTAAATACAATTTTTTTTCATTTTATAAGAATGTTAAATTTTATTTTCACCTTCATTATTTTAATTCAAACGTAGCTTAAGTCTGTGTTTACGATCTGTTTCATGTAAAGTTATTATAAGCAGTTTTGTATGATTTATAAAAGTTTAGAATGAAATAAATTTTATGAGTAATAGTTTTTTTTATATACAATATAATTATAATAATTGTATTAACTAAAATTAAATAAATTTAATATATGACAAGATCTTATAAACAATACTAAATGAGAGTAGATTTCTGCTCCGCTTTATATACGAGCAATGGATGCGAAGATAGTAGTAAATCCCTGCAAGTTGAGTCCTGTGGTGGTAGGTAAGATATTGGGAATGTTGTACAAGGATTTGTGCCATTATTTGAATCTATATGATGGAAAAGATTTCGGAGTCATAAAATGTGTTGATATATATAAAAATGTACGTGTTAAGATGGATGCGAAAAAGCAGTGCAGATTGTTCTTATTTTTATTTACTCCGCCAGAAAGTTTGATTCTCTGTTTCCCAAAATATACTTTGATTCTCAGATCTTATATTATTATTATTATTATTACTCCCTCCGTCCCAAATTAATTGCTCAGTTTTGACTTTTTAAAGTCAAATTGACCATTTTTAAAATTAATCTTTTTACTATTTTTGCTAAAATATAGGTGGAGAGATTATAACCAAAAGAAAGTATATACAATTTATTATTAATCCCAATTTTTATAATTTTAGAAATATATTTATATATGCTTAATTATTAATTCTAAAAATTTATTTATTTATTTTTGCTAATTTCCACATACACCTAAGAATTGAAAGAATCGAATTTTGACCTCATAGAAACCATAAGATAAGAGTTACAGCTGGGTCAAGAAACCATACGATTATATTATACTCCCTCCTTTTTATTAAAAGAGATAATTTTGCAAAAAGAAATAAATCCCTAGAAAGAGAGTTCTTTTTATTGATGATACAACAACTAATATTAAATTTATAGCTAAACATAAGATAAATATTCTCTTAATATTTATTTTTTTTGGAACAGAGGAGTAAGTTATAACCTTTAGCCTCGATCTTCTCAGGATTAATTTATCTTCGATTTGAGCAGTCCATTCTCTTTTGTAGTACAAAACTTACATATTCGATCTATACACAACACCTTTTGAAGCAATAATTTCAAACTGATTAACGTTTTGTTTTTTCTGTATTAATTCTTTATTGTCGTGTGCGTGTGTGTGATCTAATTCTAACAAATTGGTATTAGAGCTAGGTTCGATTGAACACACGAAGAACGATGACATCAAGTTCGTCTGTTTCAAAGTTTGACGTGATGAAGTTTGATGGAATTGAGAAATTCGAATTATGACAACAGGGGTAAATGATTTGTTGGTGCAACATGGATTGGTGCTGAAGAAGAAACCAGAGACTATGAGGACTGATAACTTGGAGGAATTCCAAGCGAAGGCGGTGAGTACAATTCGTTTGTGTCTTGCAGACGAGGTTATGTATCACGTGATTGGTGATGAATCGGTATCGGGTGTATGGAGTAAACTGGAATCCATGTATATGTCAAATTAAGTCATTGACAAACAAGATGTTTCTGAAGAAGAAGTTTTTTGGGTTAAAGATGGTTGAGGGTTCTGAACTTATTCAGCATATTCACATGCTCAATCAGATTATTAGCGATTTAGTAAGGATTGTGGTGAAATTCGAAGAGGAAGACCAATCGCTGATGTTGTTATGTTCCTTACCGGGTTTAATGGAGAATCTTGTTACAACTCTTCTGTGGGGAAAAGAGACTCTAAAATTAGAGGAAATCACTTCTGCTCTACTGATGTTTAACTAATGAAGGCTAGGCAACAAACCGAGGGAGTTTCGGGTGAAGGACTGGTGGTAAAAGGGGGAAAGCAACGTGGTAAAAAATCGAAAAGAGGAAAAATAGGAGTGCATGGGAAATCGAAGTCAAGAGGAAAGACTCCTAATTAGCCAAAGAAGTTTAAATGTTTCAAGTGTCACGAGACAGGACACTTCAAGAAAAACTATCCGTACAGGAATAAAAATGAGGGAACATGGAAGAAAACAGAATCAACGAAATCTACAAACGTTGTGGAAGAGTTTTGGATGATGGGGATATGTTGATAGTTTCAACAAACACAGACGTGACAGACTCATGGATTTTGGATTCAGCATGTTCTTTCCATATGTCACCTAACAGGGAGTGGTTCAACATATACATGTCTGTGAATTGTGGTATTGTTCTAATGGGTAATGATGCTTCATGGAATGTCATTAGGATAGACACAGTGAAGATTAAGATGTTTGATGATGTTGTGAGAACTCTTGCTGAGGTGAGGCATATTCCAGGTTTAAGGAAGAATCTAATTTCATTGAGAACCTTATACTCTAATGGTTGTTAGTATAAAACAGGTGGTGGAGCCATGAGAGTGACAAAGGGTGTGCTAGTGATCATGAAAGGTTCTAAGGTTAGTGAAAATATCTATCGTTTGATAGGGAGTACAGTTGTAGGTGGAGCTGCTGCCACTACAACTGATGATACTTCATTATGACATATGTGGTTGGGGCATATGAGGGAACGTGGCATGCTAGAATTACACATAAGAAATCTATTGAAGGGGGTGAAATCGTGCAAGCTTGATTTCTGCAAGTTCCGTGTTCTGGAAAAATAGTGTAAGGTGCAGTTTAGGCGTGCAGTGAACAAAACTAAGGGAATACTTGACTATATACATTCTGATGTTTGGGGATCAGTGAGGGTAGCTTCAAAAGCAGGATCACTGTATTTCGTGACTTTTATCGATGATTTTTATAGGAAGGTTTGGGTGTACTTCATGCGACACAAGTTTGAAGTTTTTGAAAAATTCAAAGTGTGGAGAGCTGAAGTGAAAAATCAAACAGGGAAGCGAATAAAGTGTCTCAGATCAGACAATGGAACATAATACAAGTATGAACCGTTTGTGAAGTTTTGTGAGGAATATGGGATTCAGCGACATTGGATTGTTAAAAAGACACCAAAGCAGAATGTGTTAGAGGTTTAGTATGGCTAATGCTAAACTGGTCAACACTTCATTGGTGAGTCGATCATTTCAGGTTGTCTACAACACAGTTTTCAGAGTCGGCTGAAGAGATTCAGGATATGTCAAGCGTGCCTTATGCGAGTGTAGTTGGTTGTTTGATGTATGTGATGGTACGTACAAGACTCGATTTGGCACATACAGTCAGCACAGTGAACAAGTACATGGGAAATCTAAGCAAAGAGCATTGGAAAACGGTAAAGTGGATATTCAGATATTTGAAAGGTACTGCAGATCATGGGATTATATTTTCAAGGCAATATGATCAGATATCAGTGGTGGGGTATGTAGATGCGGATTATGCTTGAAGCTTGGATGATTTGAGGTCTACAATAGGGCATATGTTTACATTAGCAGGTGGACCGATTTGTTGGAGATCCATGGTACAATCTCTAGTGGCTCTATCTACTACTGAATCTGAGTATATGGCATTGGATGAGGCTGGGAAAAAAGCACTGTGGTTAAAGGGTTTTGTGAAGGAGTTGGACATAGTTCAAGGTAGAGTACAATTATATTGTGATAGTCAGAGTGCCATTTACTTGGCAAAGCATCAGGTGTATCATGCAAGGACCAAGCATATTAACGTAAGGTTTCACAAAGTGAGAGAGTTGATTGTTATGGGTGATGTGATATTGAAAAAGGTGCACACTTCTGAAAATGCAGCTGACATGTTGACAAAGATTGTGACCACGAACAAGTTCAAGCATTGCTTGGACTTGGTTAATGTCTCTGAATGTTAGTAAGAAAGATTTCCCCCGATATTGGTCGGAACAAGTGACTTATCTTTAGAATGAGCGAGGTTATTCGTCAAGGTGGAGTTTATTGGGACTTGTGACTCATAACTTAGAAACTACTGAAAAGGGTAGTGCCCCCCCCCCCCCCCCCGCAGTACGGTGCGAAGTTTCTGCAAGACTGGCGCGGGGCGCACCAGGACATGCTTATGTGTAGCGCGGGGTGCGCCGGGCGCAGACAAGTTTTGGAGCACTAACGCGGGGCGCACTGCTGACAGCCTAAAAGTGGCGCGACCCGCGCCGGACGGCGAACATCAGTTTCCTGATTTGATCAGAAAAGGACATTATGAGATATTTAGGCTATAATGTGAATTATGGTTGAAATAGAATTAATACTCCCTCCGTTCCTTAATATAGGTCGTTTTAGACATGTGCACAAGAATTAAGGAAATGATTGAAAAGCATTAACTATACTATCAATTGTCTATAATACTCTTCACCTCATTTATCTCATAATGAAAGAGTTTTATTGGGAGAAGGAGAGAAAGACTTAAGAGTAGAGGAGTATTATAGGATAATGATAAATATGGATCAAAAAATTAGGTGGAGTAATAAGGGGCAATTTGAGAAAAATAGTGATCAATTCTCCTAGATAACCACAAACGACAAATAATTAGGAATAACAAAAAAAAGTCTAAAACGACTTACATATAGGAATGGAGGGAGTAGATATAAATACTATCTATTTTAAAGTCATATAATTAAAATTAGAGAACTTCGTAAATCTCTATATTAATTTTTTATTGTCGTGTGCGTGTGTGTGATCTAATTCTAACAATACCCTTTATAATATATACTTGTGAATTAGTGCTGGCTGCTTTATTTAGTTATTTATTTATATTTTTGGACGGACAGACAGAGAGAGAGAGAGATAAGATTGCAGTGGTCGTTTTAGAGATTTAGCCTTTCGAGAATCTCAAGGGGTCTTTTTAAAATTGAACACAATCTTCACAATTAGGATCTCATGCCATTAACATCAGGTGCCATGGCCATACAGAACTAGTGTAAATTGTGTAATATATATATATATATATATATATATATATATATATATATATATATATATATAGTTTTAACCCCAATGCTATGTGCATTGGCTATGACTAAAATATTTTTAATTTCAAGATAAGAGACCTAGCTAGGAGCTTCACAATAAAATAAAAAATTAGCACCACCTTCTTTATAGTAATTCCTTGTCCATATAAATACATGCATAATGCAACTATATATATATATAAACTACCCCATACCTTTCTTTCATCCAAAAACTATCACACACATCTCTCTTAATTTCTCTATGGATTCTTTTCAAAATCAATCCTCCTTTACCTGTGATTTGAGAATCATAAGAGCCAAAAACATCGAATCCATCAAATCCACCAGACAATTGTTTGTCAGATGCTATCTCTCTACAGGAACAACCAACAAAATTCGACTTGACACCCAAGAGATCTCCCCAAAATCCGACTTGTTTTGGAACAGATCCTTCTCCCTGGATTGCCTTGGCACTCAAGAATCCATAGCCATGCTCATGCATGGAACCGTTGTTTTCGAACTTCGGTCAAGAAACGCCTCATCACTTCCATTGTTTGGGAAAATAGGCGGCTCCGAGCTTCTTGGAAGAGCTGAAATTCCGTGGAAAAGTGTCTTGGAATCACCAAACATGGAAATTTTGAAGTGGACTGTGATGATACGGCAGCCTAAGAGTAAATATTGTTCACGTGTGAATGATGAAGATGTTAAGCCGCTGGCAGTGGAAATAGAGATGAAGGTTCAAGTTCTGGTAATGGCGGCTGATCAGACGGCAAGGAGAAGGAGGAAGTGGGATGCGGAATGTGAGTGCATCGACTGTGCTTGTAATTCTACAACTTGTTTAGATTATGAACTCTTTGCCTGCTTTTGAGGCTTTTTAGAAAAAATAGTGGCAAATCACTCACTTAGATAGCTACTTTTTCGTGGTAGTATCAAGTATAAACATTTGCCCACTATTTTTTTTTGGCTTTAAATGAGAGCAGAAAATTTTTAATATGTATAAATGGAGATACAAAGTACCATTAATTACTACATGGTAATGTACTGGAAACAAGCTAGTTAATTTCAACAGTATATGAAAGGGAATTTTGATCTTGATATTTTCAACCAGTTTACTTGATATATATATATATATATATATATATATATATATATATATATATATATCTTGTTTCATTCTAACCTTTGATTATTATGAATATGAGAAAGAAAGCTAGCTTTAATTAATATACTAAATGAAATTAGTGCACCAATACTCCCTCAAATATTGCAAGTCCAAATTTTCTTTCACATCCTATGTCAACACATGAGATGATAAAAAAAAATACTCGACTTCGTAAAAAGAAAATGTCTTTATGTAAAAATCATACTTCATCCATTCTTTTTAATTTGACGTGAGAAAACATATATAAAAATTAAGAAATATAATTAATGTTTTGTCTGATTTATCAAAATATGTATAAAATCTCAATATTACCCTTTTAAAACTTATTGGAAAAGATGAATGACAAATAAAGTACTCTGTCCATCCCAGGATAAAAGTCTTGGTTTGCACATATTAAGAAAAAAAATGACAAAATTATTTTAATATATGTAAATTATCATTTAATTGTATAGTTTTCTACACATGACTAGTAATGATCCATAAATATGCATAGAAATAGAAATATGACAATTAATAGTAGACAAATTATTGTAAAAAAATAGATTATATAAGATAAATAGACATTCAACTTGGGACTATTTAAAATAGTAATAAGAATTTTTATCCTGGGACAGAGAGTAGTATTTAATATATAAATAATATGAAAAACTAAGTAACATTGATCCTATTAGTAATGAGGAGATGATAAAGTTTTAGTTAATTGTTGCCATTATTAGTACACAAAAAAAAAGCAAAAAGAAAAAGTAATTTGGAACTAGTATTGCCCTAGAAGCTTAAACCTCACTAAATAATTTCAATGAGAGAAACGATTGAATAATAAAATAATACTCCCTCTCTATGGTTGACCAAAAGAGTATATTGCCAAATAAAGTAGAAAATAACAATAATAAATAAAATAAAATTTGCTCACAAAAAGAATTTTTTTTATGTTAATAATAGTATAAAATTAATGACATAAAGACTTGAAATTTATTTTCATTATTTTGTGATCAACACTAACTTAACGAGTAATTATATATTTTTTAAGGGTAGACAAAACAAAATGTCTTAATAATTTTCCAAAAGAAACAATTTTCGTGGAGTGGAGCAGAGGGAGTAATTTTCTTTGTTGTAGAAAAGACATAGCCGCATTCAAACTTCACAGCTGCTATGCTCTTTGACAAGGATAATGAGTAAGAAATTAATGATAAGTGATTAAGTACTAATCTTACTTTAGCGTTGTAATCCCCTCTAATAGTATTATATATATTCTCCCAGCTGGTCACCACTAATGAAATACTAATAAAAATGACAATCAAATATATTATACTCCAAATAGGGCTACTACTGAAGATCAATATACTTGACTCCAAATACTATATATTGTCACTAAAACAATGACTATTTTTCTTCTTTCTCCACCAGCAAGAGGTCCAAATGTACGACTTAATCAATTGTTCTATTATACTTTTTCGTTATAAAATATAAGATTATTAATTATTAATTTTTTAAAATTAATTTAAATATTTTGAATAATTAATATTGTAAATTATCTAAAAAATATTATTTATTATGAGATGTATTATTTTATAATTTTTAAAATTAACAATAATCTTATAATTTAGAACAAATGTAATAATTTTTTACGTAGAGTTTTATTTTTTGTCAAATCATTTCAAAATATTAATTTTCTAGATAAGTACATATGAATGTGATTTTGATTAGGGTCAAATGTCTTTTGAAGTATAAAGAATATATGCGCATTTGTAGCCGAGCTAAATATTGCCACTATATATATATATGCAACTATGATTTGGCTCACTTTTGATTTGTTAATTCCTTAATTATATTCTATAGTTAAAATCTAAGATCCTTATCCCCCACTACAAGGGATCGATGTGTAGAGACTTGGCCTATTGAGAATCAATAAGGCTTGTATATTTAAATTGAACACAATAACTTGAAGAATCTAGCTACCTAGTGGCTAATCGTTTTTAATTGACCACAATCATACATAATCTCACGTGATTCATTTCACCCACATAAAGCATATTTTATATATATATATATATATATATATATATATATATATATATATATATAGGGGAAAATATATGTACACAACTGTGTATTACACAGTCGGCTATGTATGACGACGGGTGAGCCGTCGCCATAGCCCAAAAAATCCGTCGTCATAGTCCGACTGTGTAATGCACAACTGTGTATAAATATTTTTCCCTAAATATATATATATATATATATATATATATATATATTACTTAATAATATAAACCAAAATCCTTAGTCTTTCTACGTGGACAAAAAAATTGGATCAATTTGTTCCCACAAATAAATGGACAATATAATTTATTTGTTCGCGGGAACAAATTTTTTTTATTCTTTCGATTTAATTTTTTATCCAATTTTTTTGTTCGCGTATACTTATTGAAATCCATATAGAACATAAAACAACGTGGGCCGGTGATGATACTCCTTAATTATTTAATGGAACAATTACATATTATAGTACATTTTTAAAAGTAATTACAAAAATCATACATTCATAAAATAATTACAAAAATATGGCACTTCATCATATATATTTACAATACTAATACAATTAAGAGTCCTTAAATTAAGGGATAAATATTAATGAGATTACATAACAAATTAGTTTCCATCGTCCTTCGGTCTCTCTCTCTCTATCTACGCCATTACTATTTCTCTCTCTTCTCCCTTACTACTTCTCTCTCTCCTCTCGAAGCCACTCGTCGTCGTCCTCTTCCGCCGCCACCGCCGCAACACCGTAGTCTCTCAACTCTGACAGAAAATTGAATACGTGACTTTCAAGCTAATACGTGATTTTCTCTCTCCAACTCTCTCACAACTGAAAGGATTCTGATTTCTCTCTAAGGTATGCTTCTAATTTCTGTTAATTCTCATTCTACTAATTAATTGTCAATATGATCATATATATACGCTATGTTTCTAACAGAATGGGGTATTGATTGTTTGGATTTGTGTTGTTTTTATGTTTTGTATAGAATGGTTGATATAAGGAAGAAGGATGTAAAGAGGAAAAGAATCACGGAGGGTAATTCTGTAAGACCCCAACTTATTAATGAATAAAATCAAATTTTCTCTAAATATTATTGTGAATAATAAGTGTGACGCCCCCAAAATAGGTCCAATCCATCCAACCCATTCTGAGTCGCCAAATACATGGTACAGAAAATAACTACAACTTTATTATTACAATTGTCGTGCAAAATACGACAACACATATACTGTGAGTTTAAATACAAATATTGTCATCTAGACAGTATCCATACTCAATTAAGTCCTCATTATACTTATTGATACACTATTTTACAAAATAGTGAGGACTACTAAAATAACTGTCTTGAACCATCATTCCATACCCCGACTAGTACTCGCTACATTCTCGCCTCCTGAGAAGAAAAATGGAACAACAAGGAAAAGGGTGAGCTCAACTAGCCCAGTAAAGAATATTATGACTAAGATAATATACAACAAATTATCGTTAGTCTTCAACAGGGAAAAATATAATAGAATACAATAGACAACAAGTTTTAATTCAATATTCGCAGCGGAAAATAATAATTCATAGAAGAGTTACGTAGAGAATAAAATCTACGATTATCTATGAATTTAAAAGTCCATCATCAACATTTTATCCCTGTAACATCAATCAATAAATATCTTGAATCAAATAGTCATCTTTGCACTACAGGCCAAAGATATTCATCAGTTGTTCATGTTCACCTCAACACCTGTTCATCTTTGCACTACGGGCCAAAGATATTCATCAGAAATCATTCATCTTTGCACTACAGGCCAAAGATATTCAATTATATCATCATTTATGACTGAGGATGATGAAAAATATTTTAAAGGAAACGAATCCAGTGAAACAAAATAATAAATATTAAGGATTCGTATTTCAACTATTCCATGTCTAAAAATATCTCATAAATAATCATAGTGGAGTAAAATTTAAGAATGGTCAAAATATGGATACAATCAAAGCTAGTATCCAGAATAGATATTTTGGACGAAAAGAAAAAATTTTTATTTTTCGGTGAATAGTAACTCGTGAATAGTAACTCGTGAATAGTAACCCCGACATGAAAAATTTCAAATTTGATAAAAAGTTCAGATCAATACTTCGGCATAATGATATTGAAGAAAATAATATCATTTAAGAAGAAATAACATCCCTTACCTCAGTAAAAACAGTACTTCTAGTTGAAACACCGGATATAGGTTATGACTTGAACTTGCACCGTATAGCAATACTCAAAGTATTAGAATACTCACAAGAATACGCTCGATATAGAGAGAGAAATAGAGAGAAACTTGTGTTTCTGGTGTGATTTTCAATTCTAACCTAAGCACCTATTTATAGGAAATTGCTTAGAACACCAAAGTAGAAAATTGAATATAATAATATATTTATAACCAAATTTTCCTTAGCCCGCCACATCAAAAACATATTTTTCACACAAATGCACAAAAAATGCAAAATATGTTTTAAACAATTTTTGTAACAAAAATCAATTCAGACTCAATAATTTGGAACTTCAATAATTCGTAATAAATAGCCCTTTTATCAGAAAATTCGAATCTCGCGAGTTTTTATAGAAAATTCAATTCTCTACAACTTTGCAGAAGAAAGTTTTCCCAAATTCCAAACAGAAATTGACCGAAATCCACAAACGGACGATTTTACAGTCAATAATAAATTTTCGGTCAAGAATTGTGTCCACCAACACACAAAACATGTGTTAATCATTTAATGCCACAAAAATACTCTTCCTCCTCATATACTCATATATCTCATATTCATTGTAAAAATATCACCATTAATATATTATTAAAATAATATATTTAAATGAATTATTTTATCAGAAAAAGATAAAATATTAATTTTCAACAATTGTCACATTAAAAATTTTCTCCATCTATATCCACATAAAATCACTATTTTCCTCATCATATAAATCAATAATTAATTATACACAAATAATATTACAGAACCACAGTACTGGCAACCAGGCCGTTCCCAGGAAAGAGGGGACTTTCCAATAAGGATCTCTCCTTACTGGCGCGCAATTAGATGACCAAACCTCTCCTTAGACAGAACTTTCTAGACATTGCCAATAATATTATCTAATAATATTATTCAAATAATATGAATTATTGTTCCGATAATAGAAAATACTGTGTAGTGACAATTATTAAAACAACAGTAATATAAAATATCAACGCAGCAATTATTGAATCAATAAAATAAAATACTGAACAGTAATTACTGTAATAATTATTGAGTAGTGCCTTCTTACGTAAGAATCAATAATTGGTGCAATATCGTGTGCTACTGTGCAACAACGCGTATTATTGTGCTTTAACCACCGGGTATTCCAACAGTATTAACGGTAACAACTACCCCATTATTTATAAACAACTTATTTTTGTCGTTTTCTTCATCCAATCGCTTTCTGTTATGGGGCCCACACAAGGCTGTGCCGTCGTTCGAATATTCCCCGACAACAAGAATATTCCACGACCAAGCGAATATTCCCCAACAACAATGAATATTTTATAACCACTTGCTTATTTAAAATATTTGCGCATTTTACCCATAACTAACCACATTAATCAAATCAACCCTTACTATTTCAGAATAATAAATAGAGGAAATTAAATTTCATTTATTAATAATTTGGGGTCTTACAATAAGGGATTAATTTAATATAATACTTTGGTTATGGGTGAAATGTGTAAATTTTACAAAATAAGCAAGTGGTTATAAAATATTCATTTTGTCGGGGAATATTCGTTTGGTCGTGGAATATTCTTGCTGTCGGGGAATATTCGTACGACGGCGCAGCCTTGTGTGGGTCCCATAACGGAAATCGATTGGATGAAGAAAACGACAAGTATAAGTTATTTATAAATAACGGCGTAGTTGTTACCGTTAATACTGTTGGAATACCCGGTGGTTAAATTACAGTAGCACACGGTATTGCATCAATTATTGATTCTTACATAAGAAGGCACTACTCAATAATTGTTACAGTAGTTATTATTCAATATTTTATTTTATTGATTCAATAATTACTGCGTTGATATTTTATATTATTGTTGTTTCAATAATTGTTGCTGCGCAGTATTTTCCATTATCAGATCAATAATTCATATTATTTGAATAATATTATTAGATAACATTATTGATAATGTCTAGAAAGTTCTGTCTAAGGAGAGGTTTGGTCATCTAATTGCGCGCCAGTAAGGAGAAATCCTTATTGGAAAGCCCCCTCTTTCCTGGGAACGGCCTGGTTGTCATAAATGTGATTCTGTAATATTATTTGTGAATAATTAATTATTGATTCACATGATAAGGAAATATTTATTTTATGTGGATATAAATGAGGGATATATTTTTGTGGTTAAAAATGAAGGAGTTAATGTTGAGGTTTTTATCCGTATTTTTGTCGGAATGGAGGTATTAAAAATCAGGGTTTTTGAGATATTTTGCGGGGGTTATAATTTTTAATCCGACCGTTAGATCGTGGTAATTTTTGGATATGTTATACATATATAAGTTGAGTATATGCCCACAAATTTTGAACCGTTAAAAATGAACGTATGATTTATTATGAATTTTACAAGATGAATGGTTCAGAAATTATTGAATTTTCGGAGTTTATCATTTTGATGGAAAATTCTAGAATTGGTGGGCCCCACTTGTGGTTGGTGAAGAAATGTGCTGAATTATATTTCAAATGTGGTGGGTGAGAATAGTAGCAGGTAAAGCCATCAGGTTGCAGGTCAAGCCTACTAAAATTTTCCTATAAATAGAGGGCTAAGTTAGAATTAAAAATCACACCAGAAACAAGTTTTCTCTCTTTCTCTCTCTAGATTATTGAGAGTATTTTGTGAGTATTTAGATACTTTGAGAGTTTCTATTCATCAGAGCAAGTTTCTTTCAGCCTTATACCGGTATTCCGACCAGAAGTACTGATATCTTGAGGTAAGGGACATTATTTTCTTCTTAATGATATTATTTTCTTCAATATCATTATGCTGAAATATTGATATGAGTTTTTATCAAATTTGAAACTTTTTGTGTCGGGGTTACTATTCACGTATACGGCACTATTCACGTATACAGTACTATTCACGAATACGGTACTATTCACCGAAAAATAAAAATTTTCCCTTTTTGTCCAAGATGTCTATTATGGTTACTATATTTGATTGTATCCATGTTTTGATCTTTATTTTTGAATTCTGCTTCACAATTGATTATTATGAAGTATTATTGATCTTGGATAAACTGTTATACGAATTGTAAGACCCCGAATTTTATGAAATAAAAGTATTCAATTTTTCTATTAAGTAAATGGTTAAATTGATAAAATTTTAAAGTTATGGGTGAAATATGAAATTTTTTTTTCAAAATAAGCAAGTGGTTATAAAATAATCATTGTTGTCGGGGAATATTCGTTTGGTCGTGGAATATTCTTTCTGTCGGAGAATATTCGTACGACGGCGCAGCTAATACGCGGTGGTTAAAATACAGTAATACGCGTTGGAATACCCGGTGGTTAAAATACAGTAATACGCGTTATTGCACAGTAGCACATGGTATTGCATAATATTTTTGAAATTATTGATTCTTACGTAAGAAGACACTACTCAATAATTGTTACAGTAATTACTGTTCAATATTTTATTTTATTGATTCAATAATTGCTACGTTGAAATTTTATATTATTGTTGTTCAATAATTATCACTGCACAGTATTTTCCATTATCAGATCAATAATTCATATTATTTGAATAATATTATTAGATAACATTATTGGCAATGACTAGAAAGTTCTGTCTAAGGAGAGGTTTGGTCACCTAATTGCGCGCCAGTAAGGAGAAATTCTTATTGGAAAGCCCCCTCTTTCCTGGGAACGGCCTGGTTGTCATAAATGTGATTCTGTAATATTATTTGTGAATAATTAATTATTGATTCATATGATAAGGAAATATTTATTTTATGTGGATATAAATGAGGGATATATTTTTGTGGTTAAAAAATGAAGGAGTTAATGTTGAGATTTTTATCCGTATTTTTGTCGTAATGGAGGTATTAAAAATCAGGGTTTTTGAGATATTTTGCGGGGGTTATAATTTTTAATCCGACCGTTGGATCGTGGTAATTTTTGGATATGTTATACATATATAAGTTGAGTATATGTCCACAAATTTTGAACCGTTAAAAATGAACGTATGATTTATTATGAATTTTACGAGATGACTAGCTCAGAAATTGTTGAATTTTCGGAGTTTATCATTTTGGTGGAAAATTCTAGAATTGGTGGGCCCCACTTGTGGTTGGTGAGGAAATGTGCTGAATTATATTTCAAATGTGGTGGGTGGGAATAGTAGCAGGTAAAGCCATCAGGTTGCAGGCCAAACCTACCAAAATTTTCCTATAAATAGAGGGCTAAGTTAGAATTGAAAATCACACCAGAAATATAAGCATTCTCTCTTTCTCTTTCTATATTATGAAGTATATTTTGTGAGTTTTTAGATACTTGGTGATTTGCTATTCATCAATGCAAGTTTCCTTCAGCATCATATCCGATATCCAGTCAGAAGTACTGCTCTTTTGAGGTAAGGGATGGTAAGGGATAGTAAGGGATAGTAAGGGATAGTAATGGATTTTAAGGGTTGTTATGATTTTCAGTTTCGTAATTTTTTTGATCTTCAAAAATTATGGAAAAATTTAAAATGATATTTTGATGAGTTTTATTGATTGTGTCCAAAAATGGTGATTTTTGAATGTATAGATTAAGAGTTATGAATTTTACGGGAAAAGACTATTTTAAAAGTAACCGCTTATAATTCCTTGTGGTTAACTCCAAAATTGATGAAATTTTTATTGGGAGTACATGTGTATGATAGAAGTATACTCTGTAAATTTCAGAATTGTTGGACAAAAGTACAATTTTTGATAAATGTCTAAATATTCGGTAGTTTTGGCCATATGAAAAATAGTAAATGAGTTTTAAAAATTCTGAGAAAAATATATGTTCAATATGGGACTATATTATGCTAAATCCCAGAAAAGAAATATTTTTGGAACTGATTTGGTATTTTTCATGAAAATGGACTAGTTATGAGTAAATGAATTAAATATGTTTTGTGAAGAAAGAAAATTGGAAAAATAGGATTTTATGGCTTGAGAATCCTATATGAGGTATATGCAGATTTTTGATGAGGGTTTTGGTTATTGATGATGAAATTGTAAGAGTTGGCATTTTATGATGATTAAATGCATTAATTAGTAAAGTGTAAACAATTAAAATAAATTGTTTATAAGTTTAAGTAATGTTATTCTTTCAATATCATTATACCGAAATATTGGTATGGATTTTATTGTAGAATTTCTATCTTTTGTGTCGGAGTTACTATTCATGAGTTACTATTCACGATTTACTATTCATGAGTTACGAATATTACTCTTGAGATTAAAATTATATGTTGATCATATTATTTTTATCATCATATATAACATTTTTATATATCCCTGATGTTGAAATTCTCTTTCACTGGAGTGTAAAGATGGGTAGATTATTGGTATGATCATGACTAGGGTTCTCTTTGGCCTGTAGTGCAAAGTTGAATTGTGACTGGTATGATCATGACCATTGAATTTATAATTGAATATCTTAAGCTTAAGTGCAAAGGTGAATTGATCAACATGGTTATAATTATTGTTTATATAAATTCTGAAATGATTATATATTTCTTTGAGATATGAATATATTTGGCCTGTAGTGCAAATATGAATTGTTGATGAATATCTTTGGCATGTAGTGCAAAGATAGCCTGTTGATGAATATCTTTGGCCTGTAGTGCAAAGATGAACTGTTGTTGAATATCTTTGGCCCGTAGTGCAAAGATGGTTTGTTGATGAATATCTTTGGCCCGTAGTGCAAAGATGGATTTGTTAGTATGATTATAAACAGGAATTGTGATTTGGTATAACCATGATCTTTGATGTTTCAGGTAAAGACAGGTGATGAAAATATTCTTCGTCTTGGGTGCGAAGAAAAATTTATAGTCACAATTATGATTATGAGTTATTCATATGATTGTGGAAAGGAACTGTTGAGTGATGGATAAAATATTGTTGGTGGATTTTTAACATGGAGAAGATAATAGACTTTATAGTCTATTTGACTCTTCTAATGGATTGCTCGTTCCGCTGCAACTATGGTTGAAATTTTTATCATTTACCATATGTTCTAAATCTCTGATTTATTGTTGATGAAGGCTATTGATAATTGAATTATCTTTAGTCATGATATTCTTTACTGAGCTAGTTGTGCTCACCCTTTTGCTTCACAATTTCTTTCAGGTAATAAGAGTGTAGCTGGGTCGAGCGAGGGTAACGGGGAAATAGAACGGTGGTCTCTAGCTGTGGATGTTCTCCCGAAGCAGTATAGAAAAGTTCATTTAGTAATTATATTTGGTGAATCCAATAGGGTAAGGTGTACCCAACGTTGGAAGGGTGGTTTGCCACTATCATACAAGATGTCTAATGACATACAACCTCGTGTCATCATAAGACAGGGTTGTGCTCATCCACTTGCTGAGTATATCTATCGGCACTACCTATATAATCTTGGTGTTTGTTTGAAGTATAATTCTCAATTAGAGACAGTGGAGATAATGATAAGTCAAGAGAAGACTCACCATTGGGAAGAATATGATAGTAATCTTCTCGTTTTTCTTTGGTGTGACGCCCCCAAAATAGGTATACAACACCCATTCTGAGTCGCCAAAATACATGGTACAGAAACAACTACATCTTTATTATTACAACACAAGAACTGTGAGTTTAAATACAAATATTGTCATTTAGACAATATCCACACTCAAATAAGCCCTCATTACAATTATTGATACATTATTTCACAAAAATAGTGAGGACTACTAAAGTAACTTCTAGAACCATCATTCCATACCCCGACTAGTACTCGCTACATTCTCGCCTCCTGAGAAAAATGGAACAAAAAGGAAAAGGGTGAGCTCAACTAGCCCAGTAAAGAACATTATGACTAAGATAATACAGAACAAATTATCGTTAGTCTTCAACAGGGAAAAATCTAATAGAATACAATAGACAACAAGTTTTAAATCAATAACTGCAGCGGAAACAGCAAACCATTAGAAGAGTCAAGTAGAGAATGAGTTCTACTATCTTCTAAGATTTAAAAGTCCATCATCAATATTTTATCCCTGTAACAACAATCAATAACCATCTTTAATCAAATATTCATCTTTGCACTACAGGCCAAAGATATTCATTTGTATCACCAGTCGGTCATGTTCATCTCAACACCTGTTCATCTTTGCACTACGGGCCAAAGATATTCATCAGTTAATCATTCATCTTTGCACTACGGCCAAAGATATTCAGTAATATCATCATTTAGGACTGAGGATGATGAAAAATATTTAAGAAAACGAATCCAGTGAAACAAAATAACAAATATTAAGGATTCGTATTTCGATTTATTCATGTCCAAAAATACCTTATAATTATTCATAGTGAAGTAGAATTCAAGAATGATCAAAACATGGATACAATCAAAGCTAGTACCCAGAATAGATATTTTGGACGAAAAGAAGAAATTTTATTTTTCGGTGAATAGTAACTCGTGAATAGTAACTCGTGAATAGTAACTCATGAATAGTAACCCCGACGTGAAAAGTTCCAAATTTGATAAAAATTTCCAACCAATATTTCGGCATAATGATATTGAAGAAATAATATCATTTTTGAATAAAATAACATCCCTTACCTCGTACAGACAGTACTTCTGGTCGGAATACCGGTATAAGGCTGAAAGACACTTGCTCTGATGAATAGAAACTCTCAAAGTATCTAAATACTCACAAAATACACTCAATAATCTAGAGAGAGAAAGAGAGAAAACTTGTTTCTGGTGTGATTTTCAATTCTAACTTAGCCCTCTATTTATAGGAAAATGTTAGCACGCCGAAGCAGACTTAACCTGCAACCTGATGGCTTTACCTGCTACTATTCCCACCCACCACATTTGAATAAAATCTCAGCACATTTCTTCACCAACCAAGAGTGGGGCCCACCAATTCTAGAATTTTCTACCAAAATGATTAACTCCGAAAATTCAACAATTTCTGAACCAGTCATCTCGTAAAATTCATAATAAATCATACGTTCATTTTTAACGGTTCAAAATTTGTGGACATATACTCAACTTATATATGTATAACATATCCAAAAATTACCACGATCCAACGGTCGGATTAAAAATTATAACTCCCGCAAAATATCTCAAAAACCCTGATTTTTAATACCTCCATTCCGACAAAAATACTGATAAAAACCTCAACATTAACTCCTTCATTTTTAACCACAAAAATATATCCCTCATTTATATCCACAAAAATAAATATTTCCTTATCATATGAATCAATAATTAATTATTTACAAATAATATTACAGAATCACATTTATGACAACCAGGCCGTTCCCAGGAAAGAGGGGGCTTTCCAATAAGGATTTCTCCTTACTGGCGCGCAATTAGATGACCAAACCTCTCCTTAGACAGAACTTTCTAGACATTGCCAATAATGTTATCTAATAATATTATTCAAATAATATGAATTATTGATCTGATAATGGGAAATACTGTGTAGTGACAATTATTGAAACAACAGTAATATAAAATATCAACGCAGCAATTATTGAATCAATAAAATAAAATACTGAACAGTAATTACTGTAACCATTATTGAGTAGTGCCTTCTTACGTAAGAATCAATAATTGGTGCAATACAGTGTGCTACTGTGTAACAACGCGTATTACTGTGTTTTAACCACCGGGTATTCCAACAGTATTAACGGTAACAACTACGCCGTTATTAATAAAAAACATATACTTGTCGTTTTCTTCATCCAATCGCTTTCCGTTATGGGGCCCACAAAAGACTGCGCCGTCGTACGAATATTCCCCGACAGGAAGAATATTCCACGACCAAACGAATATTCCCCGACAACAATGAATATTTTATAACCACTTGCTTATTTAAAATATTTACGCATTTTACCCATAACTAACCTCATTAATCAATTTAACACTTACTATTTCAAAATAATAAATAGAGGGAATTTAAATTTCATTTATTAATAATTTGGGGTCTTACAACCTCCCCTCCTTATGAAATTTCGTCCTCGAAATTGACGTACGTACCTGGTGTTTCGAAAAGATGAGGATACCTCGCTTTCATTTCCGTTTCCAACTCCCAGGTCATTTCCTCAATAGCATGGTTTCTCCACAAAACTTTAACTTGTGGTATGACCTTCGTGCGTAGGACATGCTCCTTTCTATCCAAGATCTTGACAGGTACCTCTTCGTACGTTAAGTCTTCAGCTATCTCGTCCGGTTCTAACTCAATAACGTGGTCTGGGTCTTTCACATATTTACGTAACACAGATATATGAAAAACATTATGAACACGAGACATACTTGGAGGTAACGCAAGTCTATAGGCCACATTTCCTACTCGGTCAAGAATCTGAAATGGACCAATAAATCGTGGATTGAGCTTTCCTCTCTTCCCAAATCTTGTAACTCCTTTCCATGGAGCCACACGCAACAATACATGATCCCCAATGTCAAATTCCACGTCCTTCCGATGAAGATCCGCATAACTCTTTTGTCGATCCTGTGCCGTTTGTATACGTTGTCGAATCGTTTGGATCTTCTCTGTAGTCATGCGTACCAACTCTGGTCCCAACAATGTTGCTTCACCCACCTCGTCCCAGCATACTGGAGAGCGACACTTTCGTCCATATAATGCTTCAAATGGGGCCACACCTATACTTGCCTGATAACTGTTATTGTAAGAGAATTCCACCAATGGTAGGTACTTATCCCAACTCCCTTTGAAATCTAGGACACAAAGTCTTAATAGATCTTCAAGAGTTTGAATAGTCCTCTCTGATTGTCCGTCCGTTTGAGGATGGTATGCCGAACTAAATCGTAAATCTGTGCCCATAGCTTTTTGCAAGCTAACCCAAAATCTTGAAGTGAATCTTGGGTCACGATCCGAAACTATGGATACTGGCATGCCATGCAGTCTCACAATCTCATCTACGTATATACGAGCAAGACGTTCAAGGGAATAAGTCTCCCGTATCGGCAAGAAATGAGCAGACTTGGTTAATCTATCAACAATAACCCAAATAGCATTTATGCCTTGAGAAACCGTGGGAAGACCCGTAACGAAATCCATGGTAATGTGTTCCCACTTCCATTTCGGAATCTCAAGTGGTTGCAATGGACCCTTTGGTACTTGATGTTCCGCCTTTACACGTTGACAAGTTAAACACCTCGAGATAAACTTTGCAATCTCTCTCTTCATATTATTCCACCAAAATGTATGTCGTAGATCACGATACATTTTGGTACTTCCAGGATGGATTGCAAATGGTGTATTGTGTGCTTCCATCATGATCTTGTACTTCAAATCAGAATTGTTAGGAACACAGAGTCTAGAGTGAACTCGAAGTATTCCTTCTTCATCGATTCTTGCTTCTGGAATAGAACCTTCTTGCACTTTCTTCTTCATACGCATCAGCTCTATGTCCGTAGCTTGAGCAGCTTTAACTTTATCGATTAAAGTCGGTTCTACTCGTATATTTGATATCATCATGTGGGTACTTGGAGCCTTCATCTCTATCTCCATCCTTTGCAAGTCATACAAAATGGGCCTTTGTGTTAACAACATTGCACTCGTACCCGCATATGATCTTCTACTCAATGCG
The DNA here is from genome assembly GCA_016801055.1 of Panax notoginseng. Classification (NCBI taxonomy): domain Eukaryota; kingdom Viridiplantae; phylum Streptophyta; class Magnoliopsida; order Apiales; family Araliaceae; genus Panax; species Panax notoginseng. The sequence continues at coordinate 66,586,886 of CM029013.1, read as the reverse complement.
TCAGCTACTACGTTTGCTTTTCCAGGATGATATTGGATGGTATGATCGTAATCTTTCAACAGCTCGAGCCAACGTCGCTGCCGCATGTTGAGTTCCTTTTGGGTGAAGAAATATTTAAGGCTTTTATGATCTGTATAGATCTCCACTTTCTCCCCATACAGGTAGTGTCTCCAGATCTTCAACGCGAAAACTACTGCTGCCAACTCCAAATCATGAGTAGGATAATTCCTCTCATATTCTTTGAGTTGTCGCGAGGCATAGGCTATGACTTTCCCATGTTGCATGAGAACACATCCTAACCCTTTGCCTGAAGCATCACTGTAGATAACAAATCCATCCGAACCAGATGGTATTGTCAGAACAGGTGCCGAAATGAGTCTCCTCTTAAGCTCTTGAAAACTCTTCTCGCATTCCTCGCTCCATACGAATTTGATATCTTTCCGAGTCAGCTGAGTTAACGGGGTAGCGATTCGAGAAAACCCTTCCACGAATCTTCGATAATAACCAGCTAAGCCTAGAAAGCTACGTACTTCGGTCACCGTCTTTGGTTGCTCCCAACTTTGTATTGCTTCAATCTTCGCCGGGTCAACAGATACTCCATGTTTTGACACCACGTGCCCTAGGAAAGCTACTTCCTCAAGCCAGAACTCGCATTTCTTCAACTTGGCATATAACTTATTTTCACGCAGCCTTTGGAGTACCAGCTTCAAATGATGCTCATGATCTTCACGGCTTTTGGAATATATGAGGATGTCATCAATAAAGACAACAACGAACTGATCCAAATAATCCTTAAATACTCGGTTCATCATATCCATGAAAGCCGCAGGAGCATTAGTCAATCCAAAAGACATAACTAGGAACTCATAATGCCCGTACCGAGTTCTGAAGGCAGTCTTTGGAATATCCTCAGTTTTAACCTTCAGCTGATGATATCCAGAACGAAGATCGATCTTTGAAAAGAACTGTGCTCCTTGTAACTGGTCAAACAGGTCATCAATACGAGGTAGCGGATACCTATTCTTAATAGTGACATGGTTTAATTCCCGGTAATCAATACAAAGTCGCATACTCCCGTCTTTCTTCTTTACAAATAAAACAGGAGCACCCCAAGGAGATGTACTAGGACGAATGAAACCGATGTCCAACAACTCTTGTAGTTGGACCTTTAACTCCTGAAGTTCAATAGGAGCCATTCGATATGGGGTTTTAGAAATGGGCTTTGTACCAGGTTCAAGATCAATAAAGAATTCAATTTCTCGTTCCGGGGGTAGACCGGGAAGTTCTTCAGGAAATACGTCAGGAAAGTCAATAACAACAGGAATATTATTCAAATTTGACGTGTCTTTATTCAAATCCATAACATGGGCTAAGAAAGCTTGACATCCGTTTTTTAATAAACGAATGGCTTTATGGCTTGATATAACAGTGATTGATTTTAATGGCTTAGTTGTTTGAATTCGTACAACAGGTTGGTTAGGAATATGAAAACTAACAACCTTACGAAAACAATCAATTTTGGCATGATGAGTAGTTAGCCAATCAATCCCTAAAATCACATCAAAAGCAAGTATCTTTAAAGAGATAAGGTCAACAGGTAAGGTGATGGTACCAACTTGGATCACACAAGATTTATAAACAGTGGATGTGATGAAAGTTTCTCCTAACGGAGTCTCCACAGATAAATCAAAGTCTAACTTCTCCGGAGTCAAGTTTAAACGTTGAGCACAAGCAGGAGAGATAAAAGAATGGGTAGAACCGGTATCTAATAAGGTATAAACTTCGCATGAATTTATGATTAGCTTACCCGTGATCACCTCGTTTGGGTTCCTCGCATGTTGACCAGTCACGACAAACGCTCTTCCAGGAACCGTTGACTTTATCTTTTCTGGGACAGCTTTTTGAGTCACCATCCCCGCTGGACTTGGTTTTGCTACAGTGCAATCTCGAGCGATATGTCCTTCCTTTCCACAATTATAACATACCTTAAACTGTTGTGGGCAGTTTGGGCTGATATGTCCTTCTTTTCCGCACTTATAGCATATAACCGGTGGTCGTTCTCCTCCCTTGGAACCAATTGCTGTTGGTGCTGACGTCTTCGTATTGTCATTGTTGAATCTCCTCTTTTTAAAATCTCCTCCCGACTCGCTTCTTCTATTTTCATAGCCACGATTACCACCAGAGTGGTTGCCGTTCTTGTCTGTATTTTTCTTTCTCCGCTGGTTATCATTGTTCTGATGACTGCTGTCACCGATATGATCCTGGTTGTGATCCCTCAGTTGACCGTACTCGTTATCTCGCTCTAATAATTGAGCCCTGTTGACAACATCTGAATAGAGAGAAAATTTATGAGAAATGAGATATTGACGTATGCCGGGTTTCAAACCTCTCAGAAACATCCTCGTCATACGTTCCTCATTCTCCACCAAATGAGGTGCAAACCTGGACAACTCTGCAAACTTTGCCTCGTACTGAGATACCGTCATATTATTCTGCTCTAGTCTAATAAACTCTACCTCCTTCATATGACGAATACTTTCAGGAAAGTACTTGTCATTGAACAGTTTTTGAAATGTCTCCCAAGACATGCTGAGTGCGGTTGGATGGGTACGCTTCACAGACTCCCACCAGTAATCTGCCTCGCCACGGAACATAAAGGTGGCGAATGGAACCTTCTGTTCCTCCGTGCATCCCAAGACATCGAATATCTTGGTAATTTGCTTGACCCACGTTTCCGCCATGATCGGATCCGGCTTTCCCTTAAATTCTGGTGGTCCCAATTCTTTGAACTGTTTGGCTGTGACAAACCGTGAATTGCTATCATTTCCTCCTGTATTTTGAACACGAGTCTCCCTTGTCTGGTTTTGCATGAATTGCAAAAAACTTCTAAACATTCCATCGTTCATCATCTGCTCATTGGTGTTGTTCACAGGAGGAACATTGCCAGCCTGTTGCACGTTCTCCTCGTTGGTAAGCACCGGTGTCTCCACGGTCTCATTTACTCCACTATTAACATTCTCAGTCGACATTCTCAAATACTGCCATAAAACAAGGGTTAATTAAATAAATTAACAAATCACATAATACCCCTATATTATGACTGACCAATAAATAAGCTTAGGTAGGACACACTAGCGAAGGATTCGTCTCTCCCCTCCTAGTTCTATTCCCCGATCTCCGCCAGAGATCATATCCCTAAGCTCTGATACCAACTGTGACGCCCCCAAAATAGGTATACAACACCCATTCTGAGTCGCCAAAATACATGGTACAGAAACAACTACATCTTTATTATTACAACACAAGAACTGTGAGTTTAAATACAAATATTGTCATTTAGACAATATCCACACTCAAATAAGCCCTCATTACAATTATTGATACATTATTTCACAAAAATAGTGAGGACTACTAAAGTAACTTCTAGAACCATCATTCCATACCCCGACTAGTACTCGCTACATTCTCGCCTCCTGAGAAAAATGGAACAAAAAGGAAAAGGGTGAGCTCAACTAGCCCAGTAAAGAACATTATGACTAAGATAATACAGAACAAATTATCGTTAGTCTTCAACAGGGAAAAATCTAATAGAATACAATAGACAACAAGTTTTAAATCAATAACTGCAGCGGAAACAGCAAACCATTAGAAGAGTCAAGTAGAGAATGAGTTCTACTATCTTCTAAGATTTAAAAGTCCATCATCAATATTTTATCCCTGTAACAACAATCAATAACCATCTTTAATCAAATATTCATCTTTGCACTACAGGCCAAAGATATTCATTTGTATCACCAGTCGGTCATGTTCATCTCAACACCTGTTCATCTTTGCACTACGGGCCAAAGATATTCATCAGTTAATCATTCATCTTTGCACTACGGCCAAAGATATTCAGTAATATCATCATTTAGGACTGAGGATGATGAAAAATATCTTAAAGAAAACGAATCCAGTGAAACAAAATAACAATATTAAGGATTCGTATTTCGATTTATTCATGTCCAAAAATACCTTATAATTATTCATAGTGAAGTAGAATTCAAGAATGATCAAAACATGGATACAATCAAAGCTAGTACCCAGAATAGATATTTTGGACGAAAAGAAGAAAATTTTATTTTTCGGTGAATAGTAACTCGTGAATAGTAACTCGTGAATAGTAACTCATGAATAGTAACCCCGACGTGAAAAGTTCCAAATTTGATAAAAATTTCCAACCAATATTTCGGCATAATGATATTGAAGAAATAATATCATTTTTGAATAAAATAACATCCCTTACCTCGTACAGACAGTACTTCTGGTCGGAATACCGGTATAAGGCTGAAAGACACTTGCTCTGATGAATAGAAACTCTCAAAGTATCTAAATACTCACAAAATACACTCAATAATCTAGAGAGAGAAAGAGAGAAAACTTGTTTCTGGTGTGATTTTCAATTCTAACTTAGCCCTCTATTTATAGGAAAATGTTAGCACGCCGAAGCAGACTTAACCTGCAACCTGATGGCTTTACCTGCTACTATTCCCACCCACCACATTTGAATAAAAATCTCAGCACATTTCTTCACCAACCAAGAGTGGGGCCCACCAATTCTAGAATTTTCTACCAAAATGATTAACTCCGAAAATTCAACAATTTCTGAACCAGTCATCTCGTAAAATTCATAATAAATCATACGTTCATTTTTAACGGTTCAAAATTTGTGGACATATACTCAACTTATATATGTATAACATATCCAAAAATTACCACGATCCAACGGTCGGATTAAAAATTATAACTCCCGCAAAATATCTCAAAAACCCTGATTTTTAATACCTCCATTCCGACAAAAATACTGATAAAAACCTCAACATTAACTCCTTCATTTTTAACCACAAAAATATATCCCTCATTTATATCCACAAAAATAAATATTTCCTTATCATATGAATCAATAATTAATTATTTACAAATAATATTACAGAATCACATTTATGACAACCAGGCCGTTCCCAGGAAAGAGGGGGCTTTCCAATAAGGATTTCTCCTTACTGGCGCGCAATTAGATGACCAAACCTCTCCTTAGACAGAACTTTCTAGACATTGCCAATAATGTTATCTAATAATATTATTCAAATAATATGAATTATTGATCTGATAATGGGAAATACTGTGTAGTGACAATTATTGAAACAACAGTAATATAAAATATCAACGCAGCAATTATTGAATCAATAAAATAAAATACTGAACAGTAATTACTGTAACCATTATTGAGTAGTGCCTTCTTACGTAAGAATCAATAATTGGTGCAATACAGTGTGCTACTGTGTAACAACGCGTATTACTGTGTTTTAACCACCGGGTATTCCAACAGTATTAACGGTAACAACTACGCCGTTATTAATAAAAAACATATACTTGTCGTTTTCTTCATCCAATCGCTTTCCGTTATGGGGCCCACAAAAGACTGCGCCGTCGTACGAATATTCCCCGACAGGAAGAATATTCCACGACCAAACGAATATTCCCCGACAACAATGAATATTTTATAACCACTTGCTTATTTAAAATATTTACGCATTTACCCATAACTAACTTCATTAATCAATTTAACACTTACTATTTCAAAATAATAAATAGAGGGAATTTAAATTTCATTTATTAATAATTTGGGGTCTTACATTTGGGGTCTATTGGGTCAACCAAGGATAATTCTGTGGCCATATGATATCTATCATAACCTAGACGCGTGGCCTCCCATGTACGAAGGTTTCCTTGAGCACTTCCCAAAGATTCTAATTTCTAAAACAGTTTTTGACTATACCTTTATGTAAGGTGTTATTGTGAGGTGATGTCCACGGTTGGAACATGAGTCACATTTGGTATATATTTGTATCCAAACTCACAGCATATGTGTTGTTGTATTTTGCACGACAATTGTTGTAATAAAGTTGTAGTTATTTTCTGTACCATGTATTTGACGACTCAGAATGGGTTGGGTGGAATGGACCTATTTTGGGGGCGTCACACGAATCCCTAATATTTGTCCTTCTATCTCACTGGATTCGTTCTCCTTAAGATATTTTTCATCATCCTCAGTCCTAAATGAGGATATTACTGAATATCTTTGGCCTGTAGTGCAAAGATGTATGATTACTTGATGAATATCTTTGGCCTGTAGTGCAAAGATGAACAGGTGTTGAGATGAACATGACTGACAGGTGATACAAATGAATATCTTTGGCCTGTAGTGCAAAGATGAATATTTGGATAAAGATGATTATTAATTGATGTTACAGGGATAAAATATTGATGATGAACTTTTAAATCTTAGAAGATAGTAGAATTCTTTCTCTACTTGACTCTTCTAATGGTTTGCTGTCTCCGCTGCAGTTGTTGATCTAAAACTTGTTGTCGATTATATTCTATAAGATTTTTCCCTGTTGAATACTAATGATAATTTTTTGTATATTATCTTAGTCATAATATTCTTTACTGGGCTAGTTGAGCTCACCCTTTTCCTTTTTGTTCTATTTTTCTTCTCAGGAGGTGAGAACATAGCAGGATCTAGTCGGGGTATGGAGTGATGGTTCTAGAAAGATGTTTTAGCGGTCCTCACTATTTTGTGTAAAATAGTGTTTGAATAATTATATTGAAGACTTATTTGAGTGTGGATATTGTCTAGAAGATAATATTTGTATTTAAACTCACAGTATGTGTTGTCGTATTTTACACGACAATTGTATTATTGAAGTTGTAGTTTGTTTGCTGTACCATGTATTTGGCGACTCAGAATGGGTGTTGTATACCTATTTTGGGAGCGTCACAAATTTTATTAAGGACTTGAAGAAATTTGTTTGGGTTTGTGGAGTTGGATTCTGATTTTGATGTTCCTGTAATTAAGACAGAAGCTCAAGTTCATAGCCAGAAGATATTTCCAACCCAATTTTTTTTAAAGGTTTGCTAATTTAAATTTTGTTATTGTTACTATCATATAACTGTTTGGTTACTTTTGTATTATGTTTTGGTTACTGTTAGCTTGTGATTCGGATACCATTTTTGTTACCTTGATTTGGTATTTTGGTTATTTTTTTATGTTGTTATGGTTACCATGTATTTGCTTAGTATACATGGTTGACTAAACTGGTTTTGGTGTACATATTGTTTATGTATTGGTTACCATTAAAACATGTTTTGGTTATTATCATATAAATATTTGGTTACTTCTTCAGTATGTTTTTGGTTATTGTTAATTTCTAATTTGGATTCTATTTTTGTTTCCTTGAGTTGGGGTTTTGGTTACTGTTTTTTGTTGTTCTGGTTATCATGTATTTGCTTAGTATATATGGGTTGACTAAACTGTGTTTTGGTCTATATGTTGTTTATGTATTGGTTACCATTAATATATGTTTTGGTTACTAACATATAACTGTTTGGTTACTTCATTAGTATATTTTTTGTTGTTGTTGGCTTATGATTTGGATACTATTTTTTTTCTCAATTGGGATGTGAGGGTTAATGTACATGTGAGGGTTCCCATTTATCTAGCTGATGGATACTTTTAAATTACGTAGTCCTAAAAATTATTTGGAAATGGTCCATGCCAGTTGGTAACTAAATATGAATATAGAGGTAACCATTTTATTTTATATGGGTAACCAAATTTACATAAAAATGTTTCAGAACAGTTACCAATTGTTCAATGTATATGTTTATTTTATATTGATAACTCATGATGGAATAAAAAATTAAAATATTAATCAACATCAATTTTAATTACCATACACCATCAAAAATGTTACCAACCATGTGGTTAATGGTTACTAACAGTATACAATTATATATTTCTGTAAACAATTAAATTTGTTATATTGTTAACTGTCAATCTCCATTGTATAACAACTGAATAAACATTGTAAAGTAACCAAATCAATATTAGACAGTAACCAAATTACATAATCTTAGTAACCAGAATATAAACCACATTTTTACATGCAATTTTGAAGGCCTAAATGATGGAATTTGACCAAAAAGCCCTGCAGTTCACCAGCAAAGTTAGTAACTTTGGATCGTTGACCCGTTTTCAATGAAATTAGGCTCCGAAAATGCCCAAATCTGACACTTCAAACTTGACAGAGATTGTCAAATTGTTACTGCAACCAAATAAATATTATTCTGTAATTAACCAATTAAATAGTATACAACAACCAATATATATAATCAGATTAACAATTGTATGAAGGTAACCAATGTAATCAATAAGTAACCACCAATATAAAAGAAACAATTATAAAACTCAATAACATTATAGAGTAACCAAATAAACACCTTACAGTATCTAAATACGTATTATACAGTAACCAAGATATGTCTATTTAGTAACCAGAACATAAACACATTTTTCATTGCATTTTACAGTAAAAAGCATCCAGTATAATTTGTTTGTTACCAACTAAAGGCATACTTTTGTAAGAATGTAACCAATTTGGCTAACAAGTAACCATTAATATAAAAAATATAAATAGAAGTATACATTAATATGCTTCAGCAACCAATAATACAGTAACCAATTAATCACTGCAGTAATTAAGTTTGCATTAGTCAGTAACCAAATCAGCATGAGTCACTAAATAATATTTTTACACAGTAACCAAGTCAGCATTATAATTTTATACAGCAACCAATTCAGAATTAGTCAATAACCATTATAGTGTTACACAGTAAGCAAGTCAGGATTATTCAGTAACTAATATAATATTACTTAGTAACCAAATCAGCATTAGTCAGTAACCAAGTCAGCATTAATTAGTAATATTATGCAGTAACCAAGTCAGCATTAGTCAGTAACCAAGTCAGCATTAGACAGTATAATGTTACACAGTCAGTATACTGACTTTGTTATCAAAACAGTCAGTATACTAACTTTGTTAATCAACATCAATTTTGGTAACTGTACACCATCAAAAATGTTACCAACCATGTGGTTAATGGTTACTAACATTAAACAATTATATATTCCTGTAAACAATTAAATTTGTTGTATTGGTTACTGTCAGTCTCCATTGTCTGATAACTGAATAAACATTATAAAGTAATCAAATCATTATTAGACAGTAACCAAAATACATAATCTTAGTAACCAGAAAATGTAAGACCCCAAATTATTAATAAATGAAATTTAAATTCCCTCTATTTATTATTTTGAAATAGTAAGTGTTAAATTGATTAATGAAGTTAGTTATGGGTAAATGCGTAAATATTTTAAATAAGCAAGTGGTTATAAAATATTCATTGTTGTCGGGGAATATTCGTTTGGTCGTGGAATATTCTTCCTGTCGGGGAATATTCGTACGACGGCGCAGTCTTTTGTGGGCCCCATAACGGAAAGCGATTGGATGAAGAAAACGACAAGTATATGTTTTTTATTAATAACGGCGTAGTTGTTACCGTTAATACTGTTGGAATACCCGGTGGTTAAAACACAGTAATACGCGTTGTTACACAGTAGCACACTGTATTGCACCAATTATTGATTCTTACGTAAGAAGGCACTACTCAATAATGGTTACAGTAATTACTGTTCAGTATTTTATTTTATTGATTCAATAATTGCTGCGTTGATATTTTATATTACTGTTGTTTCAATAATTGTCACTACACAGTATTTCCCATTATCAGATCAATAATTCATATTATTTGAATAATATTATTAGATAACATTATTGGCAATGTCTAGAAAGTTCTGTCTAAGGAGAGGTTTGGTCATCTAATTGCGCGCCAGTAAGGAGAAATCCTTATTGGAAAGCCCCCTCTTTCCTGGGAACGGCCTGGTTGTCATAAATGTGATTCTGTAATATTATTTGTAAATAATTAATTATTGATTCATATGATAAGGAAATATTTATTTTTGTGGATATAAATGAGGGATATATTTTTGTGGTTAAAAATGAAGGAGTTAATGTTGAGGTTTTTATCAGTATTTTTGTCGGAATGGAGGTATTAAAAATCAGGGTTTTTGAGATATTTTGCGGGAGTTATAATTTTTAATCCGACCGTTGGATCGTGGTAATTTTTGGATATGTTATACATATATAAGTTGAGTATATGTCCACAAATTTTGAACCGTTAAAAATGAACGTATGATTTATTATGAATTTTACGAGATGACTGGTTCAGAAATTGTTGAATTTTCGGAGTTAATCATTTTGGTAGAAAATTCTAGAATTGGTGGGCCCCACTCTTGGTTGGTGAAGAAATGTGCTGAGATTTTAATTCAAATGTGGTGGGTGGGAATAGTAGCAGGTAAAGCCATCAGGTTGCAGGTTAAGTCTGCTTCGGCGTGCTAACATTTTCCTATAAATAGAGGGCTAAGTTAGAATTGAAAATCACACCAGAAACAAGTTTTCTCTCTTTCTCTCTCTAGATTATTGAGTGTATTTTGTGAGTATTTAGATACTTTGAGAGTTTCTATTCATCAGAGCAAGTGTCTTTCAGCCTTATACCGGTATTCCGACCAGAAGTACTGTCTGTACGAGGTAAGGGATGTTATTTTATTCAAAAATGATATTATTCCTTCAATATCATTATGCCGAAATATTGGTTGGAAATTTTTATCAAATTTGGAACTTTTCACGTCGGGGTTACTATTCATGAGTTACTATTCACGAGTTACTATTCACGAGTTACTATTCACCGAAAAATAAAATTTCTTCTTTTCGCCCAAAATATCTATTCTGGGTACTAGCTTTGATTGTATCCATGTTTTGATCATTCTTGAATTCTACTTCACTATGAATAATTATAAGGTATTTTTGGACATGAATAAATCGAAATACGAATCCTTAATATTGTTATTTTGTTTCACTGGATTCGTTTTCTTAAAGATATTTTTCATCATCCTCAGTCCTAAATGATGATATTACTGAATATCTTTGGCCGTAGTGCAAAGATGAATGATTCACTGATGAATATCTTTGGCCCGTAGTGCAAAGATGAACAGGTGTTGAGATGAACATGACCGACTGGTGATACAAATGAATATCTTTGGCCTGTAGTGCAAAGATGAATATTTGATTAAAGATGGTTATTGATTGTTGTTACAGGGATAAAATATTGATGATGGACTTTTAAATCTTAGAAGATAGTAGAACTCATTCTCTACTTGACTCTTCTAATGGTTTGCTGTTTCCGCTGCAGTTATTGATTTAAAACTTGTTGTCTATTGTATTCTATTAGATTTTTCCCTGTTGAAGACTAACGATAATTTGTTCTGTATTATCTTAGTCATAATGTTCTTTACTGGGCTAGTTGAGCTCACCATTTTCCTTTTTGTTCCATTTTTCTCAGGGGCGAGAATGTAGCGAGTACTAGTCGGGGTATGGAATGATGGTTCTAGAAGTTACTTTAGTAGTCCTCACTATTTTTGTGAAATAATGTATCAATAATTGTAATGAGGGCTTATTTGAGTGTGGATATTGTCTAAATGACAATATTTGTATTTAAACTCACAGTTCTTGTGTTGTAATAATAAAGATGTAGTTGTTTCTGTACCATGTATTTTGGCGACTCAGAATGGGTGTTGTATACCTATTTTGGGGGCGTCACAGTTGGTATCAGAGCTTAGGGATATGATCTCTGGCGGAGATCGGGGAATAGAACTAGGAGGGGAGAGACGAATCCTTCGCTAGTGTGTCCTACCTAAGCTTATTTATTGGTCAGTCATAATATAGGGGTATTATGTGATTTGTTAATTTATTTATTTAACCCTTGTTTTATGGCAGTATTTGAGAATGTCGACTGAGAATGTTAATAGTGGAGTAAATGAGACCGTGGAGACACCGGTGCTTACCAACGAGGAGAACGTGCAACAGGCTGGCAATGTTCCTCCTGTGAACAACACCAATGAGCAGATGATGAACGATGGAATGTTTAGAAGTTTTTTGCAATTCATGCAAAACCAGACAAGGGAGACTCGTGTTCAAAATACAGGAGGAAATGATAGCAATTCACGGTTTGTCACAGCCAAACAGTTCAAAGAATTGGGACCACCAGAATTTAAGGGAAAGCCGGATCCGATCATGGCGGAAACGTGGGTCAAGCAAATTACCAAGATATTCGATGTCTTGGGATGCACGGAGGAACAGAAGGTTCCATTCGCCACCTTTATGTTCCGTGGCGAGGCAGATTACTGGTGGGAGTCTGTGAAGCGTACCCATCCAACCGCACTCAGCATGTCTTGGGAGACATTTCAAAAACTGTTCAATGACAAGTACTTTCCTGAAAGTATTCGTCATATGAAGGAGGTAGAGTTTATTAGACTAGAGCAGAATAATATGACGGTATCTCAGTACGAGGCAAAGTTTGCAGAGTTGTCCAGGTTTGCACCTCATTTGGTGGAGAATGAGGAACGTATGACGAGGATGTTTCTGAGAGGTTTGAAACCCGGCATACGTCAATATCTCATTTCTCATAAATTTTCTCTCTATTCAGATGTTGTCAACAGGGCTCAATTATTAGAGCGAGATAACGAGTACGGTCAACTGAGGGATCACAACCAGGATCATATCGGTGGCAGCAGTCATCAGAACAATGATAACCAGCGGAGAAAGAAAAATACAGACAAGAACGGCAACCACTCTGGTGGTAATCGTGGCTATGAAAATAGAAGAAGCGAGTCGGGAGGAGATTTTAAAAAGAGGAGATTCAACAATGACAATACGAAGACGTCAGCACCAACAGCAATTGGTTCCAAGGGAGGAGAACGACCACCGGTTATATGCTATAAGTGCGGAAAAGAAGGACATATCAGCCCAAACTGCCCACAACAGTTTAAGGTATGTTATAATTGTGGAAAGGAAGGACATATCGCTCGAGATTGCACTGTAGCAAAACCAAGTCCAGCAGGGATGGTGACTCAAAAAGCTGTCCCAGAAAAGATAAAGTCAACGGTTCCTGGAAGAGCGTTTGTCGTGACTGGTCAACATGCGAGGAACCCAAACGAGGTGATCACGGGTAAGCTAATCATAAATTCATGCGAAGTTTATACCTTATTAGATACCGGTTCTACCCATTCTTTTATCTCTCCTGCTTGTGCTCAACGTTTAAACTTGACTCCGGAGAAGTTAGACTTTGATTTATCTGTGGAGACTCCGTTAGGAGAAACTTTCATCACATCCACTGTTTATAAATCTTGTGTGATCCAAGTTGGTACCATCACCTTACCTGTTGACCTTATCTCTTTAAAGATACTTGCTTTTGATGTGATTTTAGGGATTGATTGGCTAACTACTCATCATGCCAAAATTGATTGTTTTCGTAAGGTTGTTAGTTTTCATATTCCTAACCAACCTGTTGTACGAATTCAAACAACTAAGCCATTAAAATCAATCACTGTTATATCAAGCCATAAAGCCATTCGTTTATTAAAAAACGGATGTCAAGCTTTCTTAGCCCATGTTATGGATTTGAATAAAGACACGTCAAATTTGAATAATATTCCTGTTGTTATTGACTTTCCTGACGTATTTCCTGAAGAACTTCCCGGTCTACCCCCGGAACGAGAAATTGAATTCTTTATTGATCTTGAACCTGGTACAAAGCCCATTTCTAAAACCCCATATCGAATGGCTCCTATTGAACTTCAGGAGTTAAAGGTCCAACTACAAGAGTTGTTGGACATCGGTTTCATTCGTCCTAGTACATCTCCTTGGGGTGCTCCTGTTTTATTTGTAAAGAAGAAAGACGGGAGTATGCGACTTTGTATTGATTACCGGGAATTAAACCATGTCACTATTAAGAATAGGTATCCGCTACCTCGTATTGATGACCTGTTTGACCAGTTACAAGGAGCACAGTTCTTTTCAAAGATCGATCTTCGTTCTGGATATCATCAGTTGAAAGTTAAAACTGAGGATATTCCAAAAACTGCCTTCAGAACTCGGTACGGGCATTATGAGTTCCTAGTTATGTCTTTTGGATTGACTAATGCTCCTGCGGCTTTCATGGATATGATGAACCGAGTATTTAAGGATTATTTGGATCAGTTCGTTGTTGTCTTTATTGATGACATCCTCATATATTCCAAAAGCCGTGAAGATCATGAGCATCATTTGAAGCTGGTACTCCAAAGGCTGCGTGAAAATAAGTTATATGCCAAGTTGAAGAAATGCGAGTTCTGGCTTGAGGAAGTAGCTTTCCTAGGGCACGTGGTGTCAAAACATGGAGTATCTGTTGACCCGGCGAAGATTGAAGCAATACAAAGTTGGGAGCAACCAAAGACGGTGACCGAAGTACGTAGCTTTCTAGGCTTAGCTGGTTATTATCGAAGATTCGTGGAAGGGTTTTCTCGAATCGCTACCCCGTTAACTCAGCTGACTCGGAAAGATATCAAATTCGTATGGAGCAAGGAATGCGAGAAGAGTTTTCAAGAGCTTAAGAGGAGACTCATTTCGGCACCTGTTCTGACAATACCATCTGGTTCGGATGGATTTGTTATCTACAGTGATGCTTCAGGCAAAGGGTTAGGATGTGTTCTCATGCAACATGGGAAAGTCATAGCCTATGCCTCGCGACAACTCAAAGAATATGAGAGGAATTATCCTACTCATGATTTGGAGTTGGCAGCAGTAGTTTTCGCGTTGAAGATCTGGAGACACTACCTGTATGGGGAGAAAGTGGAGATCTATACAGATCATAAAAGCCTTAAATATTTCTTCACCCAAAAGGAACTTAACATGCGGCAGCGACGTTGACTCGAGCTGTTGAAAGATTACGATCATACCATCCAATATCATCCTGGAAAAGCAAACGTAGTAGCTGACGCATTGAGTAGAAGATCATATGCGGGTATGAGTGCAATGTTGTTAACACAAAGGCCCATTTTGTATGACTTGCAAAGGATGGAGATAGAGATGAAGGCTCCAAGTACCCACATGATGATATCAAATATACGAGTAGAACCGACTTTAATCGATAAAGTTAAAGCTGCTCAAGCTACGGACATAGAGCTGATGCGTATGAAGAAGAAAGTGCAAGAAGGTTCTATTCCAGAAGCAAGAATCGATGAAGAAGGAATACTTCGAGTTCACTCTAGACTCTGTGTTCCTAACAATTCCGATTTAAAGTACAAGATCATGATGGAAGCACACAATACACCATTTGCAATCCATCCTGGAAGTACCAAAATGTATCGTGATCTACGACATACATTTTGGTGGAATAATATGAAGAGAGAGATTGCAAAGTTTATCTCGAGGTGTTTAACTTGTCAACGTGTAAAGGCGGAACATCAAGTACCAAAGGGTCCATTGCAACCACTTGAGATTCCGAAATGGAAGTGGGAACACATTACCATGGATTTCGTTACGGGTCTTCCCACGGTTTCTCAAGGCATAAATGCTATTTGGGTTATTGTTGATAGATTAACCAAGTCTGCTCATTTCTTGCCGATACGGGAGACTTATTCCCTTGAACGTCTTGCTCGTATATACGTAGATGAGATTGTGAGACTGCATGGCATGCCAGTATCCATAGTTTCGGATCGTGACCCAAGATTCACTTCAAGATTTTGGGTTAGCTTGCAAAAAGCTATGGGCACAGATTTACGATTTAGTTCGGCATACCATCCTCAAACGGACGGACAATCAGAGAGGACTATTCAAACTCTTGAAGATCTATTAAGACTTTGTGTCCTAGATTTCAAAGGGAGTTGGGATAAGTACCTACCATTGGTGGAATTCTCTTACAATAACAGTTATCAGGCAAGTATAGGTGTGGCCCCATTTGAAGCATTATATGGACGAAAGTGTCGCTCTCCAATATGCTGGGACGAGGTGGGTGAAGCAACATTGTTGGGACCAGAGTTGGTACGCATGACTACAGAGAAGATCCAAACGATTCGACAACGTATACAAACGGCACAGGATCGACAAAAGAGTTATGCGGATCTTCATCGGAAGGACGTGGAATTTGACATTGGGGATCATGTATTGTTGCGTGTGGCTCCATGGAAAGGAGTTACAAGATTTGGGAAGAGAGGAAAGCTCAATCCACGATTTATTGGTCCATTTCAGATTCTTGACCGAGTAGGAAATGTGGCCTATAGACTTGCGTTACCTCCAAGTATGTCTCGTGTTCATAATGTTTTTCATATATCTGTGTTACGTAAATATGTGAAAGACCCAGACCACATTATTGAGTTAGAACCGGACGAGATAGCTGAAGACTTAACGTATGAAGAGGTACCTGTCAAGATCTTGGATAGAAAGGAGCATGTCCTACGCACGAAGGTCATACCACAAGTTAAAGTTTTGTGGAGAAATCATGCTATTGAGGAAATGACCTGGGAGTTGGAAACGGAAATGAAAGCGAGGTATCCTCATCTTTTCGAAACACCAGGTACGTACGTCAATTTCGAGGACGAAATTTCATAAGGAGGGGAGGTTGTAAGACCCCAAATTATTAATAAATGAAATTTAAATTCCCTCTATTTATTATTTTGAAATAGTAAGTGTTAAATTGATTAATGAAGTTAGTTATGGGTAAATGCGTAAATATTTTAAATAAGCAAGTGGTTATAAAATATTCATTGTTGTCGGGGAATATTCGTTTGGTCGTGGAATATTCTTCCTGTCGGGGAATATTCGTACGACGGCGCAGTCTTTTGTGGGCCCCATAACGGAAAGCGATTGGATGAAGAAAACGACAAGTATATGTTTTTTATTAATAACGGCGTAGTTGTTACCGTTAATACTGTTGGAATACCCGGTGGTTAAAACACAGTAATACGCGTTGTTACACAGTAGCACACTGTATTGCACCAATTATTGATTCTTACGTAAGAAGGCACTACTCAATAATGGTTACAGTAATTACTGTTCAGTATTTTATTTTATTGATTCAATAATTGCTGCGTTGATATTTTATATTACTGTTGTTTCAATAATTGTCACTACACAGTATTTCCCATTATCAGATCAATAATTCATATTATTTGAATAATATTATTAGATAACATTATTGGCAATGTCTAGAAAGTTCTGTCTAAGGAGAGGTTTGGTCATCTAATTGCGCGCCAGTAAGGAGAAATCCTTATTGGAAAGCCCCCTCTTTCCTGGGAACGGCCTGGTTGTCATAAATGTGATTCTGTAATATTATTTGTAAATAATTAATTATTGATTCATATGATAAGGAAATATTTATTTTTGTGGATATAAATGAGGGATATATTTTTGTGGTTAAAAATGAAGGAGTTAATGTTGAGGTTTTTATCAGTATTTTTGTCGGAATGGAGGTATTAAAAATCAGGGTTTTTGAGATATTTTGCGGGAGTTATAATTTTTAATCCGACCGTTGGATCGTGGTAATTTTTGGATATGTTATACATATATAAGTTGAGTATATGTCCACAAATTTTGAACCGTTAAAAATGAACGTATGATTTATTATGAATTTTACGAGATGACTGGTTCAGAAATTATTGAATTTTCGGAGTTAATCATTTTGGTAGAAAATTCTAGAATTGGTGGGCCCCACTCTTGGTTGGTGAAGAAATGTGCTGAGATTTTAATTCAAATGTGGTGGGTGGGAATAGTAGCAGGTAAAGCCATCAGGTTGCAGGTTAAGTCTGCTTCGGCGTGCTAACATTTTCCTATAAATAGAGGGCTAAGTTAGAATTGAAAATCACACCAGAAACAAGTTTTCTCTCTTTCTCTCTCTAGATTATTGAGTGTATTTTGTGAGTATTTAGATACTTTGAGAGTTTCTATTCATCAGAGCAAGTGTCTTTCAGCCTTATACCGGTATTCCGACCAGAAGTACTGTCTGTACGAGGTAAGGGATGTTATTTTATTCAAAAATGATATTATTCCTTCAATATCATTATGCCGAAATATTGGTTGGAAATTTTTATCAAATTTGGAACTTTTCACGTCGGGGTTACTATTCATGAGTTACTATTCACGAGTTACTATTCACGAGTTACTATTCACCGAAAAATAAAATTTCTTCTTTTCGCCCAAAATATCTATTCTGGGTACTAGCTTTGATTGTATCCATGTTTTGATCATTCTTGAATTCTACTTCACTATGAATAATTATAAGGTATTTTTGGACATGAATAAATCGAAATACGAATCCTTAATATTGTTATTTTGTTTCACTGGATTCGTTTTCTTAAAGATATTTTTCATCATCCTCAGTCCTAAATGATGATATTACTGAATATCTTTGGCCGTAGTGCAAAGATGAATGATTCACTGATGAATATCTTTGGCCCGTAGTGCAAAGATGAACAGGTGTTGAGATGAACATGACCGACTGGTGATACAAATGAATATCTTTGGCCTGTAGTGCAAAGATGAATATTTGATTAAAGATGGTTATTGATTGTTGTTACAGGGATAAAATATTGATGATGGACTTTTAAATCTTAGAAGATAGTAGAACTCATTCTCTACTTGACTCTTCTAATGGTTTGCTGTTTCCGCTGCAGTTATTGATTTAAAACTTGTTGTCTATTGTATTCTATTAGATTTTTCCCTGTTGAAGACTAACGATAATTTGTTCTGTATTATCTTAGTCATAATGTTCTTTACTGGGCTAGTTGAGCTCACCATTTTCCTTTTTGTTCCATTTTTCTCAGGGGGCGAGAATGTAGCGAGTACTAGTCGGGGTATGGAATGATGGTTCTAGAAGTTACTTTAGTAGTCCTCACTATTTTTGTGAAATAATGTATCAATAATTGTAATGAGGGCTTATTTGAGTGTGGATATTGTCTAAATGACAATATTTGTATTTAAACTCACAGTTCTTGTGTTGTAATAATAAAGATGTAGTTGTTTCTGTACCATGTATTTTGGCGACTCAGAATGGGTGTTGTATACCTATTTTGGGGGCGTCACAGAAAATAAACCAAATTTTTACATGCAGTTTTGAAGGCCTAAATGATGGAATTTGACCAAAAAACTACATAATCTGTTTTCAATGAAATTAGGCTCCGAAAATGCTAAAATCTGACTCTCCAAATTTGACAACATTATACAATAATATGCTTCAGCAACCAATATTACAGTAGCCAATTAATCTTTGTATTAATTAAGTTTGCATTAGTCAGTAACCAATTCAGCATTGGTCAGTAACCAATTAAGTCGCATTAGTCACTAGATAATTTTACACAGTAACCAAGTGAGCAATATAATTTTACACAGTAACCAAGTCAGCATTAGTCAGTAACCATATAATGCTACACAGTATTTGTAGTAACCATTTTAAACGTGAAAAACTTAAGAAAGATTATCAATATAGGAATTCGTAGAAAACAGAGGTAACTATATGCATATGAATCACTTACCTCAGTATTCAGATTTTTATCGAAGTTACTGCGATTTTGTTACTGAACTTCAACAATCACGGTAGTTCGATTGTTTTTGGTTATTGAACTTGAAGTTGCTGTTGATGTTGTATGCTATTTTGTGATCTCAGCGTGCCGTCGCGACGAAAAGTTTCGTCTTCTCCGATCTCAGTGCTGTGTCGCGCCAGAAGATTACGGTTACTGAACGGGAAGAAGTTGTTGATGCTGTATGCTATTTCCGATTTCAGAGTTGCGTCATGACAAAGTGATTCATCTTCTCCGATTTGATAGGCGCGACAGATTTCTGCGTCTTCTCCGTCGTTGATATGTGTTCCGATTTCAAAGTTGCATGATTTTGGGACGGTTAATTGAAAAGATGAAATTTGGTAATTGACTTATAGGAGTTAATGACACGTGATTTTAGCACGTATATTCTGTATGTTTTATTTCTGTAATTATGTTTTATATGTTTTATTTTTGTAATTACTTTCTAATTGTTGTATATTAGTGTAAAGGACCCTTATTTAATTGATACTAATAGTTGGACCTCCTTTCTTCTATTGTCCGTGCAATAATTCAACCACTATAGTCTATATATATCACATAATAGTTGATGCATATTCTTCATCAAACTCTTAATTAAGACACTCTCTCTATACAATTTCATATACACAAACATACATATTTATTTATTAATTCTCCATGGATTCTTTTCAAGTTCCCTCCTCCCTTAGCTGTGAATTAAGCATCTTAAGAGCTAAAAACATTGAATCCAACTCCATGGGCTGCTGCTTGTTTGTTAGATGTTATATCTCCACCGGAAAAAACAAAAGAATTCGACTAGAGAGCAAACAAATATCTCCAGAATCTAATTTGGTTTGGAACCAATCCTTCTCTCTAGATTGCTTCGGAAACAAGCAATCCATCAGCATGCTCATGCAAGGAACCGTGGTCTTCGAGCTCCGACGGAGAAACATAGTTTCGGTGTTTGGGAGAATCGGAAGGAAGTCACAGCTGTTGGGACGAGCTGAGATTCCTTGGAAAAGCGTTTTCGAATCATCAACTATGAAAATTGAGAGATGGGTTGTGATGACATCAAAAAGTACTGGTAAATATAGGCAAGAAGATGTGAAGCCGCCGGCGGTGGAAATATTGATAAAGGTTGGAGTTCCGGCGATGCCCAAACAGAGGAAAATTAGTATTGGTAAATTGAGGAAGTGGGATGAATGTGGATGTGTGGACTGTGGGTGTACAAGTTTTGCGGATTATGAAATGTTTGCACTGGCTGCTGCTATGGACTTATCCTTTTAGGCAAAGGGGAATCTGATGATGAAGCATTAAAGGCTTTGTTATCGATTAGATACAAGCTCAGCTCATTTTTTAAATGTAATTATTTAATTAATTCCGAGAAATGAATATTCTGTTTTTTTTTCCTTAATTCTTTTCCTTGTCAACCAACATGTTCATATATATGATCTAAGGACAGTTTGATTCACATATCAGACCTCAAATTAAAGTCTTAGTGTCAAAGGATTCGATTAACTGAATTTGTATTGCCGTAAATTAATAATAGGTATTACACTATATATGCTAATATATACTAACACGTACTTGATGTTTAATTAATTAATACACAAATTAATAATTTTAAATAAAAAACACAACACAATTTACTTTTAGTTAATGAAAAATAACGCAATTTGTTTCTCACAACGATATATATATAATTATATATATATATATATATAACAAAAAAGTAAGCTGGATATCCAGTCCCCCGTGATCCTTTCTTATATACACAACACTCTCTCTACTAAAAAAGTGCTGCTTTATTTTTGAACAGACTTAGGGTTACAATGGTCGTTTTAAAGATTTAGCCTTTCAAGATTCTCAAGGGGAATTTTAAATTGAACACAATCTTCTCAAGAATCCCATATTATACGATTATAGTTATACATATAACTTCATGTGCCCATATAGAATTGGATTAGTGTAATATATCTTGGTTTAAATTAACCCAATGTAATGGCCCATTAATATAATAACATTTTAATCTGAAGATAAGAGCAGCTAATACTTTTAAAAGAAAAAAGAAAAAAGTAAAAGTAACATCATCTTCTTTAATTCTTGACCATAAATGCACAAAAAAAACTATGGAAAATGATATTTTCACATGTATTCTCAATTTATTCGAGTCTTCATTTATTAAGTAATTCATAGTTTAATTTGAGAGGGTAAAGATTATTTCTTAAGTTCGTTGAGTGTGTTATTTGTAGTGCTACTATAACATACGTTGTCATTGTATAGACAAGTGCCGCTCACTCTAAGCATCGTAAGAAGGGCATAATTGTCTTAAAAACATAATAGATAACAGTACTGGTATTAACATATTAATTTTCTGGTTTACAGCTCTGGTTCATATCCCAGCTTGTTTTTCATCTTTATTAACAAATTTTACTTGTAGTAAAGACAAATCAGTTTTCAAACATCACAGCAGCTATCAGCTATGCTCGTTGAGAATTAGGAAAATGAGTTAATTAGAAATGACTGACAAGTGATTAAGGACTAATCTTACTTTAGCAGTGTAATCCACTATATATAGTTGTATTGAATATATCTCGATCCCCGGCCGGCTCCCACTACTAAAAAATTAATTAAAAATTATAGATAGATCTGGCAATCAATATACTTGGCTCTAAATAGGACTGCTAAAAATCAAGATATATACTTGGATCCACTAAACAATATTCCTGCATATCTTTACTGTGAATTAAGTACTAATGTCATTAAAATGGATTTTTTTTGTTTCTCTTTTTTTCTCCACCAGCAAGAGGGGACACATTGTACTCATGAGTTGTTCTATTTTGTTTCCAGAAGTGAGAGCTTTGTTTTTTTTTTTTTATGAAGTTTTAAAAATATTAGTATTTCTACTGGATACACTTGGCAATAATTCTAATTTAAATAATTTTTTGCGCCAAAATTAATTCAAATTGTAAAAATGAAAAAATTGATTAATTGAGAAAACTTTGTCTCACTCTCACATTCAAATCTTAGTTTTTAGAAAATCAAATTTAAGAAAAAATGAATCTCTCATTACATAAGCTCTACCTTTCAAAATTAGAGACGCATGCATTTTATTTTTAAATGCACGTATTTATAGTTAATTTGACCGTATAGTCTAAATTACTTAAATACTACGAAGCCAACATTACTATATTTCAACAAATATAAGATTGGAATTAATATATATTTTTACAAATATTAAGAATATATTTTTTTAAAATAAAATTTTTATTTAAAATTATTAATTTTTATTAAAAAAAATATCTCTAATTTTGGATCCGACTCATGAGTATTATTATATAATCTTCGGCATCTCTTAATTAATCATCTCAAATTTTCTTGATAAGTATGAATCTTGATTTTAGTTAGGGTCAAGTGTGTTTTGAAATACTATAAAATAGTATGCACATTTGTTAATTAATTGCCACTATATATACTATGCAACTCATGTGATTAGCTAGGCTCACTTTTGAGTTGTTCCTTTTATTATATAGTACAAATCGAAGATCCCCCCACTCACAAGGATTGTGTAGAGATCGACTTGGCCTATTGAGAATCAATAAGCCTTATTTAAATTAAACACAATAATATTATTATTAATTCAAGGATATATCTACCTAGTGGCTAGCTAGCTAGCTAGTTGTTTTAATTGACCATGTACAATCATGCGACTCATTTCACCCACATATATATATATATAAAGCATATATTATAATACAAACCAAAATCTTTATAAAACATATATAAAATCAAACCAAAATCTTTATAAATTAAAACATAAAAGCAACGTGGGCCCATATAAAGCCTATTGTATTATACTACAAACCAAAATTAATTTTTATAAAACATAATTAAAAGCAAGGTGTGCCCGTGATACTCATTAATTAATGATTTTATTCACACTAAATTTTTTCTATATAATTGTCTGTACATAATGCAACCACTATATATAGCACACACTTCATCCATTTTCTTCATCAAATTTTAACTCACTCTCTCTCTCTATATATACATATATACACACACACACACACACACACACACACATATATATATATATATATATATATATATATATATAATTAATCTCCATGGATTCTTTTCCAGCTGATCCTTCCTCCCTTAGGTGTGAATTGAGAGTTATAAGAGCAAAAAACATTGAGTCCAAATCCATGGGCTGCTTGTTTGTTAGATGTTATATCTCTGCCGGGAAAAACAAAAGAATTCGACTAGAGAGCAAGGAAATATCTTCAGAATCTAATTTGGTTTGGAACCAATCCTTCTCTATAGATTGCTTCGGAACCAAGCAATCCATCAGCATGCTCATGCAAGGAACAGTTGTCTTCGAGCTCCGATGGAGAAACATAGTACCGGTGTTTGGGAGAATCGTAAAAAAGTCGCAGCTCTTGGGACGGGCTGAGATTCCTTGGAAAAGCATTTTCGAATCATCAACTATGAAAACTGATCATAGATGGGTTGTGATGAAATCAAAAGGTGCAGGTAAATGTGTGCAAGAACACGTTAAGCCGCCGCCGGCGGTGGAAATAGCGATGAAGGTTGGAGTTCCGGCGATGGAATTAGAGTTACCCAAACAGAGGAAAAGTATACGTAAATTGAGGGAGGGGAACAATGAATGTGGATGTGTGGATTGTGGGTGTAAAAGTTGTGCGGATTATGAAATGTTTGCACTGGCTGCTGCTTTGGACTCCTTTTAGACAAAGGGCCGGGTATCTGAAGGCTAGGTCCAAAAAAAAAGGGCCTTGTTGGGTCTCAATATTAGTTAGTAGGCTTTGCCAGAAAGTAAACGGGAGCTCGACCCGACCCATTCTTTTTTAATGTAATTATTTGATTAGATTTTAGAACTACTTATTTCTACTCATTTGTGTTTTTCATTGGCAAGAGCAAGACTAAATTCTTTTCCATTGTCTTTTTATTTTCCTTGTCAACCCACTTCATTTGCAAAACTATATGAATAAACCTTAAGTCATGAGATAATGAATTTTGTACCACTTCCTAAAATTTATTCAAAATCATACTCCCTAAATTCCATCATATAAGAGTAATTTAAATATTTTAAAGTCAATTTGAGATATTTATATATTAAAAATTGATGTATTTTTTAAAATTTTGAAAATAACAAATCTTATAAAGTATTATTTTTTCAGATAACTTATAATAGTTATAATTAATTAAAATTAAATAAATTACCCAATTTTGAATCTTAAACTATTTTAAGTTATTTTTTATAAGTTAAAACGACACTTGCAGTATGGAATTGATAGAATGTTTATTTGAGCGGTTTTTTGTAGTTTTTTTTATGTCAAAGCTAAAAATTCATATTTAATTGATTGTTTTCTTTCCGTTTCACGAAAAGAGTTTCCTTTAAAAAAAATTTAATTTAATTTGTGAAATTCTAAAATGTATGTTTTTAAAATTTAAAATTGATAATAATACAATAGTTAATGGTGTAAACTATTTCAAAACATTTGATAAGTACAAAACTTTTATTTCAAAAATTAAAATAGTATTTATTATAACAAATTTAGAATTTTAAAAATCAATTAAAATTAAATTAAACAAGAGGAGTATTATTTATGATGAATAATACCACTAATAGATAGATTATCTGGGCTAGAATGTCCAACCCAATGTTGTGGCCTATCTTAACCCAATTGACTCAAAATTTAAAGTTAGGAACAATTACACATTATAGTACATTTATAAAAATAATTACAAAAATCATACATTAATAAAATAATTACAAAAATATAATATTTTATTATATATATTTACAATAGTAATATATCTAGGATTAAGGATAAATATTAATTAGTTGAAACCGTAAAAAGGTATTTTTATCAAATAGCGTGATAACCGCTTGTCTATTTTTTTTTTGAATAGCGTGATAACCTCTGCAGTTACCAAACCCTCTTTTGCATGCTGAAACCCTTGCTTATATCATCTGTCGCGACTAAACGTAATCGGAGTTAAAAAATCTTATTTCCGGTGATTGTTCTTCATACTTGTTCGTTCGTTCTTCGTCTATATCATAGTTGTTCGGCATACTCGTTGAGTTGTTCGCCTTTGTTGTTGTTACTCGTTACTTGTATGGTTCATTGTCGTTGTCGTTCAAACTCGTCTGGTTCATTGTAGTTGTTACTAGTTATTATTCTCCATTGATCGACTCTGGTGTTTATTATTGCTTCAAGTGAGTATTTTCTTAATAGTTTAATGTATTATATATTAAAGTAGTTTACTAACAGAATGCAGTATTCATTATTTTGGTTTTTGTTGTTTTTATGTTTTGTATAGAATGGTTGATACAAGGAAGAAGGATGGGAAGAGGAAAAGGATTGTGGAGGGTAGTTCTGTTAAGAAATTGAAGAAATTTGTTGTGGAGAGCAAGGGAAAGGGAAAGGGGAAGGATGTATGTTATAAATCGAGTAAGAATGAGAGTAGTTTGGTGATACATAGCGATATCAAACATTCCGAAGTGCAATTAGATTCTGATTTTGATGTCACTGTGAAGAATGAAGCTCGAGTGCTTATCCAGAAAATAATTCCAACTCAACGAATTTTAAAGGTGTGTAACCAATGTTGTTAATGTTTAGTGTATAATGCTTAGTTGGTTACTATACAATGCTTAATTGGTTACTCCATATTATTAATGATTAATGTTTGGTAACCACATGATTGGTAACCAATGCATTAGATAATAACCACCATGTTGCATGTAGGTAACCAAAACTGAATTGGTTACTATTTTATGATGTCTTGGTTATTATTTAATGATGTCTTTGTTACTGTCTTACGATGTATTGGTTACTGTCTTATGATGTCTTGGTTACTGTCTAATGATGTATTTGTTATTGTCTTATGATGTATTGGTTACTGTCTTATGATGTCTTGGTTACTGTCTAATGATGTCTTGGTTATTATCTTATGAGTGTCTTGGTTACTGTCTTATGATTTATTGGTTACAGTCTTGTGTGTCTTGGTTACTGTCTAATGATGTCTTGGTTATTGTGTTTTTAGTTTATTGGTTACTGTCTTATGATGTCTTGGTTACTGTCATATGATGTATTGGTTACTGTCTTATAATGTGTTGGTTACTGTCTAATGATGTATTGGTTACTCTTATGATGTCTTGGTTACTGTCTTATGAGTGTATTGGTTAATGTCTTATGATTTATTGGTTACTGTATTTTGTGTGTATTGGTTACTGTATAATGACGTCTCGGTCAATGTCTTATGATGTCTTGGTTACTGTCTTATGAGTGTATTGGTTAATGTCTTATGATTTATTGGTTACTGTATTATGTGTGTATTGGTTACTGTATAATGACGTATCGGTCAATGTCTTATGATGTCTTGGTTACTGTGTAATGATGTATTGGTTATTGTCTATCCAGTATATTGTATAAAGCTATATTGGTTACTTGTTTATGTTATTTTGGTTACTATCATATGACTGGTTAGTTAACTTTGTAAATCTGATTTTGTTTACTTGCAGTTATGGGATCTTTATTATGAAGAATGCAACAGAAAATTCAACGGAAAAGTGATATATTGGTGCGACATGGAAGTCCCCAGTATCATTGCAAAAAAATTGAATAAGAGTCAGCTGGATAAATTTAAGGCAACATGTTTTGGGAATTTTCTTGAGTTTGGCGAGCACCAAATGTATTCCCAGATTATTCACCATGCTCTTGTTAGGGAGGTTCACCAGAGGGATGACGATGAAATGTGGTTTTTGTTCGGAGAGAAAAGGGTCAGGTTCGGTTTGCCTGAGTTTTGTATGATATCTGGGTTGAGATGGAAGGGTGAGGATGATATAACTCCATATAAAGGTATGGAGAATTTGATTATTGGTAAGTTTTTTGGTGACGAAGCTGTGACACGTAGTAGTATAGGTAGGATATATAGGAAGGCAGTTTTTGACGATGATGACGATGCTATTAAGATGTCTATGATATTTTTGGTCTTTAATTTCATTATGTGCACATTTTCTGAAAATTACGTTGATGAGGCAATGGTTAATTTTTTGTGTTATGGCGATGTCAGTAGTTTTCCTTGGGGGAAAGTTGCTTTTGAGATGACAAAGTACTCTTTGTCTAATGCTTTGAAGGGGCGTTATAGGAAAGGAAAGAATGGTGTTTCAACATACAATTTTTACATGGATCATTATACCAAGTTGTACAAGTTGAACGGGCTTCCGTATGTATTCCAAGTATTTATGTTTGAAACTATTCCGACATTCAAAAATCGGGGTATATGCAATGACGAGCATCCGTCGGATCTCCGTTTATTCAAATGGAAGGAGTTAATGAAGTCGCTTTCAAATGACAAGTTGAATGAATTAGTGTTTTGTTCCGGACAGGTATGTTGAGTTAACTTTAGTTATATAATTGATAATTGAAAATATTATGTGAAGTTTACTATCAACAATGTAGTTAGTTACCTTTATATACACATTTGGTTACTGATTATTTTTTATGCATGTTAATAATAACAATGTTTTTGGTTGATTGAATATTCAAATACTGTTACTGATAAGATTACATTCAGGTTACTAACAACATTGTTGTTGGTTACCCGAATATACACATTTGGTTACATTTATAAATTTAGTTGGTTACTACTTATTATACATTTGGTTACATGTATATATGTATTTGGTTACTGATTATGTGTTTATGATTCTTTATTTACTGTTTATTTCAATGTAATTGTACATTATTTGTTAGATGATATATTTAAGTATACTTATTATCTTTCAGCTGAGGATAAACCGTTTGATTCCCACCGCCGAGGAGAAGGATCGGCTTGATTTGGGCGGTTTTTACTTTTTTAATGGGAAGGATGGTGAAAAAAAAGTAGATAAAAAAGTGAAGGCTGACAACATTGGCGTTGATATTTCTGTTGTGAAAGAGGCAATTGATGTACGGTCTAAGCCGTTGGAGAAGAAAGTGTCTGAATTGAAGAAAGAAGTTTATGAATTGAAGAAAGAATTTGGAAAGTTGCGAACTGATATCAAAGATGAAATGCAGCTTTTACATGTTCAGTTATGCAGGGATCTTAGGTTTATTATTAGAGATGAGTTACATGCTATCAAAGACGTAGGGGGCAAAAAGCTTGATGGTGATTCAGATGATGACGATTCTGACAATGGTGGTGATAATGATGATGATGATGATGATGATGATGATGATGATGATGATGACCACGATGACGATGAAGGAGATGAAGGAGATGAAGGAGATGAAGGCGGTGAAGGTGGTGAAGTTGCTGATGATGCTGCTGATGAGGATGCTAATGTTAGGGTGGAGGAAGTCCATGTTGATGAGGTTGTTGATTATGGTTCAAAGGTGAATAAGAATAATGATGGTGATGATGTGTTGGATGAAGTTGAGAAGAAGGGTGTGAATGAAATTGAATTGAGTAATGAAGTTGGCGATGATGTGTCAATTCTCGTGGAGAATAATGATGTGAATGTAATTGAGATTGCTAATGAAGTTGAACGTGATGTTATGGTTGAAGAGCCTGATGAAAAAAAAATAATGATGATGAAGAAGATGTCAAGGTTAGACATATTTGTTTGTTTTTGTTATGTGATATATGTCTTTTGTTTTAATTATTAAATTGTTATTTATTTTGCGCAGATTGACAATTATAATGACATGCCGTGTTTTGACATATTAAGCCAATGTACTGGGAAAGAGATTGTTGTGTATGATGCTGATAAGGTTAGTGTTATAATTATGTGTCATCATTTATTTAAATGTTATTTATGTTTTGGTTACCATCATATATTGAATTGGTTACTATGATATTATGTTTTGGTTACCATTATATTGTAATTTGTATACTATTATATTATGATTTGGTTACTAGTTTATGTTATTCAGATTACTAATATATCATGTTCATTTAAGTTTGTTGGCTGTTGTACAGTCAGTTGGTTACTAGTTTACGTTATTCAGGTTACTAATCGTATATATTACCTTTTTATGTCAACTGAAAAAGGGGATGAAATGTGAGGCAGCAAGCAGGTATGCTCTTGATTTTATGGTTCTCACCACTCAGGACATAGCAAAGTGTGATGAATTGGAGAAGAGTGTTCACAAAGCCGTTGGTAGACCTGTTCGTGAAACTGTAAAGAGTGCCATTTTACGTTCTCCATATACAGCAGAGTTCGGATCGGCTGGTTCATCGTGTACTGTAGTGGGTGCTGCTAGTCAAACACTTGCACGTTTAAGTGCATTCCCCAAATCATGCATGGAGATGCCCTCAAAATTTGAAGAGGCATTGTTTGAAGAATGGTTCAAAATTGGAATAAACAACAGAAAAAGGTTTGTTCTTTGTTGTTAACAATGCTATAGTTTTTTATGAAACAAATAAGTTTGTATTATTGTAGTAACATATGGTTATTATTAAATAAATGTTATGGTTACTATTACTTTATATTCTGGTTACCATTAGATTAAGTTTTGGTTACTTAATAGTTATGTTTCGGTTACTATGTGATTATGGTTTGGTTACCAGATTAATGTTTAAAATTAAATTGTTGTTTAATTTACTGATTTTGGTTTGCTGTATTGGTTTCTAGGCAACATTATACTATATAATGCTGTTTTGGTTACTGTCATTGGTTAATGTAGAAAGCTGTATTGTTTACTGAGTAATATTACATTGGTTACTGTATAATGCTTAATTGGTTACTGACTAATTTTGTTTTGGTTACTGCATAATGTTAAATATTAAATAAATGTTAATATTAAATAAATGGGGTGTTTACTTAATAAATGTTATGGTTGCTATTACTTTATATTCTGGTTAATATTAGTTTATGCTTTGGTTACCTATTAGTTATGTGTTAGTTACTATTTGATTATGGTTTTGATTTTAATATTTGTTGGTTATCAGGGTATTGTTTAAAATTAAGTTGGTTGTTTAGTATGTTAATTATTGAACGTGCAAGTTTGATTTGTAGTAGTGTGTATATTAATACGGTAATTGTTAATGTTAGTCTGTATACTAATATTATGTTATTATAATGAAGGACAGACAAATTTCCTGGAAAGAACGATATTATCTTGCCTTCTTTTGTATTTGGATCAATTGCAATATCATCGAAGATGTGGTTCTATAAATTAAAGACGCCTGGGCAGTGGTTAGACGACGATGTGAGTAATTTTTTAAAAAATTTATGTTTTTATAGTTATGTTTACATTATTTAGTTACATTCATCACATACTTGTATTTTCCAACAACTGTTAATATCCTATTATTATTTTTTTGGCTCAGCACATCAATGTTGCGTTGTATTATTTCCGTAAAATGGCAAGACATTCCGAAAGTGTTCCTATAAGGGTAACGACCACGGATTGTTGGTTTCACAGCAAGATCACCGCTCTTTTCAATGAGTATACAAAAAAAAATTGTGACAAAATTGTTCTGTCTGGGGAGGGTGATGTTGCTGAATACATACGTGGGCTGTTTATGGATGTCAACACACCATGGAAGAACGTTGACTATGTGTTGTTCCCAATTCATATGTCATCACCGGACCATTGGTTGTTGTTGACTTTTGATGTGCATCGTAGGTGTCTAACTGTTTACAACTCTTTACAACCAAAAAGGAAATCCATGCAAACTAAAATATCTGATGTTTGTGAGCCGTACATCTTCATTCTTCCCATTCTATTGCGCAAGTCTGGTTTTTGGAAGGATAGGGCTGACATTGACTTCAGCAGTGACCCGTATCGCAACAAGGACGAAGATGATATAATTGAGTTGGAATTTGCTGAGACGGTTCCTGAACAAGTAGAGGGGTAAGGGTTATTTTGTGTACATTTTTTTAATTATTATATATAGGTTGAGTTTATTTTTGATCTTTGTTATATGTTGTTTGTTGTTACAGTGATTGTGGGATGTTCACAATATGTTTTGCTGAGCATGTCATTCATCAGAAGTTTGATCAGATTCCTATTCCTTTCCCCATTGCGCAGTATCGGAAAAAGTTATGCACAAACCTATATATGCATGCAAGGAACAAGCAGTTGGAGGGCTATGATACTGATAGAGAATTTCCAGGAAGATTTGTTCCAGATTTTGATTAGTTCGGATTTTGTTGTTTTGTCTTTATTAATTTTGTTGTGTATTTTTTTATTAAGTATTGGTGTTATACACAACATTTGTGTATGGTTTATGATTTTTTGATGTTTATTGGATCTTATGTATAGATGGGATTACATATTTGATTTTATTAGCATTAATGAAAGAGATATTGTTTGTTGGTTGGTATTTTGTTTCTTTTTAAGTTGTGTTTGTTGAATTTTTTTCAAACATACAGTTGGTAACCAATCATGTATAAAGGGGTAACCAGATAATGATTTGATAGTAACCAGAGAGTTACAAGATTGTATTATGCCATATATAATATGTTAAGTGTACATGTGTTATGTATACATAAAATTCAATACCCTTTTAATTACAGGTTGCTGGATATAAAGGTTGTTTACGTTGTGGTTACCATAATAAACTGGTATGGTTACTGTCATGAAATTAGGTGGTTACTGTGATGGTTACTGTTATGTAATTATTTGGGTACCATTAATTATTGTTATGGTTACTGCTATGTAATTGTATGGTTTACATTAAAAACTGGTATGGTGAGTGTTATGGTTACTGTCATGTATAAAATTTTAACCAATTATAATTTTGTAATATAAAGTTGGTAACCAATCATGTATAAATAGGTAACCAGTTAATGATTTAATAGTATCCAGAGAGTTACAATTTTGTATCAGGACATGTCATATGTTAAGTGTGCATGTGTTAGTATACATGGGTTTCATAAACTTCAATACCCTTTTAATTACAGGTTGCTGGATATAAAGGTTGTTTATGTTGTGGTTACCATAATAAACTGGTATGGTTATTGTCATAAAATTAGTTGGTTACTGTGATGGTTACTGTTATGTAATTATTTGGATACCATTAAACATTGTTATGATTACTGTTATGTAATTATTAGGTTAAAAACTTGTATGGTTACTGTTATGTTATTAGGTG
Organism: Panax notoginseng; assembly: GCA_016801055.1. NCBI lineage: Eukaryota > Viridiplantae > Streptophyta > Magnoliopsida > Apiales > Araliaceae > Panax > Panax notoginseng. Next base: position 66,554,407 of record CM029013.1, on the reverse strand, counting down.
GTAAATGTTATGGTAATTATATGTTGCTGGATATACAGGTTGTTTATATTGTGGTTACCTTTATAAAATGGTATTGTTACTATTAAGAATTTAGGTGGTTACTGTGATGGTTACTGTTATGTAATTATATGGGTACCATTAAACATTGTTATGGTTACTGTTATGTAATTATTTGGTTAAAAACCAGTATGCTTACTGTTATGTTATTAGGTGGTAAATGTTATGGTTACTGTTATGTAATTATGTTGTTACCATTAAAAACTGTTATGGTTACTGTTATGTATTTATTTGATTACTGTTATTGTTAATGTTTCATTTAAATCAGAAATCATTATATAAATGAATTATAATTTTGTTTACTATACACAATCAAAAATTGTTCAAACCAATCGTTTAATGGTTACTCAAAGTAAACAATAATATATTCATGTATTTAAACTATTAATATAACTGCACTATATCAAACCCTTTTTAGTGGTCTTAAAATCGGGGGATTATTGCATGTTTTCCTGTTGTGTCCTTTTTCTTGGCACCTGCTGCATTTGTTTTGAATTTTGATCTCAGATCCGTGTTTGTACCTCCCTTTTTTTGGTCTACCTGCTGGTCTTCTTGTGTTGGGTGGTTTTATACATATGTTTCTTATTTCTTCTTATACATCCCAGTTTTCTTTGTCAGCTAATGGCATGATGGAAGCTGAATATGTCTCGACCAAAGTTGCTTTAGTGTAATTTCTTGAACAAAAATCATAACAGTTCAAATTTCTCTTGCTTATAACAGCAGCAGCGTGTGGACAAGGCATTTCATGGTACTGAAATTTACGGCATGTGCATGTCTTTTGTTCGATGTCCACAATATACTGTTTAGAGATATCATAAACAGTGAAAATCACTAAATTTGATGTCTCAACCTACAACACCCAATGCATACAATCAGATTAATAGTTGCATGCCAAATATACAGCAATCAAATAAGAATTATACAAATATAAAACCACCAATATAAAAGAAACAATTATAAATCCCATTAACATTATAATGTTACATATTAACTAAGTCAGTATTGATTAGTAACCAGTATGATGTGAAACAGTAACCAAATAAGAATTATACAGTAACCATTATATAATTACACAGTAAGAAATTCAGTAGTAGTCAGTAACCAATATAATGTTGCACATTAAGTAAGTTAGCATTAATGTGTAACCAAGTCAGTATTCAAGTTACTGTTAGTCAGTATAATTTTACACAGTAGTCAACCTAGCAATAGGCAGCAACCATTATATGGTTACATAGTAATCATGATAGCAATAGTCAGTAACCAATAAAATGTTTGACAGTAACTAATTTACACTTATTAAGTAACCAAGTTAATAATAATCAGTAAGTTGCAAATGTAAATTAGGACGCAATAATTTAAATCAAATATTAATTACCTTAAGTATCTTTGATTTTACGATATTAGATTGCAACTTTCTCTCAGCCGTTGTGGAAAGAGTTGTGAATGTTGATATGGCTGATTGTTTATTTGTGAAATACCATCTCTGAACCAGACAACGTAAGCATTCAATCATTGACGCAACTGGAAGATCCCTGATAAACTTGATTGCATTGTTAATAGATTCGGCTGTGTTTGAAGTCATCGTTGAGTATCTACTTATAGTCCCATGGAGCCTGGTGCACTTATCCAATCTGACCTCTTCCTCCAGATATGTCCTTATTCGAGGATCAATGGCATCGAGTTCAGCCATGTGTTTGTTGAATTGTTCGACAGTGTAAGCTCTACAAGCCCCGTTGTAAGCTTGTTTAACTTCTTCTCCTTTCTTTTTGAATTTGTTTTTTATATTTTTCAGTATATGATATGTGCAGGAACCATGCATGATATCCGGAAACACAAAATTCAGTCCTTGTATAATGGCTTCATGCCTGTCTGAAACAATACATTGACCTTCCCTAACTCCACAAGCAATTCTCAAATTTACGAAAAACCATCTCCAAGACATTTCATTTTCGCTGTCAACAACTGAAAAAGCAATGGGAATAATGTTTCGATTTGCATCTTGTGTGCTTGCTATCAGTAGTGTCCCCCCGTAAGTTGATTGTATGAATGTGCCGTCGATTACAATGATTGGAAAACAATGGTGCCATGCTTGAATTGACGCTCCAATGGCAAAGAATAGATACTTGAAACGGCCATTTGTTTCCAACTCAAGGGATGTGACGGAACCTGATATGAAAATCAGCAATATCATTAGAATTACAAGTAGTATAATGTATCCAAATCACTAGTAATCGTTAACCGTTCATGTGGTTAATTGATTATAACTTGTATATTATATTTAATAAATAAACATGCGTATTAAGGTAACCAAACATGTATAATAACTGCATACAAATGGTCTGAAGATTTAATAATTAAACATGCATAATGTCTAAAGGTGTATTGGTTACTGTGTAATATTTTATTGTTTACTGCATAATACTTATTTGGTTACTAACTAATGCAATTTTGGTTACTGAATAATATTAATGAATAATGCTTGGTAACCACATGTTTGGTAATCAATGCATTATTCAGTAACCAACATGTAGCATGAAGGTAACCAATACAATATTAATCAGTAAACAATTTACATTGGTAATATTCTACCGTGTAATGATATTTTGGTTACTGTTGAACATCATATTGGTTACTGTCTAATGCTGTAAAACCAATAAATGTTTTTAAAGTGTTACCTGGATTTGTTTTCTTCAGCATGTATAACCATGATGGGATGAGTGAGTAGTCGTGTGGACTTCCTCTCACCTTTTCCAATGCTTTCTCCTTCGATCTCCATGCTTTTTGGTAAGAGATAGACACATTATATTCTGACATCATGTCTTCAACAATATCGGTTGGTGTGTATATTTTCTTCAAATTTGTTATTTTTTGCATTATGCATTCACTTACCAACTCACTATTTGCCTGTCTGTGGTCTCCCAACAATACATTGACTGAACAAGTGTGTATATCATTGAATTCTCTCACCTTGAACATACTGGTTTTTCTGAAACTTGATGCTCTCATCTTCCATTTGCAATTTTTATCGCATACACACACTAGCACAAAGTCTCTATAACTTGTTCGTTGGACTTTGTGTTGTCTGTTTTTTCTGATTGAATGCAGCCTCATAGCTTGAGAGAGGATTTTTTTGTCTGTGTAGGTTTGATGTAATTTTACTTCACGTTCATTCGGATCCGATATTACATCATCATATTGTTCTCTTGCGTATGATTTGTCATGTTGTCTGTCTAGTTGTTGTTCAATAATTTCCATTGCAAGATGATCAACATATTGCGTTCCAAATTGGCATGATTGGCTTGCTAGTGGAACTAGTGCTGAATTTCCTTGTGTTGATCTAATTGGCATTACATCGTAAATTGTAGATTCTTCTACATTTGTCAAGTTATGCAAGATCGTTGTGCGTCCCATTCTGTGTTCAATATCCACAATCAGTGGGAATTTACCTTGTTCATCAGATTTTCTACTCATTTCCAGAAAGAATTGTAAGGTTGCTTCGTCTGATATACTGATCGGTGAAATGTCGCTTCTAATTTGAAATTTGATTGACAATGTTGTTGCGTTTGTGTCTAGCCGTAATGCACTGTATATTTTGGTTAGCATTTCTTTGAACGAAATAGTTGATGGAACTAGTATGCCGGTAACTTCAAATTTGGTGTATTGGTTACTATCAGCCCATGTGCCGTTGAAATAAAGTACAACTGGAATCATCTCCATTGTCTGTCAACAGAATAAGTATTGGTAAGTAACAAAATTAATGTTAGCCGGTAACCAATATAATGTTAAATAGTAACCAAGTTAACATTAGTCAATAACCAAGTATTCATCAGTAACCATTATAATGTTATACAGTAACAAAGTAATTATTAGTCAGTAACCAATGCAATGTTACACAGTAACAAAGTAATTATTAGTCAGTAACCAATGCAATGTTACACAGTAACAAAATCATTATTAGTCAGTAATATATACAGTCGGACGGTAACCAATATAATGTTAAGCAGTAATTAAGTCACCATTAGTCAGTAACCAAGTCTTCAGTAGTAACCATTACAATTTTACACATTAACAAAGTCATTATTAGTCAGTAACCAATGCAATGGTACACAGTAGCCAATTCATTAATAGTCAATAATCTATGTTAGCTGGTAACCAATTTAATGTTACACAGTAACCAAGCCATCATTAGTCAGTAACCAAGTCAGTAATAATTACATATTATAGTCGGACAGTAACCAATGTAATGTTAAGTAGTAACCAATTCTTCCTCAGTAACCATTATAATGTTACACAGTAACAAAGTCATTATTAGTCAGTAACAAATGCAATGGTACACAGTAGCCATTTCATTATTAGTCAATAACCAATGTAATGGTACACAGTAACCAAATCATTATTAATTAGTAACCAATGCAACATTAGTTAGTACCATTATGCATTAACTAATCCAGCATTAAACAGTTATATAGACATAGTCAGACAGTAACCAATGTAATGTTAAGCAGTAACCAATTCAACATTAGTCAGTAACCAAGTCTTCATCAGAAACCATTATAATGTTACACAGTAACAAAGTCATTATTAGTAAGTAACCAATGCAATGGTATACAGTAGTCGATTCAGTATTAGTCAGTAACCAATGTAATGGTTACAGTAACCAAATCATTATTAGTCAGTAACCAATGTAACATTAGTTAGTACCAGTATGTATTAACCAATCCAGTATTAAACATTAAAATAGACATAGTTAGACAGTAACTAATGTAATGTTAATCAGTAACCAATTGCATTTTTACATGAAATTTGCAATTAAAACATTCATATTGCAATCAAAACATTCATTATTCTTACCGTGTGAACATTTTAAGTGCAAAAAACTTAAGAAAGGTAACCAATATAGTAATTCGTAGTAACAATAGGTAACTATATGATTATAAATTTTAAAATATCATACCTCAGTATTTATTAATCGAAGTTGATGTTGATCTTGTGTTCAACAATCACTGCAGTATTTGGTTACTGATCTTGAAGGCGTTGTTGATTTTGTATGCTATTTTCGATCTGAGAGAAGCGTCGCGACAACCGGAATTGTCTTCTCCGATTACGAGTTTAGTCGCGACAGGAGGCTTCGGCTTCGTATTTTTGTTTCTCCGTCGTTGATCTGTTGTGTCGATGTCAAGTTGCATGATTTTAGGGACGGTTAATTTAAAATATGAAATTGGGTAACTGACTTGATAATGACACGTGATTTTAGGGGATTATGTTTTATTTTTGTAATTATGTTGTGTATGTTTTATTTTTGTAATTACTTTTTAAATGTTGTATATTAATGTAAAGGACCCTTAAAGTTATTGGGACTGTACTTGTACTATGATTAGCTTTGAGTCTCGAGATAGTATGGGCTAAAAACTTAAAATTGGGCTGAACTTGTGTGGAGTCCTCTAGAGCTTAAGACCAACCTAAAGTTTAGAGCGTTATACATATGAATGTGTTTTATGTGTCATACGAATGAGTTTCATTTGTTAAAAATATTTTTTTTAAAAATAAATAATTTACAAAGAGGTTGATGGTTTGTTTCTATGAACCAAATCCAAAAGGAGTTAACCCTCCATCACATAATTACCTCTCTTATACAAGGAAAAAAATAAGAAGAAAAAAGAAGAGGGTTCTATTTACAAAATTTGTAAACTTTAAAAAAATAATTTTATTTTGTTTGTCGCTAAATATAACTATGGTAATGGTATGATAATACAATTGTGGCGTTAAACTTGAAGAAATTATATCATTTAATACTATTATAAATAAAATTGAGTCTCTACTTGAGAATAATTTTTTAGCAATAAAATTCTATTTGTGAAGAACAAATAACTCATACTAGACCTGGCAAACGGGCGGGCCGGGCCGGGCCAAAAAGGCCCGGCTTTTGGTGGGCTGAAAATGGCCATCCCGTGGAGGGCGGGCCGGGCCGGCCCGCGGGCTTCGGCCATTAATTTTTTATTTTTTTTTTGCAAACTCTTTGTTACACCAAAAATAATAATAATAAATATTAAAAATAATAAAATAATTAATAATAAACAATAATACAAACAAACACGATTAATTAATTACATACATTAACTATATATCTCAATTATAGTTAAAATATATTAAAGATTACATTAAAAATAAATAGTTGTTGTAGTTCAGTTGGTTTGAACTCTTATTTATTTACTTACAAGTCTTGTGTTCAAGCCTCACAACCTAACACTTTATTTATTTTTTAAAAAAAAAAATTTAATGGTTGGCGGGCGGGCCGGGCCTCCACGGGCCGGGCCAAAAAGGCCCGAGTTTTCATGGGCTTAAAAACAACGGCCCAAAGCCCGGGTTTTGGCGGGCGGGCCAGGCCGGCCCGCGGGCTTTGGGCCCGTTTGCCAGGTCTAAGCCATACCATGATAAATAGTGAAATATGAAGTCACATTATGTAAAACATAAGGAGTTAATGTTGATTCTTTCCAAAATTTCTCACATAAATTCAAGTCACAATATATCATGCTTTATATATTATAGATCTTAGCTAAAATCAAAACATATTATTTGTCAATAAATTAGTAGAAAAAAAAATTAAGAAATTATTTATTTATACTCATAAAATTTAAGATATATAACATATGGGTTCGGATATTAAGTTTACCCCTTATGTAACATACCTTGCATATCTTTCTTTAGCGACATACTAGGCGACGATTCGGTACGTAGATATAAAATCGTTGTCTTAGCTTTTAGCGCCGGACTGAACCTATAGCGACGGACCGAATCGTCGCCCGGTCCGTCACTAAAAGGGGATATGCAAGGCATGTTAAATAAAGGGTAAGCTTAATGTAAGGAATTCAGTGGAACTAGAAGTGATCGAGTGATTAGCTACTGGAGCAGTGAAGTGTGTATGTAAGTAATGTTCAAAGAAAATAGAGAATTAACAGAGAAGGAGGATACCAGGAGAAAGGAGAGAAGGTAACAGAAGAAAGAGAAGGAAAACAGAAATATCATTCATCAAAAGCATGCCCCATTTCACAATGAAGTCACATTATAAAGACCTGCCTCACTACCTAGCATCAGCTCAGCAACAGACCAAAACAAAAATAAGAAGGAAAGACTAAGTTACCCTTAACAATACTAAGCCCAATCTACCCTTGACTAAACAAACCAAAAGGCAATTAAATCCCTCATTGCCATCAGCTGTTATTACTACTCAAGCTTAAACTAGATCAGCTAAACCTTACAATTCTCTCCCCCATAAAAGCCACCTTGTCCTCAAGGTTGGAAATGTGGAAACCTCTGATGAAGCTGCTCCCAGTCTTCCCATGTTGCCTCAGTAGGTAGGGTGTTGGACCACTGCACTAGGACCTCTGCTGCTGCAGCATTATTTTTCTTCACCATTTTTCTGTCTAACACAGCCATAGGTACTCCTAATAAATGTCCCTGAATACTGACTTCAGGAAGAGTGGGAGAACTTGAGCAATGAAGTCCAATCTTCTTTTTTAACAAGAAGACATGAAATACAGGATGGATTCTTGCATTAGTAGGCAACTGAAGCTTATAAGCTACCTGCCCAATTTTCTCTATCACAGGATAAGGCCCATAGTATTTAGGAGACAATTTTCCATATCTAGTCTAAGATAAGGTAGTCTGCTGGTAAGGTTTAATTTTCAAATACACCAAATCACCTTCCATGAAAGACCTCTCACTTCTGGATTTATCAGCATATTATTTAATGCGAGACTGAGCATCTATAAGATTCTTTTCAAGTAATTGCAGATGATTGGCTCTCTCCTGACAGAAACCTCTGGTAGCAGGATCATGTACCCTACGAAATTGATGGAAATTCAAGTAGGGAGGGTTGTAGCCATATTGGGCTTCAAATGGGGTTGTCTTTAGTCCACAATGGTAGTGTGCGTTGTACCACCACTCTACCAAAGGAATCCACCTAGTCCATCCAGCTGGCTTTTGTGCAACCATACACCTCAAATAACATTCCAAGGTCTGGTTCAATCTTTCAGTTTGGCCATCAATTTGAGGGTGGTAAGCTGAACTTAGGTGTAACTTAGTGCCTATCAGCTTAAAAAGGGACTGCCAAAACAGGCTTACAAAAAGTTTATCTCTATCTGAAACAATGGTAGATGGAAATCCATGTAAGTTATAGACCTGGACAACACTTGGGCTATATCAGTGGCTGTGAAAGGGTGTTTTAGAGGTATGAAATGGCCATATTTAGTTAGCCTATCTACTATTACCCAGATGGTAGTGAATCCATGTGAGTTAGGTAGACCTTCAATGAAGTCCATTGATATATCTTTCCAAGGAGCTTCAGGAATAGGAAGGGGCTGTAATAAACCAGGTGTGGGTATAGTCTCATGTTTTTGTTTCTGACAGACATCACATTCTCTTACCATTTTAATAATGTCATTCCTCATGGTAGGCGAAAAAAAGAACTTACTGATTCTCTCATAAGAACCTCTAATTCTAGAATGTCCCCCTAAGGGTGAGTCATAGAACTCCTTAAGCAACCTGTTTCTAAAAACCAGGTCTGGTCCAACTACCAATCTGTCTTGAAATTTGAGTCTTCCATTACTGAAAGAGTACCTAGGTAGGGACTGGGGATCAATTATCAGTTGAGTAATCATGTTCTTTAATCCTTCATCAGCCTCCCAAGTCAATGCTAGTTCAGAAATCCAGTGTGGTACCATAGCAGAGATAGCTGAACAATTATAATTAGTCTCTTCTGCTTCTTCTGCTCCCAATGGCCTAGAGAGATAGTCTGCAGCTACATTCTCTTTACCCTTCCTGTAGATGATTTCATAATCTAACCCCAATAATTTGGTTATCCATTTTTGTTGATTAGTTGTGGTCACCCTTTGATCAAGCAGGTATCTCAAACTTTGGTGGTCAGTTTTAATTAAGACTTTATTCCCCAACAAATAGTGTCTCCATTTCCCAACAGCATACACCACTGACATTAATTCCTTCTCGTAAGTAGACTAACCAAGGTGTTTGGGAGCTATTACCTTGCTGAGATAAGCTATAGGTCTGCTCGGCTGCATAAGTACTGCACCCAACCCATAGTATGAGGCATCAACTTCTAACACAAAAGGTATACTAAAGTTAGGCATAGCTAAAACTGGAGCCTTAGTCATAGTCTCTTTAAGAACCAAGAAAGCCTCTGTTAATGGTCTGCTAATAGTGCCATAGTTTCTAATAAACCTCCTGTAATACCCCGTGAGACCCAGAAATCCCCTCAAGCTTTTGATATTTGTTGGCAAGGGCCATTTAACCATACACTCAATCTTTTCAGGATCAGTTGCCACCCCATCTTGTGAAATGATATGCCCCAAATACTGAACCTGTTCAGTCCCAAACTTGCATTTACTCCTTTTAGCAAAAAGTTTATTATCTAGTAACAGTTGCAACGTCATCTTGAGGTGCTTCAAGTGATCTTCATAAGTCTTACTATACACCAATATGTCGTCAAAAAAGACAAGAATAAATTTTCTAAGGTAGGGCTTGAATACCTCATTCATGAGGGATTGGAAACTTGCAGGAGCATTTGTGAGGCCAAATGGCATGAGCAAGAATTCATCAATTGCTGGAATTGGAAACCTGTCCTTAAAAGTTTGTTCATTAAGAGACCTGTAATCTACACACATCCTCTAAGAACCATCTTGCTTTTTAACCAGTAAGACAGGGAAAGCATAAGGACTGTTACTTGGTTGAATGACCCCAGTATTCAGCATTTCATTCACCAATTTTTCTATTTCCTCCTTTTGCACATGAGGGTATCTGTAAGGACTTAAACTTACTGGTTGACTACCCTCCTTAAGGTTTATATGATGGTTGTGTGACCTATTAGGTGGAAGGTGTTTAGGCTCCTAAAAAACTGTAGAGAATTGGTTCAGTAATTCCTTCATTTGTTCATTCTGCTCCTTGCCCTTCTTATCCTCAATTTCCTCCTTCAATCCTTTTGCTGCAGGCTTGTTACAATCTAAATTCTGCACCATACCAAACAGATACCCAAAATATCCATGAGTTGTGGCTTGTATAGTCCTTTTAAATTCCCCAGAATTCATAATCTGAAGTAAAGGTGTCACTGCATCAGATTCCCCCTGTAACACCACTTCCCTCCCTTTTTTGGAGATTGTTAATTGCAGCTGGCTGAAGTCAAATGTCACTGGATTGAAGCTCTTGAGCCACTGAACTCCCAAAACAGCATCTATACCTCCCAATGGCAGGATTCTGAAATCAGTAGTGAATTCTTCACCTTGAACTGTCCACTCGAAACCCTCACATTCCTGGTAACTACTCACCTTGAAGCCATGAGCCACAGACGCAGTGACTGGTTTAGTATTCTGCAGTTTAGCTTTAACCTTTCTAGCAGCTTGGGCGTCCAAAAAGTTATTAGTACTACCACTATCTGTGACGCCCCCAAAATAAGTATACATCACCTATTCTGTGTCACCAAATACATGGTACAGAATACAAATACAATCTTAAATATACAACATGAGCTGTGAGTTTTAATACAAATATTGTCTTCTAGACAGTATTTAAACTCAAAATAAGTCCTCAATACATTTATTATCACACTGTTTCATAGAATAGTGAGGACTACTAATGCTATTATCTGGACCGTCACTCCGTTTCCCGACTAGCCCCCGCTACGTTCTCATTTCCTGAAAAGAACAATGAAAGCAAAAGGGTGAGCTCAACTAGCCCAATAAGAAATATTATGTTTAAGATAATGCAGAATAAATTATCATTAGCCTTTAACAGTGTTAAACTGATAAAATATAACAAACATCAAGTTTAACTGTAGCGGAACAAGCTATCCATGAAAAGAGTCAAGTAGAGAATAAAATCTAATATCTTTTATGATTTAAAAAGGTTTTTCATCACTTTTATCGCTGAGACTCAGTTTAATAAATAATCCACATCATCCATGCACTACGGCCAAGGATATTCATTAGTATCACGACCACAAATTATCCATGCACTACGGGCCAAGGATATTCGTGTATTCATCAATGGTCATGATCATGCCAACAACTATCCATTAATGCACTACGGGCCAATGAGGACTTTTACCACATCATTTGTAACATTACGATCATGATTATACCGAATAATCCATGGTCATAATCATACCAAGTCCATCTATGCACTATAGGCCACAGATGACTTTCAACAAAATATAAACATGAGAATGATGACAATGATATAAGAATTCAATAAAACAAGTTCAAGAATTAATTTATCCAAGAACCAATAACGTCCAAATTGTCAACATAATACTGCTTTGTAGAGTAAAATTCAAAAATACTTAGAAGAATATTTTCATGAAAAGATACTGGATGAAGCGCAATTATCAAGGATATTCCACTAATTTCATGGAGTATAGAAGCCAAAACTTTAACCAACTAAGTATAATAGAATATATGAAACTGCAAATAGATTTTCGCCAGCCATGCGGTAATCCACGTAGACAGATCATTTCCACAATTTAATACGGAATGAATACGAATGATCATTCACCATGCATGTGGTAATCCACATGGACAGGTTATTCCAACAGAATAATAAAGAATGGAATAATAAAAGAATTCACCATGCATGCGATAGACCGCACAGACATGTTATTCTAACAGAATAATAAATAATGGAACCAGGTCATGCGTAAACGCATATACAGAATATTCCGACAGAATAATAAAGAATGGAACCAGGTCATGCGTAAACGCACAGACAGGATATTCCGACAGAATAATAAAGAATGGAATAACAACATAATTTCACCATGTATGCGGTATTTCGCATAGACAGGTTATTCCAACATAATATTAAAAAATGGAACAACAGCTCTTACGAGTATTGGAAAGAAAATAATTCTCTTTATGAATTTGAAAGAATAATACCCCTTACGAGTACAACAAATAATATCCCTTACCTTAGAAAAATTGAATACTGGAGTAGTGAAGTATCAGAATATTTTTTTTTCTCTCTCTAGAGTTTCAATAAATTCGTAAGAAATAATGAAGGAATGAGCTTCTATTTATAGGAGAATGGACTGAATAGTAACTAATTCATGAACGGTCCAGATTGATTTACTTTTAAACAGACGGTCCATATTGATTTACTATGCAGTATTAATAAAATATTCTAATAAAACAAAATCTTTTAAATAAAATATAATATATATTCTATTTATAATCTAATAAAACGAATAATTTTATAAAAGTATTATGTTTTATATAAAAAGATTTTACTATGCAAATAGTATGTAGGCACTATGCAAACACTATGCATAATGGAATATTATATATTCTATTTATAGTCTAACAAAACAAATAACTTTATAAAAGTATTCTGTTTTATATAAAAAGATTTTACTATGCAAATACTATGCAGACACTATGCAACACTATGCATAATAGAATATCATATATTCTATTTATAGTCTAATAAAACAAATAACTTTATAAAAATATTCTGTTTTATATAAAAAAAATTCTATTTTATTACATTTATAATAATAATAAAGCAAAACTTATCACCTTTATTATAATTCACAATATTAATCGACCAGGTCGTTCCCAGGAAAGAGGGGGCTTTCCAATAAAGATTTCTCCCTATTGACGCACAATTAGGTGACCAAACCTCTCCTTGACAGAACTTCTAGACATCGTTAATATTACAAATAATAATATGAATAACTTTGTCGTCTCAATTATTGATTTAATAACATAACATATTATGCAGATGCTATTGTGACAATAATTGAATCAATAATATGAGAGATATGATACAGGAATTATTGTAGCAATAATTGAGTATAACTGAGTGACTTCTTATGTAAGCATCAATAATCAATACCGTGTGCTACTATGCAACCACACGTATTACTGTACTTTTACTATCGAGTAGTTCAACAGTTTTAACAGTAACATTTTCGCCGTTATTTTTATAAAAATATTTTTGTCGTTTTCTCAATTCGACAATAATTCTGTTGTGGGGTCCACTAATGATTGTACCGCCGTACGGATATTCTCCGACAAAAAGAATATTCTCCGACCAATCGAATATTATACAACAACTTGCATACTTTTTAAAATTTATAAATATTACCCACAACTATAACATTATATCAAATTCACACCATAATATTTAAAAAAATATTTCGAGAAGTTTAAATCTTTATTCATAAAATTTGGGGTCTCACAATCTCACCTCCTTATGAAATTTTGCCCTCGAAATTTACGTAAGTACCTGGTATACCGAAGAGATGAGGATACTTTGACTTCATTTCAGATTCTAACTCTTGAGGTATAACCTTTGAGTGTCGAATATAATCTTTTTTATCCAAGATTTTAACACGTATCTCCTCATGCGTTAAATCTTCTGCTATCTCGCCCAATTCCAATTCAATAATGTGGTTCAGGTCGTCCACATATTTACGTAACATCGATACGTGAAAAAGAACGTTATGAACACGCGACAAACTTAGCGGTAAAACGAGTCTATAGGCCACAGTTCCTACTCGATCGAGGATTTCAAATGGGTCAATTAAATCGAGGGTTGAGATTTACTTTATTCATCGACTCTTGCTTCTAGAATAACGCCTTTTTCTTTACATTCATCAGATTCGGGTGTGTAGCTTAAGCGGATTTAACTTTATCGATTAAAATCGATTCTACTCGTATATTCGTTATCTTCACGTGGGTCTCTGGAGTCTTTAACTATATCTCCATCCTTTGCAAGTCATACAAAATGAATTTTTGTGTTAACAACATCGCATTCGTAAACGCATAGGATCTTTTACTCAACGCGTCAGCTACCACGTTCGCTTTTCCACGATGGTATTGAATGGTACGATCGTAATCTTTAACAGCTCGAGCCAACGTCTTTGGCGCATTATACGTTTATTTTGGTTGAAGAAATATTTAAGGGCTTTAGAAATGGGTTTTGTACTGGGGTCAATACAAAATTCGATTTCACGCTCTAGGGGTAGGCTAAGAAGTCTTCAAGAATACATTAAGAAATTTAATAACAATAGAAATATCATTCAAAACTGTGACTCTCATCCAAGACTTGGATAGTACGTCACATTGATACCTATCAACTTGCCATCGTCATTCACAACATCCCCTACGGAAAGTCTGGTTTATATACATTCCACACAAGGAAGTCAACAACGAAAGGACTGGGGCTCTTTACTTATGGCTTGATATGACAATGATTGACTTTAGTGGTTTGGTTGCTTGAATTCGCATAACAGGTTGGTTAGGAATATGAAAGCTAACCACCTTACGAAAAGCTTGATGAGTAGTTAACCAATCGATTCCTAAAATCACATCAAAGGTAAGTATTTTCAAAGAGATAAGATCGACAGGTAACGTGAAAGTGTCGATTTAAATTAACAAGATTTATAAATAGTGGAGGTAACGAAGGCTTCTGCTAACAAAGTTTCAACCAATAAGTTAAAGTCTAACTTCTCCTGTGTTAAATTTAAACATTGAGCGCAAGCAAGAGAGATAAAAGAATGGGTAGAACCGGTATCTAATAAGGTATAGAATTCGCAAGAATTTATAATTAACTAACCCGTGCTAACTTCGTTCAGGTCACTTGCTTTTTGAGAAGTCACGAAAAACGCTCTTCCTGAAACCACCGACTTTATTTTATCCGTATCCGCCTTTGGTGCCACTGTCTCAACTGGACTTAACTTCGCTATGGAGTACATTCCACCCTCAATTGCTTCGTTGTATTCCTGATCCATGATTTGAATCATTACTCTCCGATCCATATTGAATTGGGGTTGACCGCTCTGCACAGGGTAATTTTGAACTCGATGTTGGATTCTCCCAATTGTTGTCCAAAAAGAGAAATTCATTTCATCTATCTTGGCCTTATTGGATCGGACGTCTTTTTCTACAATATCAGCACGTCATGCGGCTTTTACCCATGCATCCTCCATTCTCATTCATTCAGTTGTTTCTTCTTTCATCAGAATTTTGATCATAGAATTATCATATTCCAGCTCTAATATCTTATACTCTGCCAAAGAATGCTTCTGTTCAAGCATCGCACATCGGGTAACACAATTTTGAATTGTTGTATCCCTTTGCCCCACGACCGCCTGCCGTTCTTCAACATGTTCTTCTAACTCATGAATACGATTTTGCAATTCTACATTTTGATCATAAAGTTCTTCTAATAAATTTTCCTCAGGTTCCTCTTCTTCCTCACTCTCAGCTGCTACCTCTGCGACTAGCTCGGGTGCAACTATTAATTCTTCACTCATTACATGGATATCTCTAATTCCTTCTTCGCCTGACATCACATTATCCTGGTTGGTGATTAGAGGCGTCTCCACGGTCTCACTCACTCCATTGTTAACATTTTCAGCTATCATTGTCAAACATTGCCACAAAACAAGGGTTAATTAACATATGACATATTATCCCTATACTTTGACCGACCAATTAAATACCAAATAAACTTAGGTAGGTCATACTAGCGAAGGAATTCTCTGTCTCTCCCCTCCTAGTTCTTGTCTCACATCTCAGCCAAGGATCATATCCCTAAGCTTTGATACCAACTGTGACTCTCCCAAAATAGGTATACATCACATATTCTGAGTCGCCAAATACATGGTATAGAATACAAATATAAACTTAAATATACAATATGAGCTGTGAGTTTTAATACAAATATTTTCTTCTAGACAGTATTCAAACTCAAAATAAGTCCTCAATACATTTATTATCACACTATTTCATAGAATAGTGAGGACTACTAATGCTATCATCTGGATCGTCACTCCGTTCCCCGACTAGTCCCCGCTACGTTCTCATTTCCTGAAAAGAACAATGAAAGCTAAAGGGTGAGCTCAACTAACCCAGTAAGAAATATTATGTCTAAGATAATGCAGAATAAATTATCATTAGCCTTCAACAGTGTTAAACTGATAAAATATAACAAATATCAAGTTTAACTGCAGCGGAACAAGCTATCCATGAAAAGAGTCAAGTAGAAAATAAAATCTACTATATTTTATGATTTAAAAAGGTTTTTCATCACTTTTATCGTTGAGACTCAGTTTAATAAATAATC
The DNA here is from genome assembly GCA_016801055.1 of Panax notoginseng. Taxonomy (NCBI): domain Eukaryota; kingdom Viridiplantae; phylum Streptophyta; class Magnoliopsida; order Apiales; family Araliaceae; genus Panax; species Panax notoginseng. The sequence goes on along the minus strand of CM029013.1, from coordinate 66,538,216 downwards.
CACATCATCCCTGCACTACGGCCAAGGATATTCATTAGTATCACGACCACAAATTATCCATGCACAACGGGCCAAGGATATTCGTGTATTCATCAATGGTTATGATCATGCCAACAACTGTCCATCAATGCACTACGGGCCAATGAGAACTTTTACCACATCATTTGTAACATTACGGTCATGATTACACCGAATAATCCCTGGTCATAACCATACCAAGTCCATCTATGCACTACAGGTCACAGATGACTTTCAACAAAATATAAACATGATGATAATGACAATGATATAAGAATTCAATAAAACAAGTTCAAGAATTAATTTATCCAAGAACCAATAACGTTCAAATTGTCAACATAATACTGCTTTGTAGAGTAAAATTCAAAAATACTTAGAAGAATATTTTCATGAAAAGATACTGGATGAAGCGCAATTATCAAGGATATTCCACTAATTTCATGGAGTATAGAAGCCAAAACTTTAACCAACTAAGTATAATAGAATATATGAAACTGCAAATAGATTTTCGCCAGCCATGCGGTAATCCACGTAGACAGATCATTTCCACAATTTAATAAGGAATGAATACGAATGATCATTCACCATGCATGTGGTAATCCACATTCACCATGCATGTGGTAATCCACATGGACAGGTTATTCCAACAGAATAATAAATAATGGAATAACAAAAGAATTTACCATGCATGCGATAGACCGTACAGACAGGTTATTCCAACAGAATAATTGTGACACCCCCAAATCCGGGTACTTCGATTCCACGGGATTTGGTGTTCACTGTACAAGCATCATCTATCTATCTACCCATAAATAATATCAAACCATACAATAGATAGAAATCATAATAAAATCTCTTCCCTTAAGGGTTACATCAACTGAATCATAAATAAATCCCAGGTTACTCTAACCTTAAAATATCTGTGCGGAATTCTAAACAAATAAGTCTTAACATCAACATAACTCAAGTCTTAAACAAATACATCAGTTAATAAATAACAGGTCTTCATCATTTGCTAACTTTGCCATTGCCCTTACTAGTGGAGGGTTCATCGCTTCTTTCATTCTTAACTGCAATGTTATTATTAAGCAAGAGTGAGCACAAATGCCCACAAGTATAAAAAAAAATGAAACAACAGTATAATAACATGCGAATAATCAAAGACATCTGAATAAAGCTCAACTTTTGAATCAAGAATAAATAACATGAATCAAAAGAATACTGAGGGTCATAAGACCTTGAACTATGTCCTAGGTTAACAAGGGTTATACTTGAAACCTTTAACAGTCATAAGACTATGGACCTTCTTCTCGTACTTAGGGGGATCAGCCCTTAGTACCATACTGTGCACAATATCTTAACGCTAACGCATAAGTGAATCCCTTTTCAGGGTTGTTCATCTCAGTTTGACATTCGAGTCCACACCAAAGGAAGTTTGGTTTAGATAATTCAATAAGGGTTCTGAAATTTAGAACATTCATCAACTAAGGACTAGCTGAATCAGTAAGGTTCACTAGTCTAAAAAGTTCGACAATAATGATATTCAATATGATTAATAATCTCAAGAAATATACAATAGAACAATTATTGTATAACTGAATCATGCTTTGAAAGATAATCAATCTTTAATATAATACTCGAACTTGAATAATAGTTTAAATTTAGGAAATTTGCTCAATGTAAAAGATAGAGTTAAGAAACTTGCACGACATAAAAGTAACGTTTAAGTTTAAATAAACTTGCTCAATAGAATGGAGTTAGAGATAGGATACTTGCCTCGTGCGTAGATTACACTTTAACTAAGCACGTTCTTTGAATTAAATCCTACATACCATTCATATACACAATACCAGTTAATTATAAATTAACTAATCAACATGAGCTCATTCTCGTTGTCTACTTTAATTATTGACTAAACTTAGTCAAATTATCACGTTGTCACATAATTTATACTTCATGAATTATCAAACTAATTATGTATTTAATAATTTAATTCACATATAATATTTTATTACATGTTAAACAACTATTTTATCATCTCATAATACCTCTAACATGATTACATGTTCATTACATCAATCCACTAACACTTGTTAGACTTTAACATTTTAAAAAATACATTTCTGAATTTTTTGGGGAGTGGCGCTGCGGCGCCACTAATGTGCTAAGGAGTCGCGCTGCGGCGCGGTGGCGCTGTGGTCGGGCCCTTGGCGCTGCAGCGCTATGGCGCCGTGGCTTGGGTCTTGGCGCTGCAGCGCAGTGGCGCTGCGGCTCGGGTCTTCAGTTCTGAAGTTGGCGCCGCGGCGCGAGACCTCAGAAACTGTTTCCCAGATCGCGATGAACATAGAATTCGGCGATTTACACATTTTATGATCACTAAACTCACTAATTTAACGTACCCACATGTTAATACTTCCATATAATCATTACCCAACATCTGTAGAGTAGTTTTAACCAATTAAAACACATAATCACATAATTAAAACATGTGAATTCACTGACTTTGATGTTCTCGGTGGTTTTTTTGAATATAAAATATATAATTTAACACTACGGATTCGTTATAACACCGAATCCGTTTGTTTAAGGCTTAATCTCTTCGTGTTAACGTACATAACAACTTACAAGTGTAAAATTTAGGGATAATATATGATCAATACCTAAAATCTCACGTATAAGGCCTTAAGGCCAAACCCAAACTCTGTAAATTTGGAAAAACATATACGGCATATATTTTCATGATACTGATGATATGGTTTGTGAAATATATATAATTAAACATGATTTGATACAACATAACACACATATAAACTTATAATCATATCATATTCCAATCTACAAGGATTTACAGAAAACTGTGAAGCCATTTTATGAAAACTAAAAAGACGTAACTTTGAAATTGGGTTGGAGAGAATTACCCAGAGTAGATTAGTAGTGTTGAAACCTTCCCCAATTTCTTCTTAACTCTCAAAATCTCTGAACTCTCAAGTTTTCTCTCTGATATGCTATTCTAGACTTAGGCAATAATGACAGCAAAAAAAACAGAAAGCGTATTTGTTAAGAATAACAGAGAACTGACGTGCGTCAATGCCAGTTAACCCAGTCATGGTTAACTGGTGGTAACTTCCACTAAGGCCATGTTTGGATAGCTAAAAATAGGTTTTAAAAATTATTTAATTTAATAAAGCTTTATTATATAGTTTAAATAATGTCACATCCATATAAAATAAATCAATATTTTATTTAATTTACTTTAAATAAAATATAATAATTTCTCAATAATGCACATAGTCACATAATTAAATTTCTCTTTAATAAATAATAACAATTTATTAAATCTTTAATTAATAATTACATTAATTAGATAACATCATGCTTGATTAAATATTTCATTTAATTCAATAAGCTCACATAATCACATACTTGAATAATAAAATTTCTCTACATTAATTTAATAATTGCAACGCATATAATTAAATTAATCTATCACAATTGCATCAATTCATTATTAAATCTAATAATTAAATCATCGAAAATATTTATTTAATTCAATAAATATTAAAATTAATTTACAAAATTCTAATTCGTCACAATAATAAATAATAGAACCAGGTCATGTGTAAACGCACATACAGGATATTTCGATAGAATAATAAAGAATGGAACCAGGTCATGCGTAAACGTACAGACAGGATATTCCGACAGAATAATAAAGAATAAAATAATAATAGAATTTCACCATGTATGCGGTATTTCGCATAGACATGTTATTCCAACATAATAATAAAGAATGGAACAACAGCTCTTACAAGTATTGGAAAGAAAATAATTCTCTTCATGAATATGAAAGAATAATACCCCTTACGAGTACAACAAATAATATCTCTTACATTAGAAAAATTGAATACTAGAGTAGTGAAGTAGCAGAATACTTTTCTTCTTTTTCTCTATAGTTTATCTCTCTAGAGTTTCAATAATTTCGTAAGAAATAATGAAGGAATGAGCTTCAATTTATAGGAGAATGGACTGAATAGTAACTAATTCATGAACGGTCCAGATTGATTTATTTTTAAACGGACGGTCCATATTGATTTGCTATACAGTATTAATAAAATATTCTAATAAAATAAAATCTTTTAAATAAAATATAATATATTCTATTTATAATCTAATAAAACGAATAACTTTATAAAAGTATTTTATTTTATATAAAAAGATTTTACTATGCAAATATTATGCAGACACTATGTAAAAACTATGCATAATAGAATATTATATATTCTATTTATAGTCTAATAAATCAAATAACTTTATAAATGTATTCTGTTTTATATAAAAAGATTTTACTATGTAAATACTATGCAAACACTATGCATAACAGAATATTATATATTCTATTTATAGTCTAATAAAATAAATAACTTTATAAAAGTATTATGTTTTATATAAAAAGTTTTTTGTTTTATTACATTTATAATAATAATAAAATAAAACTTATCACCTTTATTATAATTCACAATATTAATCGACCAGGTCGTTCCCAAGAAAGAGGGGGCTTTCCAATAAGGATTTCTCCCTATTGGCGCGCAATTAGGTGACCAAATCTCTCCTTGGCAGAACTTCTACACATAGTTAATATTACAAATAATAATATGAATAACTTTGTCGTCTCAATTATTGATTTAATAACATAACATATTATACAGATGTTACTGTGACAATAATTGAATCAATAATATAAGAGATATGATGCAGTAATTACTATAGCAATAATTGAGTATAACTGAGTGACTTCTTACGTAAGCATCAATAATTAATACCTTGTGCTACTATGCAACCACGCATATTACTGTACTTTTACTACCGAGTAGTTCAACAGTTTTAATAGTAACACTTTCGCCGTTATTTTTATAAAAATATTTTTGTCGTTTTCTCAATTCAACAATAATTCTGTTGTGGGGTCCACCAATGATTGTACCGTCATACGGATATTCCCCGACAAAAAGAATATTCACCGACCAATCGAATATTATACAACAACTTGCATACTTTTTGAAATTTATAAATATTACCCACAACTATAACATTATATCAAATCCATATCATAATATTCAAAAAAATATTTCTAGATATTTAAATCTTTATTCATAAAATTTGGGGTCTCACAATCTCCCCTCCTTATGAAATTTTACCCTCAAAATTTACGTACGTACCTGGTATGCCGAAGAGATGAGGATATGTAACAACCCCAAAATAGGTCCATACCATCCAACCCATTTAGAGTCGCCAAATACATGGTACAGAAAATAACTACAACTTTATTACAATAATTGTCGTACAAAATACAACAACACATATACGGTGAGTTTGGATACAAATAAATATGACACATGTCCCAACCGTGGACAACACCTCACAGTGACACCTTACATAAAGGTATAGTCAAAAACTGTTTTAGAAATTAAAATCTTTGGGAAGTGCTCAAGGAAACCTTCGTACATGGGAGACCATGCGTCTAGGTTATGATAGATATCATATGGCCAAAGAATTATCCTTGGTTGACCCAATAGACCCCAAAGAAAAACAAGAAGATTACTATCATATTCTTCCCAATGGTGAGTCTTCTCTTGACTTATCATTATCTCCACTGTCTCTAATTGAGAATTATACTTCAAACAAATACCAAGATTATATAGGTATTGCTCGTAAATATACTCAGCAAGTGGATGAGTACATCCCTGTCTTATGATGATACGAGGTTGTATGTCATTAGACATCTTGTATGATACTGACAAAACACTCTTTCAACGTTGGGTTCGCCTCACCCTCAACAGTTATAGACCACCGTTCTATTCCCCTGTTATCCCCCGCTCGACCCAGCTACACTCTTATTACCTGAAAGTAATTGTGAAGCAAAGGGTGAGCACAACTAGCTCAGTAAAGAATATCATGACTAAAGATAATTAAATTATCAATAGCCTTCATCAGTAATAAATCAGAGATTTAGAACATATGGTAGATGATAAAAAATTCCAACCATAGTTGCAGCGGAACGAGCAATCCATTAGAAGAGTCAAATAGACTATAAAGTCTATTATCTTCTTCATGTTCAAAATTCACCAACAATGTTTTATCCCTGTATCCTCAATCAACAATTCTGGTCCACAATCATATGAATAACTCATAATCATAACTGTAGTTCTAAATTCCTCTTCTCATCCAGGACGAAGATAATTTTCATCACCTATCTTTACCTGAAATATCAAATATTATGGTTACATCAAATCACATTTCCTGTTCATAATCATACTAATAACTTCATCTTTGCACTACGGCCAAAGATATTCATTTGTATCACTAATTGGTTATGTTCATCTCAACACCTGTTCATCTTTGTACTACTGGCCAAAGATATTCAACAACATGTCATCTTTGCACTACAGCCAAAGATATTCATCAACAGGCCATCTTTGCACCACAGGCCAAAGATATTCATCTACAATTCATCTTTGCACTACAGGCCAAAGATATTCCTCAACAATTCATATTTGCACTACAAGCCAAATATATTAATATCTCAAAGAATATATAATCATTTCAGAATTTATATAAACAATAATTATAACCATGTTGATCATTTCACCTTTGCACTTAAGCTAAAGATATTCAATTATAAATTCAATGGTCATGATCATACCAGTCAACAATTCAACTTTGCACTACTGGCCAAAAAAAACCCATAGTCATGATCATACCAATAATCTACCTATCTTTACACTCAAGTCAAAGAGAAATATCATCATTAGGGTTATAAAAATATTATATATGATAATAAAATCAATACAATCAACATATAGATTTAATCTCAAAAGTAATATTCATAAATCAACTATAATTTGGTCAGAAAAAGAAACCAATTTTATCGTGAATAGTAACTCGTGAATAGTAACTCGTAAATAGTAACCCCGACACAAAAAGGTAAAAATTTCACAATAAAATATATACCAATATTTTGGTATAATAATATTAAAAGAATAATATTTCTTAAGCTTATAAATAATTTATTTTAATTGTTTACACTTTATTAAATAATATATTTAATCATCCTAAAATGCCAAACTCTTAAGATTTCATCACCAATAATCAAAACCCTCATCAAAAATCTGCATATGACTCATATATGATATTCAAGCCATAAAATCATATTTTTTAATTTTCTTACCTCACATAACATATTTAATTTATTTACTCATAATTAGACTATTTTCATAAAAAATATCAAATCAGTTTCAAAAATATTTCTTTTCTGAGATTTAGCAGAATATAGTCCCATATTGAACATATATTTTTTTCAGAATTTTTAAAATTCATTTACTATTTTTCATATGGCCAAAACCGCCGAATATTTAGACATTTATCATAAATAGTACTTTTATCCAAAAATTACAAAACTCACAGAGTATACTGATATTATATAGATATACTTCCAATAAAAATTTCATTAGTTTTGAAGTTAACCACAAGGAGTTATAAGCGGTTACTTTGAAAATAGTCTTTCCCCGTAAAATTCATAACTCTTAATCTATACATCTAAAAATCACCATTTTTGGAAACAATCAATAAAACTCATCAAAATATCATTTCAAATTTTTCCAAAATTTTCTGAAGGTCAAAAGAATTATGAACTGAAAAACATAATAACCCTTAAAATCCCTTACCTCAAGAGAGCAGTACTTCGGATGAAAAACCGGAGGAAACTTCTACTAAATAGCAACTCTCAAAGTATCTAAATACTCTCAAAAATATGCTTGATAATATAGAGAGAAAAAAAACTTGTTTCTGTTGTGATTTTCAATTCTAACATAAGTACCTATTTATAGGAAAATGCTAGAACGCCAAAGGAGACTAAATAATAAAATATTATTATTATTATTTTTCACCTTCTACGCATGCCACCAACCAACTTTGAAAGCCATCAGCCATATTTGAATAAATTAGCAGCCCATATGTTGTAAAACAAAAGTGGGTCCCACCCATAATTTAATAAAAATTATTTTATTTTCTGAAACTTCAAAAATTCATAGAAAATAGTCCTTTTATCAGAAAATTCGAATCTTGCGATTTTTTATAGAAAATTCAATTCTCTACAACTTTGCAGAAGAAAATTTTTTCAAATTCCAAACAGAAATTAACCGAAATTCATAAACGGACGATTTTATAGGCTATAATCAAATTTCAGTCAAGAAATGGGGTCCACCGACACACAAAACATGTGTTAATCATTTAATACAACAAAAATACTCTTCCTCCTCATATACTCATATATCCCACATTCATTGTAAAACTATCACCATTATTATATTATTAAATATAATAATAAATTATTTTATCAGAAAAGATAAAATATCAGTTTTCAACAATTGTCACTTAAAAAATTTTTTCCATCTATATCCACATAAAATTAATATTTTCCTTATCATATAAATCAATAATTAATTATTTACAAATAATATTACAGAATCACAGTACTGGCAACCAGGCCGTTCCCAGGAAAGAGAGGGTTTTTCAATAAGAATTTCTCCTTACTGGCGCGCAATTAGATGACCAAACCTCTCCTTAGATAGAACTTTCTAGACATTGCCAATAATGCTATCTAATAATATTATTCAAATAATATAAATTATTGATCTGATAATAAAAAATATTGTGCAGCAACAATTATTGAAACAACAATAATATAAACGCAACAATTATTGAATCAATAAAATAAAATATTAAACAGTAACTACTATAACAATTATTCAGTAGTGCCTTCATACGTAAGAATCAATAATTTCAAAAATACTGTGCAATACCGTGTGCTACTGTGCAATAACGCGTATTACTGTATTTTAACCATCGGGTATTCCAACAGTGTTAACGGTAACAACTACGCCGTTAATTATAAAAACTCAATTTTTGTCGTTATCTTCATCCGACCGTTTTTCGTTATGGGGCCCACAAATACCTGCGCCGTCGTACGAATATTCTCCGATAACAATGATTATTTTATAACCACTTGTTTATTTTGAAAAAAATTTATATTTCACCCATAACTTTAACTTTTTATCAATTTAACCATTTACTAAATTGTAATTATAAGAAAAATTGAATACTTTTATTTCATAAAATTCGGGGTCTTACAATCTCCCCTCCTTATGAAATTTCGTCCCTGAAATTTACGTACCTGGTATTTCGAAGAGTTGAGAATACCTTGCTTTCATTTTAGATTATATCTCTCAGATCATCATGATTTCTCTATTGCTCATCTCCCATGATAACTTCATTTAGGCTCTTCACTTGTTGGGAAGTCATGACAACCGCCATCCCTCGAACTACCCGACTTTGACTTGTCTGGGGCAGTATTTGGCGTCATCACTACCGTTGGAATATACTTTATTATAGGACATATTCCTCCCTCAACTGCCTCTTCGTACTCCTGATTCATGATCTGAATCATCAATTTTCGATCCATATCGGATTCAATTTGACCGCTCTGTACAGGGTAATTCAAAACTCGATGCTGGGTTCTCCCAATTGCTTTCCAAAAAGAGAAATTCATATCATCTATTTTAGTCTTCTTAGATCGGACATCTCTTTCCACAATATCCACGTGTCGTGCGGCTTTTGCCCATGCATCACTTATTCTCACTCGTTCAGTTTTTTCTTCTTTCAACTCAGATTTCATCTTTATCATCTTATACTCTGCCAAAGAATGCTTCTGTTCAAGCATCACATATCGGGTAACACAAGCTTGAATTGTTGCATCCTTTTGTTCCACGACCGCCTGTCGTTCTTCTGCCTGCTCTTCTAACTCATGAATACGATTTTGAAATTCTACATTTTGATCATATAATACCTCTAATAAACTTTCCTCAGGTACCTCTTTTTCCTCTTCTTCCTCACTCTCAGCTGTTACCTCTGTGACTATCTCAGGTGCAACTATCAATTCTTCACTCACCACATAGATATCTCTAATTCCTTCTTCGTCTGACATCACATTATTATGGTTAGTGATTAGAGGCATCCCCACAGTCTCATTCACTCCATTGTTAGCATTCTCAGCTGCCATTATCAAATACTGCCATAAAATAAGGGTTAATTAAACAAATTAACATATCACATAATATTCCGATATTATGACTGACCAACAAATAAGCTTAGGTAGGACACACTAGCAAAGGATTTACTCATCTCTCCCCTCCTAGTTATATTTCCCGATCTCCGCCAGAGACCATATCCCTAAGCTCTGATACTAAATGTAACAACCCCAAAATAGGTCCATACCATCCAACCCATTTGGAGTCGCCAAATACATGGTACAGAAAATAACTACAACTTTATTACAACAATTGTCGTACAAAATACAACAACACATATACGGTGAGTTTGGATACAAATATATACCAAATGTGACACATGTCCCACCCGTGGACAACACCTTACAGTGACACCTTACATAAAGGTATAGTCAAAAACTGTTTTAGAAATTAAAATCTTTGAGAAGTGCTCAAGAAAACCTTCGTACATGGGAGGCAATGCGTCTAGGTTATGATAGATATCATATGGCCACAGAATTATCCTTGGTTGACCCAATAGACCCCAAAGAAAAATAAGAAGATTACTATCATATTCTTACCAATGGTGAGTCTTCTCTTGACTTATCATTATCTCCACTGTCTCTAATTGAGAATTATACTTCAAACAAACACCAAGATTATATAGGTAGTGCTCGTAAATATACTCAGCAAGTGGATGAGCACATCCCTGTCTTATGATGATACGAGGTTGTATGTCATTAGACATCTTGTATGATACTGACAAAACACTCTTCCAACGTTGGGTTCGCCTCACCCTCAACAGCTATAGACCACCGTTCTATTCCTCTGTTATCCCCCACTCGACCCAACTACACTTTTATTACCTGAAAGGAATTGTGAAGCAAAGGGTGAGCACAACTAGCTCAGTAAAGAATATCATGACTAAAGATAATTAAATTATCAATAGCCTTCATCAGTAATAAATCAGAGATTTAGAACATATGGTAGATGATAAAAAATTTCAACCATAGTTACAGCGGAATGAGCAATCCATTAGAAGAGTTAAATAGACTATAAAGTCTATTATCTTCTTCATGTTCAAAATTCACCAACAATGTTTTATCCCTGTAACATCAATCAACAATTCTGGTCCACAATCATATGAATAACTCATAATCATAACTGTAGTTCTAAATTCCTCTTCTCATCCAGGACGAAGATAATTTTCATTACCTATCTTTACCTGAAACATCAAAGATCATGGTTACACCAAATCACATTTCTTGTTCATAATCATACTAATAACTTTATTTTTGCACTACGACCAAAGATATTCATTTGTATCACTAATTGGTTATGTTCATCTCAACACCTGTTCATCTTTGTACTACTGACCAAAGATATTCAACAACATGTCATCTTTGCACTACGGCCAAAGATATTCATCAACAGACCATCTTTGTACTACATGCCAAAGATATTCATCTACAATTCATCTTTGCACTACAGACAAAAGATATTCCTCAACAATTCATATTTGCACAACAGGCCAAATATATTAATATCTCAAAGAATATATAATCATTTCAGAATTTATATAAACAATAATTATAACCATGTTGATCATTTCACCTTTGCACTTAAGCTAAAGATATTCAATTATAAATTCAATGGTCATGATCATACCAGTCAACAATTCAACTTTGCACTACTGGCCAAAAAGAACCCATAGTCATGATCATACCAATAATCTACCTATCTTTACACTCAAGTCAAAGAGAAATATCATCATTAGGGTTATAAAAATGTTATATATGATAATAAAATGAATACAATCAACATATAGATTTAATCTCAAAAGTAATATTCATAAATCAACTATAATTTGGTCAAAAAAATAAACCAATTTTGTCGTGAATAGTAACTCGTGAATAGTAACTCATGAATAGTAACTCGTGAATAGTAACCCAGACACAAAAAGGTAAAAATTCTACAATAAAATACATACCAATATTTCGGTATAATGATATTGAAAGAATAATATTTCTTAATCTTATAAACAATTTATTTTAATTGTTTACACTTTCCTAAATAATGCATTTAATCATCCTAAAATGCCAAACTCTTAAGATTTCATCACCAATAACCAAAACCCTCATCAAAAATCTGCATATGACTCATATATGATATTCAAGCCATAAAATCATATTTTTCAATTTTCTTACCTCATATAACATATTTAATTCATTTACTCATAATTAGACAATTTTCATAAAAAATACTAAATCAGTTCCAAAAATATTTCTTTTCTGAGATTTAGCAGAATATAGTCCCATATTGAACATATATTTTTTTCAGAATTTTTAAAATTCATTTACTATTTTTCATATGGCCAAAACCGCCGAATATTTAGACATTTATCATAAATAGTATTTTTATCCAAAAATTACAAAACTCACAGAGTATACTGATATTATATAGATGTACTTCCAATAAAAATTTCATCAGTTTTGGAGTTAACCACAAGGAGTTATAAGCGGTTACTTTGAAAATACAGATAAAACACCTCAACATTAACTCCTTCATTTTTAACCACAAAAATATATCCCTCATTTATATCCACATAAAATAAATATTTCCTTATCATATGAATCAATAATTAATTATTCACAAATAATATTACAGAATTACATTTATGACAACCAGACCGTTCCCAGGAAAGAGGGGGCTTTTCAATAAGAATTTCTCCTTACTGGAGCGCAATTAGGTGACCAAACCTCTCACTAGACAGAACTTTTTAGACATTGCCAATAATGTTATCTAATAATATTATTTAAATAATATGAATTATTGATCTGATAATGGAAAATACTGTGCAGTGACAATTATTGAACAACAATAATATAAAATTTTAACGTAGCAATTATTGAATCAATAAAATAAAATATTGAACAGTAATTACTGTAACAATTATTGAGTAGTGTCTTCTTACGTAAGAATCAATAATTTCAAAAATACTGTGCAATACCGTGTGCTACTGTGCAATAACGCGTATTATTGTATTTTAACCACCGGGTATTCCAACAGTGTTAACGGTAACAATTACGCCGTTATTTATAACAACTCAAATTTGTCGTTTTCTTCATCCGACTGTTATTCTGTTATGGGGCCCACAAATGTCTGCGCTGTCGTACGAATATTCTCCGACCGAAAGAATATTCCACGACCAAACGAATATTCCCCGACAACAATGAATATTTTATAACCACTTGTGTATTTTGAAAAAAAATTCATATATCACCATTAACTTTAACATTTATCAATTTAATCATTTACTGAATAGTAATTATAAGAAAAATTGAATACTTTTATTTCATAAAATTCGGGGTCTTACAACAATGATATAAGAATTTAATAAAACAAGTTCAAGAATTAATTTATCCATGAACCGATAACGTCTAAATTGTCAACATAATACTGCTTTGTAGAGTAAAATTTAAGAATGCTCAGAAGAATATTTTTATGAAAAGATACTGGATTAAGCACAATTATCAAGGATATTCTACTAATTTCATGGAGTATAGAAGCCAAAGCTTTAACCAAATGAGTATAATAGAATATATGAAACTGCAAATGGATTTTCACCCGCCATGCGGTAATCCACGTAGACAGATCATTTCTACAATTTAATAAGGAATGAATACGAATGATCATTCACCATGCATGTTGTAATCCACATGGACATGTTATTCCAACAGAATAATGAAGAATGGAATAATAAAATAATTCACCATGCATGCGATAGACTGCACAGACAAGTTATTCTAACAGAATAATAAATAATGGAACCAGGTCATGCGTAAACGCATATACAGGATATTCCGACAGAATAATAAAGAATGGAACCAGGTCATGCATAAACGCACAGACAGGATATTCCGACAGAATAATAAAGAATAGAATAACAACAGAATTTCACCATGTATGCGGTATTTCGCATAGACAGGTTATTCCAACATAATAATAAAGAATGGAACAACAGCTCTTACGAGTATTGGAAAGAAAATAATTCTCTTCATTAATATGAAAGAATAATACCCCTTACGAGTACAACAAATAATATCCCTTACTTTAAAAAAACTGAATACTAGAGTAGTGAAGTATCATAATACTTTTCTTCTTTCTCTCTATAGTTTCTCTCTCTAGAGTTTCAGTAAATTCGTAAGAAATAATGAAGAAATGAGCTTCTATTTATAGGAGAATGGACTGAATAGTAACTAATTCATGAACGGTCCAGATTGATTTACTTTTAAACAGATGGTCCATATTGATTTACTATGCAGTATTAATAAAATATTCTAATAAAATAAAATCTTTTAAATAAAATATAATATATTCTATTTATAATCTAATAAAACGAATAATTTTATAAAAGTATTCTGTTTTATATAAAAAGATTTTACTATGCAAATACTATGTAGACACTATACAAATACTATGCATAATAGAATATTATTTATTCTATTTATAGTCTAACAAAATAAATAACTTTATAAAAATATTCTGTTTTATATAAAAAGATTTTACTATGCAAATACTATGCATAATAGAATATCATATATTCTATTTATAGTCTGATAAAACAAATAACTTTATAAAAGTATTCAGTTTTATATAAAAAGTTTTATGTTTTATTACATTTATAATAATAATAAAACAAAACTTATCACCTTTATTATAATTCACAATATTAATCGACCAGGTCGTTCCCAAGAAAGAGGGGGCTTTCCAATAAAGATTTCTCCCTATTGGCGCGCAACTAGGTGACCAAACCTCTCCTTGACAGAACTTCTAGACATCGTTAATATTACAAATAATAATATGAATAACTTTGTCGTATCAATTATTGATTTAATAACATAACATATTATACAGATGCTACTGTGATAATAATTGAATCAATAATATGAGAGATATGATGCAGCAATTACTGTAGCAATAATTGAGTATAACTGAGTGACTTCTTACGTAAGCATCAATAATCAATACCGTGTGCTACTATGCAACAACACGTATTACTGTACTTTTACTACCGAGTAGTTCAACAGTTTTAACGGTAACACTTTCGCCGTTATTTGTATAAAAATATTTTTGTCGTTTTCTCAATTTGACAATAATTCCGTTGTGGGGTCCACCAATGATTGTACCGTCGTACGGATATTTTCTGACAAAAAGAATATTCACCGACCAATTGAATATTATTCAACAACTTGCATACTTTTCAAAATTTATAAATATTACCCACAACTATAACATTATATCAAATCCACACCATAATATTCAAAAAAATATTTTGAGAAATTTAAATCTTTATTCACAAAATTTGGGGTCTCACACTATCAATCAAAACTCTCATGATTCCACCATTAGCCATCCCCACAATCCTTATAGTATTATTAACACTATGCCCTGACAAAGCATGAAGTGTTATATGTAAGACCCCAGCTTATTAATGAATAAAATCAATTTTTTTTAAATATTATTGTGAATAATAAGGGGTTAATTTGATATAATACTTTGGTTATGGGTCAAATATGCAAATTTTACAAAATAAACAAGTGGTTATAAAATATTCATTTTGTCGGGGAATATTCGTTTGGTCGTGGAATATTCTTGCTGTCGGGGAATATTCGTACGACGGCGCAGCCTTGTGTGGGCCCCACAACGGAAAGCGATTGGATGAAGAAAACGACAAGTATAAGTTGTTTATAAATAACGGCGTAGTTATTACCGTTAATACTGTTGGAATACCCGGTGGTTAAAATACAGTAGCACGCGGTATTGCACCAATTATTGATTCTTACGTAAGAAGGCACTACTCAATAATTGTTACAGTAGTTATTATTCAATATTTTATTTTATTGATTTAATAATTGCTGCGTTGATATTTTATATTATTGTTGTTTTAATAAATGTTGCTGCACAGTATTTTCCTTTATCAGATCAATAATTCATATTATTTGAATAATATTATTAGATAACATTATTGACAATGTCTAGAAATTTCTATCTAAGGAGAGGGTTGGTCATCTAATTGCGCGCCAGTAAGGAGAAATCCTTATTGGAAAGCCCCCACTTTCCTGGGAACGGCATGGTTGTCATAAATGTGATTCTGTAATATTATTTGTGAATAATTAATTATTGATTCATATGATAAGGAAATATTTATTTTATGTGGATATAAATGAGGGATATATTTTTGGGGTTAAAAATGAAGGAGTTATGTTGAGGTTTTTATCAGTATTTTTGTCGGAATGGAGGTATTAAAAATCAGGATTTTTGAGATATTTTGCGGGGATTATAATTTTTAATCCGACCGTTGGATCGTGATAATTTTTATATATGTTATACATATATAAGTTGAGTATATGTCCACAAATTTTGAACCGTTAAAAATGAACGTATGATTTATTATGAATTTTACGATATGACTGGTTCAGAAATTGTTGAATTTTCGGAATTCATCATTTTGGTAAAAAATTCTAGAATTGGTGGGCCCTACTCTTGGTTGGTGAAGAAATTTGCTGAGATTTTTATTCAAATGTGGTGGGTGAGAATAGTAGCAGGTATAGCCATCAAGTTGCAGGTTAAGTCTGCTTCGGCGTGCTAACATTTTCCTATAAATAGAGGGTTAAGTTAGAATTAAAAATCACACCAGAAACAAGTTTTCTCTCTTTCTCTCTCTAGATTATTGAGTGTATTTTATGAGTATTTAGATACTTTGAGAGTTTCTATTCATCAGAGCAAGTTTCTTTCAGCCTTATACCGGTATTCCGACCAGAAGTACTGGTATTTTGAGGTAAGGGATATTATTTTCTTCTTAAATGATATTATTTTCTTCAAAATCATTATGCTAAAATATTAACATGAGTTTTTATCAAATTTAAAATTTTTTATGTCGGGGTTACTATTCACGTATACGGCACTATTCACGTATACGGCACTATTCACCGAAAAATAAAATTTTCCCTTTTTATCCAAGATGTCTATTATGGTTACTATCTTTAATTGTATCCATGTTTTGATCTTTATTTTTGAATTCTGCTTCACAATTGATTATTATGAAGTATTATTGATCTTGGATAAGCTGTTATACGAATCCCTACTATTTGTCCTTCTGTCTCACTAGATTCATTCTCTTTAAGATATTTTTCATCATCCTCAGTCCTAAATAATGATATTACTGAATATCTTTGGCCTGTAGTGCAAAGATGTATGATTACTTGATGAATATCTTTGGCCTGTAGTGCAAAGATGAACAGGTGTTGAGATGAACATGACTGACAGGTGATACAAATGAATATCTTTGGCCTGTAGTGCAAAGATGAATATTTGGATAAAGATGATTATTAATTGATGTTACAGGGATAAAATATTGATGATGGACTTTTAAATCTTAGAAGATAGTAGAATTTATTCTCTACTTGACTCTTCTAATGGTTTGTTGTTTTCGCTGCAGTTGTTGATCTAAAACTTGTTGTCGATTATATTCTATCAGATTTTTCCCTATTGAATACTAATGATAATTTGTTGTATATTATCTTAGTCATAATATTCTTTACTGGGCTAGTTGAGCCCACCTTTTTCCTTTTTGTTCCATTTTTCTTCTCAGGAGGTGAGAACATAGCAGGATCTAGTCGGGGTATGGAGTGATGGTTCTAGAAAGATGTTTTAGCAGTCCTCACTATTTCTGTAAAATAGTGTTTGAATAATTGTGTTGAGGACTTATTTGAGTGTGGATATTTTCTAGAAGACAATATTTGTATTTAAACTCACAGTATGTGTTATCGTATTTTGCACGACAATTGTATTATTGAAGTTGTAGTTTGCTTTCTGTACCATGTATTTGGCGACTCAGAATGAGTGTTGTATACCTATTTTTGGGGCGTCACAGTTGGTATCAGAGCTTAGGGATATGATCACTGGCTGAGATGTGAGACAAGAACTAAGAGGGGAGAGACGGGGAATTCCTTCGCTAGTATGACTTGACTAAGTTTATTTGGTGTTTATTTGGTCGGTCAGAGTACAGGGATAATATATGACATGACTATTAACCCTTGTTTTATGGCAGTATTTAAGAATGGCAGCTGAGGACGTTAATAATGGAGTAAATCAGACCGTGGAGACACCTTTGATCACCACCCAGGGGAACGTGCAACAGGAAGGCAATATTCCTCCTGTAAACAACGTTACCGAGCAAACGATGAATGATGAAATGTTTAGGAGTTTTTTGCAGTTCATGCAAACTCAGACGAGGGAGACTCGTGTGCAGAATGCAGGTGGAAATGATAACAACGCGCGGTTTGTCACAGCTAAGCAGTTCAAAGAATTGGGACCACCAGAATTTAAGGGAAAGCCGGATCCGATCATGGCGGAAATGTGGGTCAAGCAAATTACCAAGATATTCGATGTCTTGGGATGCACGGAGGAACAGAAGGTTCCATTCGCCACTTTTATGTTCCGCGGTGAGGCAGACTACTGGTGGGAGTCTGTGAAGCGTACCCAGCCTGACGCACTCAACATATCCTAGGAAATATTTCAAAAACTGTTCAATGACAAGTACTTTCCTGAAAGTATTCGTCATATGAAGGAGGTGGAGTTTATCAGACTGGAACAAAATAACATGACGGTGTCCCAATACGAAGCGAAGTTTGCAGAGTTATCCAGGTTTGCACCTCATTTGGTCGAAAATGAGGAACGAATGACAAGGATGTTTCTGAGAGGTCTAAAACCCGAGATTCGACAATATCTTATCTCTCATAAATTTTCTTTATATTCAGATGTTGTAAACAGTGCTCAATTATTAGAGCGAGATAATGAGTATGTGCAACCGAGGGACCACAACCAGGGTCATACCAGTGGCGGCAGTCATCGAAGCAATGAAAACCAGCATGGAGGAAAATATTCGGACAAAAGCGGTAACTACTCTGGTGGTAATCGTGGTCGTGATAATAAAAGGAGCGAGTCAGGAGGAGATTTCAAGAAGAGAAGGTACAACAATGATAATGTGAAGACGTCAGCACAAACATCAACTGTTTCTAGGGGAGGAGAACGACCACCGGTCGTATGTTACAAATGTGGGAAAGAGGGACATATCAGCCCAAACTGCCCACAACAATCCAAGGTATGTTATAACTGTGGTAAGGAGGGTCATATAGCTCGAGAGTGTTCTGTAGCAAAACCAAGTTCAGCGGGGATGGTGACTCCAAAAGCTGTCCCGGATAAGTCAAAATCAGCGGTTCCTGGAAGAGCGTTTGTCGTGACTGGCCAAAACGTGAGAAACCCGAACAAGGTGATCACGGGTAAGCTAATCTTGAATTCTTGCGAAGTTTATACTTTACTAGATACCGGTTCTACCAATTCTTTTATCTCTCCTGCTTGTGCTCAACATTTAAACTTGACTCTGGAGAAATTAGACTTTGACTTGTCTGTTGAAACTCCGTTGGGTGAAACCTTCGTTACATCTACAGTTTATAAATCTTGCATGATCTAAGTTGGCACTATCACATTACCTGTTGATCTTATCTCTTTAAAGATACTTGCTTTTGATGTGATTTTAGGAATTGATTGGTTAACCACTCATCATGCTAAAATTGATTGTTTTCGTAAGGTTGTTAGTTTTCATATTCCTAACCAACCTGTCATACGGAGTCAAACTACTAAACCACTAAAATCAGTCACTGTTGTGACAACCCCAAAATAGGTTCATTCCACCCAACCCATTCTGAGTCGTCAAATACATGGTACAGAAAATAACTACAACTTTATTACAACAATTGTCGTGCAAAATACAACAACACATATGCTGTGAGTTTGGATACAAATATATACCAAATGTGACATTGGACATCATTATGTATCAGCACCTCACAAAGGTACCTTACATAAAGGTACAGTCAAAAACTGTTTTAGAAACTAGAATCTTTGGGAAGTGCTCAAGGAAACCTTCGTACATGGGAGGCCATGCGTCTAGGTTATGATAGATATCATATGGCCACAGAATTATCCTTGGTTGACCCAATAGACCCCAAAGAAAAACGAGAAGATTACTATCATATTCTTCCCAATGGTGAGTCTTTTCTTGACTTATCATTATCTCCACTGTATCTAACTGAGAATTATACTTCAAACAAACACCAAGATTATATAGATAGTGCTTGTAGATATACTCGGCAAGCGGATGTGCACAATCATGTCTTATGATGACACGAGGTTGTATGTCGTTAGACATCTTGTATTATAGTGGCAAAACACCCTTCCAACGTTGGGTTCGCCTCACCCTATTTTCTTCACCAAATATAACTACTAAATGATGACCACCGTTCTATTCCCTTGTTACCCTCGCTCGACCCAGCTACACTCTTATTACCTGAAAGGAATTGTGAAGCAAAAGGGTGAGCACAACTAGCTCAGTAAAGAATATCATGACTAAAGATAAATAAATTATCAATAGTCTTCATCAATAATAAATCAGAGATTTAGAACATATGGTAGATGATAAAAAATTTCAACCATAGTTGCAGCGGAACATGCAATCCATTAGAAGAGTCAAATAGACTATAAAGTCTATTATCTTCTCCATGTTAAAAATCCATCAACAATGTTTTATCCCTGTAACATCAATCAACAATTCTGGTCCACAATCATATGAATAACTCATAATCATAACTGTAATTCTAAATTCCTCTTCTCATCCAGGACGAAGATAATTTTCATCACCTATCTTTACCTGAAACATCAAAGATCATGGTTATACCAAATCACATTTCTTGTTCATAATCATACTAATAAATCCATCTTTGCACTACGGCCAAAGATATTAATTTGTATCACCAGTTGGTCATGTTTATCTCAACATCTGTTCATCTTTGCACTACTGGCCAAAGATATTCAACAACATGTCATCTTTGCACTACGGGCCAAAGATATTCATCAACAATTCATCTTTGCACTACAGGCCAAAGATATTCCTCAACAGTTCATATTTGTACTACGGCCAAATATATTCATCAACAGTTCATATTTGCACTACAGGCCAAATATATTAATATCTCAAAGAAATATATAATCATTTCAGAATTTATATAAACAATAATTATAACCATGTTAATCAATTCACCTTTGCACTTAAGCTAAAGATATTCAATTATAAATTCAATGGTCATGATCATACCAGTCAATAATTCAACTTTGCACTACTGGCCAAAGAGAACCCATAGTCATGATCATACCAATAATTTACCCATCTTTACACTCAAGCGAAAGAGAATTTCAACATCAAGGTTATAAAAATGTTATATATGATAATAAAAATAATATGATCAACATATAGATTTAATCTCAAGAGTAATATTCATAAATCAACTATAATTTGGTTAGAAAAAGAAACCAATTTTGTCGTGAATAGTAACTCGTGAATAGTAACTCGTGAATAGTAACTCATAAATAGTAACTCGTGAATAGTAACCCTGACATGAAAAGGTAGAAATTCCACAATAAAATACATACCAATATTTCGGTATAATGATATTGAAAGAATAATATTCTTAAGCTTATAAACAATTTATTTAAATTGTTTACACTTTACTAATTAATGCATTTAATCATCATAAAATGCCAACTCTTAAGATTTCATTATCAATAACCAAAACCCTCATCAAAAATCTGCATATACCTCATATATAGGATTCTCAAGCCATAAAATCCTATTTTCAATTTTCTTACTTCACATAACATATTTAATTCATTTTCTCATAACTAGACTATTTTCATGAAAAATACCAAATCCGTTCCAAAAATATTTCTTTTCTGGAATTTAGCATAATATAGTCTCATAGTGAACATATATTTTTCTCAGAATTTTTAAAAGTCATTTACTATTTTTCATATGGCCAAAATAGCCGAATATTTAGACATTTATCAAAAATTATACTTTTATCCAAAAAATTCTGAAATTTACAGAGTATACTTCTATCATATACATGTACTCCCAATAAAAATTTCATCAATTTTGGAGTTAACCACAAGGAATTATAAGCGATTACTTTTAAAATAGTCTTTTCTCATAAAATTCATAACTCTTAATCTATACATCCAAAAATCACCATTTTTGGACACAATCAAGAAAACTCATCAAAATATCATTTCAAATTTTTCCAGAATTTTTGAAGGTCAAAAAATTATGAAATTAAAGATCATAACAACCCTTAAAATCCCTTACTATCCCTTACCTCAAAAGAGCAGTACTTCTGACTGGATATCGGATATGATGCTGAAGGAAACTTGCACTAATGAATAGCAACTCACCAAGTATCTAAAAACTCACAAAATATGCTTCATAATATAGAGAGAGAAAGAGAGAAAGAGAGAAAGCTTATGTTTCTGGTGTGATTTTCAATTCTAACTTAGCCCTCTATTTATAGGAAAATTTTGGTAGGTTTGACCTGCAACCTGATGGCTTTACCTGCTACTATTCCCACCCACCACATTTGAAATATAATTCAGCACATTTCTTCACCAACCACAAGTGGGGCCCACCAATTCTAGAATTTTCCACCAAAATGATAAACTCCGAAAATTAACAATTTCTGAACCAGTCATCTCGTAAAATTCATAATAAATCATACGTTCATTTTTAACGGTTCAAAATTTGTGGGCATATACTCAACTTATATATGTATAACATATCCAAAAATTACCACGATCCAACGGTCGGATTAAAAATTATAACCCCCGCAAAATATCTCAAAAACCCTGATTTTTAATACCTCCATTCCGACAAAAATACGGATAAAAATCTCAACATTAACTCCTTCATTTTTAACCACAAAAATATATCCCTCATTTATATCCACATAAAATAAATATTTCCTTATCATATGAATCAATAATTAATTATTCACAAATAATATTACAGAATCACATTTATGACAACCAGGCCGTTCCCAGGAAAGAGGGGGCTTTCCAATAAGGATTTCTCCTTACTGGCGTGCAATTAGATGACCAAACCTCTCCTTAGACAGAACTTTCTAGACATTGCCAATAATGCTATCTAATAATACTATTCAAATAATATGAATTATTGATCTGATAATGGAAAATACTGTGCAGCAACAATTATTGAACAACAATAATATAAAATTTCAACGTAACAATTATTGAATCAATAAAATAAAATATTGAACAGTAATTACTGTAACAATTATTGAGTAGTGCCTTCTTATGTAAGAATCAATAATTTCAAAAATACTATGCAATACCGTGTGTTACTGTGCAATAACGCGTATTACTGTATTTTAACCACCGGGTATTCCAACAGTGTTAACGGTAACAACTACGCCGTTATTTGTAAAAACTCAAATTTGTCGTTTTCTTCACCCGACAGTTATTCTGTTATGGGGCCCACAAATGGCTGCGCCGTCGTACGAATATTCCCCGACAGAAAGAATATTCCCCGACAACAATGATTATTTTATAACCACTTGCTTATTTTGAAAAAAAAATCATATTTCACTCATAACTTTAAACTTTTATCAATTTAACCATTTACTGAATAGTAATTATAAGAAAAATTGAATACTTTTATTTCATAAAATTCGGGGTCTTACAACTGTCATATCAAGCCACAAAGCTATTCGTTTATTGAAAAATAGATGTCAAGCTTTCTTAGCCCATGTTATGGATTTGAACAAAGACAAGTCAGATTTGAATAATATTTCTATTGTTAGAGAATTTTCCGATGTATTTTCTGAAGAACTTCCTGGTCTACCCCCAGAATGTGAAGTTGAATTCTTTGTTGACCTTGAACCCGGTACAAAGCCCATTTCTAAAACCCCATATCGAATAGCTCCTATTGAACTTCAGGAGTTAAAAGTCCAACTACAGGAGTTGTTGGACATCGGTTTTATTCGTTCTAGTACATCTCCTTGGGGTGCTCCTGTGTTATTCGTAAAGAAGAAAGACGGGAGTATGCGACTTTGTATCGACTATCGAGAATTGAATCATGTCACTATCAAGAATAGGTATCCGCTACCTCGCATTGATGACTTGTTTGACCAGTTGCAAGGAGCACAATTCTTTTCAAAGATCGATCTTCGTTCTGGATATCATCAGCTGAAGATTAAAACTGAGGATATTCCAAAGACTGCCTTCAGAACTCGGTACGGGCATTATGAATTCTTAGTCATGTCTTTTGGATTGACTAATGCTCCTACTGCCTTCATGGATATGATGAACCGTGTATTCAAAGAATATTTGGATCAGTTCGTTGTTGTCTTTATTGATGACATCCTCATCTATTCCAAAAGCCGTGAAGATCATGAGCGCCATTTGAAGCTGATATTGCAAAGGCTTCGTGAAAACAAACTATATGCCAAACTGAAGAAATGCGAGTTCTGGCTTGAGGAAGTAGCATTCCTTGGGCACGTGGTGTCAAAATATGGAGTATCTGTTAACCCGGCGAAGATTGAAGCTATACAAAGTTGGGAGCAACCGAAGTCGGTAACCGAAGTACGTAGCTTTCTGGGCTTAGCTGGTTATTATCGGAGATTTGTGGAATAATTTTCTCGAATCGCTACTCCGTTAACTCAGCTGACTCGGAAAGATACAAAATTCGTATAGAGTGAGGAATGCGAGAAGAGTTTCCAAGAACTCAAGAGGAGACTCATTTCGGTACCTGTTTTGACAATACCATCTGGTTCGGATGGATTTGTTATCTACAGCGATGCTTCAGGCAAAGGGTTAGGATGTGTTCTCATTCAACATGGAAAAGTCATAGCCTATGCCTCGCGACAACTCAAAGAATATGAGAGGAATTATCCTACTCATGATTTGGAGTTGGCAGCAGTCGTTTTCGCGTTGAAGATCTGGAGACACTACCTGTATGGGGAGAAAGTGGAGATCTATACAGATCATAAAAGCCTCAAATATTTCTTCACCCAAAAGGAACTCAACATGCGGCAGCGACGTTGGCTCGAGCTGTTGAAAGATTACGATCATACCATCCAATATCATCCTAGAAAAGCAAACGTAGTAGCTGACGCATTGAGTAGAAGATCATATGCGGGTACGAGTGCAATGTTGTTAACACAAAGGCCCATTTTGTATGACTTGCAAAGGATGGAGATAGAGATGAAGGCTCCAAGTACCCACATGATAATATCAAATATACAAGTAGAACCGACTTTAATCGATAAAGTTAAAGCTGCTCAAGCTACGGACATAGAGCTGATGCGTATGAAGAAGAAAGTGCAAGAAGGTGCTATTCCAGAAGCAAGAATCGATGAAGAAGGAATACTTCGAGTCAACTCCAGACTTTGTGTTCCTAACGATTTTGACTTGAAGCATAGAATAATGATGGAGGCACACAACACACCGTTTACAATCCATCATGGGAGTACCAAAATGTATCACGATCTTCGACACACATTTTGGTGGAGCAATATGAAAAGAGAGATCGCGGAGTTTATCTCGAGGTGTTTAACTTGTCAACGTGTAAAGGCGGAGCATCAAGTGCCAAAGGGTCCATTGCAATCACTTGAGATCCCGAAATGGAAGTGGGAACACATTACCATGGATTTCGTTACAGGTCTTCTCAAGGTTTCTCAAGGCATAGATGCGATTTAGGTTATTGTTGATAGATTAACCAAGTCTGCTCATTTCTTACCGATACGTGAGACTTATTCCCTTGAACGTCTTGCTAGTATGTATGTGAACGAGATTGTGAGATTGCATGGCATGCCAGTATCCATAGTTTCGGATCGTAACCCAAGATTCACTTCACGATTTTGGGTTAGCTTGCAGAAATCTATGAGCACAGATTTACGATTTAGTTCAGCATACCATCCTCAAACGGACGGACAATCAGAGAGGACTATTCAAACCCTTGAAGATCTATTAAGACTCTGTGTTCTAGATTTTAAAGGAAGTTGGGATAAGTACTTGCCACTAGTGGAATTCTCCTACAACAACAGTTATCAGGCGAGCATAGGTGTGGCTCCA
Source organism: Panax notoginseng (assembly GCA_016801055.1). Classification (NCBI taxonomy): domain Eukaryota; kingdom Viridiplantae; phylum Streptophyta; class Magnoliopsida; order Apiales; family Araliaceae; genus Panax; species Panax notoginseng. The sequence continues at coordinate 66,512,060 of CM029013.1, read as the reverse complement.
TTCGAGGCGTTGTATGAAAGAAAATGTCGTTCTCCAGTATGCTGGGACGAGGTGGGTGAAGCAACATTGTTGGGACCAGAGTTGGTACGCATGACTACAGAGAAGATCCAAATGACTCGACAACGTATACAAACGACACAGGATCGACAAAAGAGTTATGTGGATCTTCATCGGAAGGACGTGGAATTTAATATTGGGGATCATGTATTGTTACGTGTTGCACCATGGAAGGGAGTTACAAGATTTGGGAAGAGAGAAAAGCTCAATCCAAGATTTGTTGGTCCATTTGAGATTCTTGAGCGAATAGAAAATGTGGCATATAGACTCGCATTACCTCCAAGCATGTCTCGTGTTCATAATATTTTTCACATATCTATGCTTCGTAAATATGTTAAAGACCCGAACCACATTATTGAGTTAGAACCAGACGAGATAGCTGAAGATTTAACGTACGAGGAGGTACCTGTTAAGATCTTGGATAGGAAAGAGCATGTCCTACGCACAAAGGTTATACCACAAGTTAAGGTTTTGTGGAGAAACTATGCTATTGAAGAAATGACCTGGGAGTTAGAATCAGAAATGAAAGTGAGGTATCCTCACCTTTTCGAAATATCAGGTACGTACGTCAATTTCGAGGACGAAATTTCATAAGGAGGGGAGGTTGTAAGACCCCAGCTTATTAATGAATAAAATCAAATTTTCTCTAAATATTATTGTGAATAATAAGGGGTTAATTTGATATAATACTTTGGTTATGGGTCAAATGTGCAAATTTTACAAAATAAGCAAGTGGTTATAAAATATTCATTTTGTCGGAGAATATTCGTTTGGTCGTGGAATATTCTTGCTGTCGGGGAATATTCGTACGACGGCGCAGCCTTGTGTGGGCCCCATAACGGAAAGCGATTGGATGAAGAAAACGACAAGTATAAGTTGTTTATAAATAACGGCGTAGTTGTTACCGTTAATACTGTTGGAATACCCGGTGGTTAAAATACAGTAGCACACAGTATTGCACCAATTATTGATTCTTACGTAAGAAGGCACTACTCAATAATTGTTACAGTAGTTATTATTCAATATTTTATTTTATTGATTCAATAATTGTTACGTTGATATTTTATATTATTGTTGTTTCAATAATTGTTGCTGCACAGTATTTTCCTTTATCAGATCAATAATTCATATTATTTGAATCATATTATTAGATAACATTATTGGTAATGTCTAGAAAGTTCTGTCTAAGGAGAGGTTTGGTCATCTAATTGCGCGCCAGTAAGGAGAAATCCTTATTGGAAAGCCCCCTCTTTCCTGGGAACGGCATGGTTGTCATAAATGTGATTCTGTAATATTATTTGTGAATAATTAATTATTGATTCATATGATAAGGAAATATTTATTTTATGTGGATATAAATGAGGGATATATTTTTGGGGTTAAAAATGAAGGAGTTATGTTGAGGTTTTTATCAGTATTTTTGTCGGAATGGAGGTATTAAAAATCAGGGTTTTTGAGATATTTTGCGGGGGTTATAATTTTTAATCCGACCGTTGGATCGTGATAATTTTTGGATATGTTATACATATATAAGTTGAGTATATGTCCACAAATTTTGAACCGTTAAAAATGAACGTATGATTTATTATGAATTTTACGAGATGACTGGTTCAGAAATTGTTGAATTTTCGGAGTTCATCATTTTGGTAGAAAATTCTAGAATTGGTGGGCCCCACTCTTGGTTGGTGAAGAAATTTGCTGAGATTTTTATTCAAATGTGGTGGGTGGGAATAGTAGCAGGTAAATCCATCAGGTTGCAGGTTAAGTCTGCTTCGGCGTGCTAACATTTTCCTATAAATAGAGGGCTAAGTTAGAATTGAAAATCACACCAGAAACAAGTTTTCTCTCTTTCTCTCTCTAGATTATTGAGTGTATTTTGTGAGTATTTAGATACTTTGATAGTTTCTATTCATCAGAGCAAGTTTCTTTCAGCCTTATATCGGTATTCCGACCAGAAGTACTGATATTTTGAGGTAAGGGATATTATTTTCTTCTTAAATAATATTATTTTCTTTAATATCATTATGCTGAAATATTAACATGAGTTTTTATCAAATTTGGAACTTTTTGTGTCGGGGTTACTATTCACGTATACGTTACTATTCACGTATACAACACTATTCACGAATACGGCACTATTCACCGAAAAATAAAATTTTTACTTTTTGTCCAAGATGTCTATTATGGTTACTATCTTTGATTGTATCCATGTTTTGATCTTTATTTTTGAATTCTGCTTCACAATTGATTATTATGAAGTATTATTGATCTTGGATAAACTGTTATACGAATCCCTACTATTTGCCCTTCTGTCTCACTGGATTCGTTCTCTTTAAGATATTTTTCATCATCCTCAGTCCTAAATGATGATATTACTGAATATCTTTGGTCTGTAGTGCAAAGATGTATGATTACTTGATGAATATCTTTGGCCTGTAGTGCAAAGATGAACAGGTGTTGAGATGAACATGACTGACAGGTGATACAAATGAATATCTTTGGCCTGTAGTGCAAAGATGAATATTTGGATAAAGATGATTATTAATTGATGTTACAGGGATAAAATGTTGATGATGAACTTTTAAATCTTAGAAGATAGCAGAATTCATTCTCTACTTGACTCTTCTAATGGTTTGTTGTTTCCGCTGCAGTTGTTAATCTAAAACTTGTTGTCGATTATATTCTATCATATTTTTCCCTGTTGAATACTATTGATAATTTGTTGTATATTATCTTAGTCATAATATTCTTTACTGGGCTAGTTGAGCTCACCCTTTTCCTTTTTGTTCCATTTTTCGTCTCAGGAGGTGAGAACATAGCAGGATCTAGTCGGGGTATGGAGTGATGGTTCTAGAAAGATATTTTAGCAGTCCTCACTATTTCTGTAAAATAGTGTTTGAATAATTGTGTTGAGAACTTATTTGAGTGTGGATATTGTCTAGAAGACAATATTTGTATTTAAACTCACAGTATGTGTTGTCGTATTTTGCACGACAATTGTATTATTGAAGTTGTAGTTTGCTTTCTGTACCATGTATTTGGCTACTCAGAATGGGTGTTGTATACCTATTTTGGGGGCGTCACATTATATGTGCCTCTTGTTTTTCATCATCATTAGTAACCTCTGAAATTTCCACTTCACAGTAGTCCACCTCCTTCACTTCTTCACACTCCTCAGAAGGTAACAACATGAATAATTGGGGCTTCTTACATTGATGTCCAAAAGTGTAAGGCTCATCACATGCAAAACACAACCCTTTTATCCTTTTCTCAGCCATTTGCTCTCTGGTCAAACCTCTGATGGGCAAGGACCTGCTAAGTTCCAGTTGATTTGCAGGTATTGTAACATGATTAGAACCACTTGAATGAGCAAGTTTTGGAGAAGGAACAGTCACAGGTTTTTGATAACCCCCACCCATACTGAATTTATTTCCTTGCCTACTTCTTTTCAACCATGCCTCCAATTTTGCCTCCTCTACACTAGAAACTCGAATCAACTCCTTGAGATTGGTCACCTTAAACTCCTAAATTCCCAACCTTATTTCTTCTTTTAACCCCCCAAGGAAACAACCCATAAAGAAGGATTCATTTAGTGTAGGATTCCTCAATAATGTCCATCCTTTCAACTCTTCAAATTCCTCCTGTATTCATCCATTGTACCATTCTGCTACAGATTTTTAAGCTTACCAATAGGATTAGTCAGAGACTCAGGCCCAAACCGGGCCATGATCTTGTCTATGAAGCCACTCCATGTCATATCTACTCCTCCATGTACAAATCCAGCATACCATTCCTCAGCATCACCCTCCAAATTTAGTGTTGCTAGGTACAACTTTTGATCCTCAGCTACCACATGATGTGCAAACAACTTATTACACTTTCTAACCCATGAACTAGGGCTAGTTCCATCAAATTTAGGGAACTCAAATTTAATAGTTTTGAAGATACTGTTTCCAGCCTTATCATTACTACCTCCACCATCTACGGGACCCAATATTGAACCAGATTGATGATTAGGATTACCTGAATTGTTTTGATCCACTGGTAACCTTAGTGCTAGCAAAGCCTCCAACCCCTTCATCATCTGCTGCATCTTTTGATCCATTTTCACATGGAAGTCCTGCTTGAGACCATCCATTTGTGCTCCAAAGTCCTGCTTAAGACTCACCACTGAATCATGTAGCTGAGTTCTTAATTGTAGTAGAGATCCAGTATGCTCCCCTATTTGTTATTCCTAATTACTGAGGCGTTGATTGTTGGTTGCCATGGAGGAATCAGCTTTCTTTGATACCAAGTTGTAAGGAATTCAGTGGAACTGGAAGTGATCGGGTGATTAGCTACTGGAGCAGTGAAGTGTGCATGTAAGTAATGTTTAAAGAAAACAGAGAATTAACAGAGAAGGAGGATATCATGAGAAATGAGAGAAGGTAACAAAAGAAAGAGAAGGAAAACATAAATATCATTAATCAAAAGCATGCCCCATTTCATAATGAAGTCACATTATAAAGACCTGCCTCACTACCTAGCACTAGCTCAGCAACAGACCAAAACAGAAATAAGAAGGAAAGACTAAGTTACCCTTAACAATACTAAGCCCAATCTACCCTTGACTAAACAAACCAAAAGGCAATTAAATCCCTCACTGCCATCAACTGTTATTACTACTCAAGCTTAAACTAGACCAGTTAAACCTTACACTTAAGATCTGGACTGTGTAACATATATATATATATATATATATATATATATATATATATATATATATATATATATATATATATATATATATATACGGTTCGGATTTTAAGCTCACCCTTTATTCAACTCACCCGAACTCACCCCCCCTTTAGCGACAGACCCGACGACGGTTCGGTCATACAACCGTCGTCTATACTTTTAGCGACACTATATGTTGTCCGTCGCTAAAAGTATAGACGACGGTTGTATGACTAAACCGTCGTCGGGTCCGTCGTTAAATGAGGGTGAGCTCGGGTGAGTTGGATAAGGGGTGAGCTTAAGATCCGGACTCTATATATATATATATAAATATATATATGTTTTAATTTGTTTGGTTTTTCTAAATGCTTTTTTTTGATGTAATGGAATATTTGGCGAGGATGAACAATTACAGAAAAAACTAGTAATAATAATAATAAAACTTAAAAACAAAAAATATTGATTATAAATTATGGTTTGTATATATAGTAAGTCTCAAATCTCGAGCATGAAATTTGGTAATTGAGTGGATCCCACCTCCGCGAAATTCATGACTATATATTTGTCATTTTATATAATTTAAGTGAATTAATTATAATTTTTCTAAATTTAATCCGCATAGAAAAATATTAACAAATAAGAGATTATCACACAAGTACCGTAATTATGAAAATTTAAGAATATTATAAATAATTAATATTATTTTTAATAATATATAATTATTTTCTTAATTTTTATGCACAATTCTAAAACAACATATTATTAAGAGATGAGGAAATACTCCTCATAACATGATACAAACATTTAACATGTGACTTGTGAGACCAAATTCCATTTCTTTAGGGGAGCACTATTTTTATTTATTTTTGATATTTTTATATATTTCTTCTCGTTATGAATCATATTAAAATATTAAAAATTAATTATGTTCCGTATTTTCGGTACTATATAATTTATCTTAAATTTTAGATATGTCAGATCATTTATTAGAGTGAACAATAAATAAATTGGGAAAAAAATTTTGTTACTATATTTTATTAGATGGACACATCCTCCCTTTTTTTTATTTCTTTCCCGGTACTTTATTTATTAAAACTAGATTTACATTCCAAAATTCACAAACTAGAAAGAGGGAAAGAGGAGAGAAAAAAAATGCTTGTTATCTGAATCTCAGTGGAGTTCATTTGATTGCTGTTGTTTGTATTATAAGCAGCTAAAAAAATCAGAAGCTATGGATCGAGCAACACCTGTACGAAATCCACACGCATCCACCGCCGATCTCCTCACCTGGTCGGAGATCCCTCAGTCTGGCAATGCACCTCGCTCCGCCGCTCGTTCTCATCAGGTACTTCATTTTCCGTCTCTATCTATTGATACGTACGCCTGACGTTTCATTTTCCAGCGACTTACTAGGGTTTCGTATATGTATGTTGTTATTGAGCTTATTGTTTTTCAGCCGTCGGATGGAATGAGCAAGGTCTTGTCCGGTGGTCAGATCACCGATGAAGAAGCTGAGAGTCTGAATAGAAGGTCAGCTATTTTCAGACTTCAATATTGTTTATTGACGTTTTTCCGATTAAAACTGTGCGGTGTTAGATTTAGTGCCAAATTTCAAATCTTAAATCTTTGTTCACAGTGTCCACAATTTCTTCATGCTTCTTCAGTGGAGTTCAAAGTCTGTGTAAATCTATTACTGCACGCTCCAGTTTATAATTTTTTTTAATTAATTACATAGTAATGTGGTTTGGTTGCTTCTGTTAGAAGTTGAAGCAACTGGAGTCGTAAATTGTTCATAATTGTTTCTTTGTTTATTAGTGATGGTTAGGAAACTTTTTTACTCCTTTTGTTACGAATAATAACTACATGAAAAATGATATATATTGCGAATGATTACGTCGATTTTTTAATTGTCAGTTACTCAGATAAGTATTAGTGATAACTTTTGTAGAGATATATAATAAGTGGGGTCCTTATAATTTCTACAAATCTCATGTATCGATAAGCTTTACTCGTCATAAATTTATCGCAATACATACTAGGACTATAACTATATTAGATCTTTGAAGTCTCTGTTTGCATCATTGTCGATCATGTTTGGTTCTATGCGTAGATGTTGCTAGATGGCTTAGATCTCTATAGCAAGCAAATTAATTGAATTCTTGATTAATTAGAGCAAAATTACTTACTAGGTTTGGACATGAATTCCTTTTACTTTCCTCAATGTTGTTATGTTTCCATATTAAAGTTCAACTTTCTCAAAGCCACAGAGTAAGATCTAATTATTCTTACTCCCTCTGTTCGAAAAGTTAAAATCTTTGGTTTTTCAAAGTTAATTAAGATATTTTCATATTCAAAATTGATGTTGTTTATTTAATTTTGTAACACTATAAATCTTTTAATTAGTAATACTATTAGGTAATTTACAATTTCACAATGGTCAAATTGCAAAGTTGACTCCTCGTGTTGACACTGAATTGCAATAGAGACGCTAATATTTTAATTTTTACAATATCATAGTCAATGTTTTAATTTTTTGCAAAACGGTTCCATCTGATCAATTTTGGTTAAAATAAGTTAATCATATGCACATCACATCAGTGTTTAACGGACAAATAGTCAGTCTGTACGCTAAAATATATTCCCCAAACACAGAAGCAAAACTTTCAACACAATAAAAATCAAACTAACTATTGTGCCCCTTAAACACCACATGATTGACTAATTTTGACTAAAATTGGTGAGGGGACAATATTACAAAAGTAAAATAAAATGAAACATTGACTATAACATTATAAAATTGAAACATTAGGTGTATATTGCAATTCAGTGTCAACATGAATGGTCTGTTATATTAAGCTAAATTAATTCATTATTGATCTTATATTTTGAAATGGAGAGTATTAATTTCTAACTTGAAAATTTAACTTTTTAAGTGGAGTCACTCAACAGATACATGAATATCCTCAAAAGTTAATTACTCCCATTCAGTATAGCATCAGGGCACCAATGACTATTTACAATTTCTGGTATTTGAATGTGTGTATATATACACTTTATACAGTTTAGTGCTTATGGAACAAGCACTACTCTAGGTTAAAGGATGACAGTAGCTAATGAAAAACTAAAATATTTTTCATGTTATTGTAGAATGTCTTATCTATTTTTAATGATATGAGATTTACTATTTCTTGGTTTGATTTATCATTTTTTGGCGTTAACATATATATATATATATATATATATATATATATATATATATGGGATTGATCTATAGCCAACGTTGTAAGGATAACATTATCCTTACAACATATCGTAACTCCAATTGCAAATCTAACGGTGAAATTATCATCCTTCCGCACTTTAGTTTGGGGTGCCCGCACTACTAAAGTGCGGACTCAAAACTAATCAAAACGTCCTCTAAGATCCGCACTTTAGTAGTGCAGACTGTAAGTTTAAATATATTATTATAATATTTAAAGCAGTGGCGTTTTGTAATATTCCCATTCGAACTTTAATTGTGCGGATGTTAATTCCACTATACCAGATCTTTGCCGCAGGAGTTCTGCACCAAATTATGTAGTGGTTATAAGTCTTAACCAAGTGGTCAAATCTCAGTATGGAAAACAAGCAAAATACCTCACGCCATCGGCTCGTGTGGTAAGACCTTGAATTCCTGCCTTCTCCAAAGCAGTATCAGGCTCCATGATCTGAGGGTCCAAATTGCCATGGTCAATTTGGGAACTAATTCAAGGCATCCACAATAAAAGGACAGATCATAAAAGGACAAATCATCAACGATTCCAGGCTGACAATGGCACATCTTACACATAGATTGGTTGATTCACGCTTGATCAATGGTGAACTATTTCTTTCTTCTATTAATTACTTAAATTGGCGGTTGTAAGTTGTAACCTCCATTCCCTAGCTTATGAAGTTTCCTCTTTCTAATGTAGAAAACATGAAGTGAACCCTTCATAATTTGGTGCAAAACTCTTGCGGAATCCTTATTATCAAACACGTTATCAAACTTTTAAGCCAATACTTTTAATATTACCTTTGGCACGATAATCTCCCTTACTTTACCGTCCACACAATTAAATCGTGGACGGGAAGGAATATCACAAAAATGCCATTGCTTTTAATATCATAATAATATATTTAAACTTGCCGTTTGCACTACTAAAGTGCGGATCCTAGAGGACGGGCGTTTTGGTCAGTTTGAAATCCGCACTTTAGTGTAAAGATAATGTTATCCTTACAACTTTGACTATGGATGAATTTAATATAGAAAATGTTGTGGGGAAGTGTAAATGTATTTTAACCTCAATTGATTTAGATTCTAGCTCACCTTGTGCTTTACACAATGATTTGGGATTACCAATAAATGCACCACTTGCATACCAGGTCAAAACCTCAGAACTTATGATATGATGAATGATTGAGACCTTGAGAATGCCTGAATGAATGCATATGCAATTTGAATATCTGCCATGTAGTATGTAGATAAGTAACATTATAGGGTTATAACAATAGCATAAACATAGTGCCCAATTGCCTACCTCTTCTCTACTGTCACTAACAATTGGATGATCTGTATTTTGTTTTTGTGAGAGCCAAAATTACTATAACTCGATCTCTATTTCCTCTTGGTTAAATTAGGATCCTCATAGAGAGGGTATCCAACATTTTTTTGTTATTCTTGTAAAAAAGAAAATAGAAGTATGGATTTGAAACCAAAAGTGTTATTTCGTTCTGTTTGTAATATCAGGATCCTCCTTGGCCCTTGCAGAGAGAGATTTAGCAAAGCTTTTTAACTGAAATATTGAACTGAAGAATAAGTGTTGGAAAAGTGTGGAGAAGTTGGGGAATGTTTTGTCAAGAGTGTCTCTCTCTTAATTTGGTTCCAAATTTTGGTCTGAATTGTAAGCTTAGAGTAGCTATTTATCAATGTGGTTTCTCATAGCACAAGCCCGTGCAAAGCACGGACAAGTTTACGAAATAGTTAGTAAAAGCATATGTATCAACAATTCAATATATAATTTAACTATCAACTTCATTCATCATGTTTCATAGAGTTAATAATTATCAATTAATTTATAACAAATATAATTTTATATATTTTTTTATGAAGTAGTACATGACCCCCAAATAATTTTAATTTTTTTTATTGGAGTTCAAATGTTAAATGATATACATATCTAAATACAAATTTGTGAATCCCTTCTCTTGTTCCTCAATCCGGCTTAAAAAAAACATAATCAATGGATTAAAAGAATTAGGCCTAGCGGAAATGAACTTACAGGATAGGACCTGTACTAATTATAGAGGTGGCAACTTAGGTTGGGTTGGTTTGAAGATATACCAAATTCAGCCCTAGAAAATTTTACTACCCCGTCCTTGTTCATCTGCAACATCAAGAAGTCTCTCAACAAATCCCTGTTCAGTCTGAACCTTCTTTTACTGGCTTTTCTAACCCCTTCATATAACAAATCTGAAAATCACCATTATCAATTCAATTTCTTCTTGGACGCTAATATAATTCCGTTGATTCCTAAAAGTCTACCATAGATTCCTCCGCTTCTGCCAGTTGGTCCTCTACCATATGCGAGATGAATTGAACCGGCTTTAAACTTCACATTGGAATGGTTTAATCGTTGGCTGAAGAGTTTGGAGGGTTGGGTTTTCTCTCTCTATTCGTATGTATTATGTAGATATAAGCATTGGATCGGATATATGAAGGGGATTGGGAAAAGAAGAGTTTTTATGGGAGAAGAAAGTTTTGGGGGGAGAAGAGTATTTGTATGTTTTCTAGGCTAAAGGATCTAAGTCTTCAATTTAATTAATTGTTATTATTGAACTTATGGCCAAACTTAAATTGGTTTATTTTTATCGTTAACTCAGTAAAATAACTCGTACGAATGAAATTGATTCCTAATTAATTAAGACTCGACTCAAATTGGAATCGCCTTACGACTTGTTATAAATAATTATAGATTATTGTGGGAGTGTGACCGAAGTGGTAACGGAGTTTTTGGCGGAGTAACAAAAAGATGAGTTTTGCACAGTTAAAAGAAACTATACCTTCGAATTTATCAAGATAAAGTCACATGTTAACATCCTTGTGTTATCTCCAACAAAGTGTGAAACTTCTCATAACTAATTACTAGCATCTGCCAAGTCCTGACACCTGATAGGGGTAGCTAGTAGGCATGGTTCAAAGTCGAGGTAACGGCTTATGTTTCGGAATGTCATTTTTTGACTTAGTTTCGATATCGATATCGGGCGATACGCACCGTTAGGTAGTTAGTAGCTTCAAAAAAAGTAAAAAAATTGTGAAAAATTCTAAATAATAAAAACAAGATAAATCAATGAAGTTTTAAAAAAAACTATCTAGTGCACACAAAATTGTCCAAGTTACAAAATAGAGCAGATATGTTTAATCAATTTTACGTTTGAATAAAGTTAATATTGATGTTGTCTTAGCTCAAATGGTTGTGCACACATGTTTTGCATTAAAGTACTATTTAACTTACCTAAGAACACTTTAGGTATAATTTTTTTCAAGTTGTACTTAACTAGAGACTATATAAGTACAATTTAATATGTATAATTTTGCTTATCTATATGTTAAGTACATTTTTTTTATATTTTTTAAAGTTATACGTAACTACGTGCTACGTAGGTACATTTTAAGTACAATTTAACTTTATTAAGTATATATGAAGTACAATATTTGTTCATATTTTAAGTTATACAATAAAACTTCTATTTAAGAATAGACTTGGGATCAAACTATTTGTATTCTAATTGAGAGGTTATTACTAAATAGAAGTATTGATATAAAATATTTTTCGAACACCCAAAAATATTCACTTTAACAAAAATATCAATAAGAACTCCCTAATAATTATTATTCAAAAAATATTTATGCAATGGAAAAAAATTAAAGAAAACATAAATTATTTAGATTTTCAAACTAAGAAAATGTAGTCTTTTATAGGAAAATATAGTTCTTTATAGGAAATGTAGTCTTTTATATGCAGTATTTTAAAATTAATATTGTCTCTCTCTCATATATATATATATATATATATATATATATAAATTATTACTATATAGAGGTATAGTTTCTTAATATGGGACTTAGAAAGTATATAACATATTACAATTTAGAGTTTATTCCTATTTATAACTAGCCCAAATTGAGACCAAATTTTTTTATAATATTGTAGATGTTATTCTTATATAGAGTATTCTTAAATAGGGGTTTTACTGTACTTAACTAAGTACTTCATATCTATAATTTATAGAGAAAAGTTCGTTTTCTTTTGTCATCTCCCGTTATTTATTTATTGTGTGGCATTTTCCCTTTTACGCTGTGATTTCTCATGGTCCGAAACCGCTACGTTACGCCGAGTTGTCAAAATTGCGCCAAAAGTTACCAATTTTGCACGTGTCAAGGTTGCGGTTCAGCATTGACCGATACCTAACTGATACGTCAATATTTCGGCGTAACGGCTGATACTTTGAACCATTCTAGCAGGTGTAGGCTTCAAGAAACCATTGTGAATTGTTAAATTCTTTAGCAGTAGTATTGTCCAGATGTAGAACTATTTTATTGCTTAATATGTGATTATTCATTCCCTTTCATAATCTTTGTATAAGCTAATGACTGGAAACATAAACAAGAGATGGATTTTTAGTAAATAATTTTTAAGAGAAACTTTGGTGTAAAGATGTACTCTGAAATTTGACTTGTAGTTGGACCTTTAAACAAGGAGGGGATAGAAAAGTAAAATCTTGATTATGCATGAAAATAACTTGGGGGAAAAGAGCAAAAGGGTTATTAAACTTTAACCTTATACAATGTTTCATCATTCCTGGCTATCCATACCTGTGCTCTCTCCGTTGAAATGTTTCTATGTTGATCTCATTGCATTATCAAACACCATTTTCCCTTTCCATGTAATGGCTACATAAATAAGTAATTTATCTGAAAGTATTGTTTTTCATGCAATCCAAATCTGAAGTTAGCTTTCTGACTAATGTATCCTATCTTGAGCCAACTTGATACCTTGTTTTCTTACTTTCTCAAGATGCTAGTCGGATTGTAGGGATACCTATGCTATATGGCACCTTCAATGGTCATTATGTTAGATTATACACGCCTGAGGCTTTTGCTGCAAATTTGTTGTCTATCTCCTTGGAGTCATATTTTTTTTTTGTAATTGATTAAGGCATTTGGAAATCGGCAGAGATTGGAATGTTAAGGATTCACACCACGGGCTTGAACCTAATAGCAACTGTTTCGTGCTAATGTTCCTAAAAAATGGACTCTAATTCAGTTTTTCCATTTTGCTGTAATTTCTCAAACCTGTAATTTTTAAAAACTGTGACCCTCAATTAAAATTATCACTATATATTGGCATGCAGCCTTTTTTTCTTTTGGCTTTTTGTTTTTTGGGATTCTCTCTCTCTCTCTCTTTCTCGCTTTATTGATGTTCACTGTAACTGTTTGAGTTTGCTATTTGCAGGAAGCCTTGCTCAGGGCATAAGTTAAAGGAGATTACTGGAAGCAAAATATTTGCAGCAGACGGTGAGAATGGTGCATCAGAATCAGGCACTGCTAATCTTAATCCTAATAACAGAACATCGGTGCGCATTGTTCAGGTAGTTGTTGTATTACTGGAGTCATAATTTGATTGAGCATCCTTAGTGATTTGCCATGGTGACACTTTCCCTTGACCATTGGATTTTCAGCAAGCAGTACACGGGATAAGTCAGATTTCCTTCAGTACTGAAGAGGATGTTTCTCCAAAGAAGCCTACCAGTCTTCCAGAGGTAGCCAAGCAGCGCGAGTTAAGTGGAACACTTAGTGAGTCAGACAGTAAAATTAAGAAGCAGCCGTCAGATGCTAAATGCAAGGAACTTAGCGGACACGACATATTCGGTCCTCCTCCTGAGATCCCTCCTCGATCATTGACTGCTGCGCGCAACTTGGAACTGAAAGGAACCAGAGACATGGGAGAACCTGCACCACGAAATGTACGCACGTCTGTCAAAGTTTCTAATGTAAGTCAAATTGCAAGGCTTATCTCTAGTTTCCAGTATTTTTTTCTTTTATATGACCTCTCTCTTCTGGAATAGCGTGGTTACATTAGGTCAGACAATTTAGTGCCAGTTCCTTCTTGGTTGTACCCAAGACGAGTTTTTGGCTAATAATTGAATCCAGCCTGTCTTCCAAAGTCCGATACACTAAAGTAGTTTCTGCTCTTGTTAATCACAATTAGTTTCCAAATAATCTAATAAGAAGTAACGAGAGGTAGAATTTGTATGATATTTTTTCACTCTTGTACTAGAAACACCAGCAGGGTCATCAGCTAGGAAATTTGCGAGGGACTCCTGTGGATCTTCACGAAGACTGACCCCATACATAGCCATTATGCTGTCTTTTGGCAGCATGAGCCGCAGCTCCATTTCCTTCCCTCCAATAGTCTATACAGTACATTCCCATTGCTGTTAAAGAATTTGAGTGAAACAATAATAAACCAAACTCAATGTTCTCATGTAGTGTGCGATCAGCCGATCATGCAGGACTTATTTTCCTTGTGAATTGCATTACCTTCTGACCTCATACTCACTTTTGGATATCTTCCATCCAAATACTATTGAGCACCGTAATCCCTTTCAATTAGTTATAATGACATTATAAGTATTAATCAGGAAGTCCTCTATATATACTTGCAATATCTGGAAAGCAAATTTTCTCTTTCCATAATGCCTTGGGGCTTATTTAACACTTAATAGTTTAGATAAAATAATACTCTCCATTCCAAATTGTAGGACTTTTTAGAAGTCAACATGAAACATTTTCGAATTTAACATCAACATGAATCCATTTAAATTTCGTTATTACAGTTATGAATATCATAAATTGTAGAAAGTACTACTAATTATGAGATTTATTGCTTTCAAAACTTAAATGTATCATGCCAGTTTTATATGAGAATGTGTCAAATCGACTTATAGAAAGTCAGTGTATTGATCTTATATTTTGGAACCGAGGGAGTAGTTGGCTTATCTATTCCAGTCCTGCTACCCAGATTTGGTTCATCTAGAGCTTTTGCGGCAAATTTAAAAATATACTGCTTGCACTAAACTAAAAAACTTGATTATGTATATGTAGCCTGCTGGTGGCCAGAGTAACATACTGTTCGGTGACGAACCTGTAACCAAGACAACAAAGAAAATACATAACCAGAAGTTTGCAGAGCTGACTGGCAATGATATCTTCAAGGGAGATGTTCATCCAGGATCTGCTGAGAAGCCACTGAGCGTTGCTAAGATGAAAGAAATGAGTGGTAGTGATATTTTTTCTGATGGGAAGGTGGAAGCAAGAGATTACCTGGGTGGTGTCCGCCAGCCCCCAGGTGGTGAGAGCAGCATAGCCTTGGTTTAGTTTGTTGTGCAACTGATATGAGACACTATTACCACTACTAGTTTACTTGTCGCTTTGCATTATGGTATTAGTTCTATGTTTAAATTAAGGCACATTCATGCTTAAATTTGTCTAGCTTGTAAGTTTTTTTTTTCTTGGGTGCGGATTTTGGAATAAATACAGCTTTTAGAATTTAACATTCAGCTCAAACTTTAAAGGCTTAAGTTTTTGTCTGGTGCAGATTATGCTCTTGGTGTCCTTTCTGGTTGATTTAGAAATACTCGTCTTAGATCCCATTTTTGACTAGGGGATTGAGAACTAGAAGCACGTCTTGTCAACTTTCCAGTTTGAATAGGAAGAAGAGAACAATTGGGACATTTTATTTATTTATTTCCCTTTTCTACCTTCCTCTCTCCCCCGCACCGCCCCCCCCCCCCCCCCCCAAAAAAAATAAAAATAAAAATAATAAATCAAGCTATTTAGAAATTTTGTTTCATTTTTTAAAAATATTTTTGCTTATTTTAATTTAAATTAATAACTCATTTAAATTTCATACAAATGGTACTGCAACATATTGTTTAATTGAATTATTAAACACTAGTTTTTACTCTGAATATGATTATTTAATTGCATAATTAATAAATTAAAGTTGGTCAATTACTTTCTCTCTCACTATCTCAAATATACGCCGCAAGTCTGTAACACTAAAAAAATTCAAAAAATGGTAAAATCAAGTTTACACTTTTAATTACATAATTGATAGATGATGTATGTAATATACAATAGTAATTGTACAATGATTATTACTCTATTATTGAAGTCTTGATACATTGATGACTTGATTTTTCTAATCTCTATATCGGTTTGACAATTTCAATAACTGATGTAAATGTAAGCAACTTTATGATATCATTATTTAATTAATGTCAAATTGTCAATGCATGATGATTAATGACTTTATTTATGTGTTTTATAACACGAGTTATAATTTATTAAATTATAAGGGATGTAAATTATAATAATCCAACAATCATTATTAATTTTTTTATGAAAATATTAAAATTATTTTAATAAAATTAGAATTTAGTGGTGAAGAAGTACACATTATTATTTATTAATTATTTAATAAAAATGTTGACTTGTAATCAATTATTAAAAAAAACAAAAAGATGTTTCGATAATAAAAAAATTGTTACAAATTTAACAATTATTGATAAGACAAATTTTAGAATTTAATATGAAATAACTAATTATTTATATTCAAAATTTTAAAAACATGCAATTTAAACGTATTAGAAATCGAACTACGGGAACTTATCGAATCGAACCAAACTCGCGAACGAAGACGAACCGAACCACATGGTTTGCGAACATGTTCGATCGAGCAATTGAACGTAACACTATGTGCAAACTTGATTCGACTCGACTAGGCGAGCAACTCGAACCGAACGGGTTTTCTGTTCGTTTGCAGCCCTACGTACTTGTGATGTTGATCTTTACCTCATGCTGTCTTTGCTTCCAAAACATTAATTGAGTTAGACCTTTGGCAATGTAGGTTGGAATTTTCCGGCTTAAACATAAATTTCCATTCGCTTCGTAGGCTGTATCTTAAAAGAGTCCATTTAGATGAGCCTATGATTAAGAAACTATTGTCTAGCATCACTTTGATTCAAGTTTTCAGTCTTTATTTGTTTAAAGGGTTTAAGAATATTAAGGTAGCAAACCTCAAATTCTTTGAGATTGGCGTTCTGAGTCAGATGGATAGCGTTGAGATTGACTCGCCAAGCCTTCAATCCCTCACTTATTCCTTTATTGAGTGTAACACATGCAGCTAGCATGTGATCACCTTGACACATACACGGCTCAAAATCTGAAACATTTAAGCCCAAGTGGCGTGAGCATGATTACAGATGAGTTGCTGCATGCCCTTATAGCTCAATTTCCCCTCTTTGAAGATTTGGAACTGCAGTACTGCAATTTGTTGGAAAGCATACAGGTATCAATTAGCAATTTGCTGAAAAGAATATCAAAATATATACGTACGTTCATCCGTTCATGCAAGAACCTAATGAAAATCTCGTTTGATGCTCCATATTTAGTGCCTTTTGGGTATTATATATTGTGGACGGGTGGCCTCTATAGCGTTTATAAGGGCTCCAATCCACCCCAGGTATTCAAGGCTTTCATAAGTTTAATACCCTGGTATCATGTTATCAAGCTGAGAGCATAACAGCTAGTAAAGAGTGTCAATAAGATATATTTCTTTTCTAGTTGCCAATCTTAATAAATGTTGGCAAATTTCGTCAAAATATTCAAGACAATTGTGTTGTCAAATATCATGTTTCTCACCAGTCACCAGTTACATGACACGCATGCCAATAACCGATGAAGTCAAGGTTAAAGAGGGTGATATTTTGGAGGATACTTAATCAGCAGTCAAGCTTGACCATGAGATTGTTCATGTTTCCAAAGTGCAGGTAATATATGAAGGCTTTGATCAATTAAAATTTATTTCCAAAAATTAAGTCTGTACGTAACTTTGTCTGCATACAAAAGAATTACAACACTATGATATATGCTTCTTAATTATCATGACAAATGGTGAATGGATATGAATATTGATTGATTGATATACAGCCTATATATGTAACTTGGAACTGTAGCAAAGAGATTTATATATCTATGAGAGGGATAAACGTAAAGAGATGAGTGGTCATGAAGGAGATTTATTGATCGAGTATTTTAAAATTGAACAAGGTAAGAATCCTTCATTTACTTTTAAAATTCAGGCGGATGAGGAAAAATATATTGCTTGTTGTTTTTAGGCTAATGGAACATCTAAACGGGTTTATAACTTTTTTGGTGATGTAGTGATATTTGATACCACATGCAACACCAATCGTTATGGAATGATCTTTGCACCATTTGTGGGGGTCAATAATCATGACCAAACAATTGTATTCGTTTGTGCTTTTTTATCTGATGAAACAATAGTCATATGTTTGGCTTTTCAAGCAATTTCTAGAAGTTATGCCTGGTGATGCCCCAAAGATTATTATCATTGACCAAGATCCAACAATGACAAACGATATATCTGAATTTTTTTTGAATACTTATCAGAGGTATTGTAGTTGGCATATTTTGTCAAAGTTTTCAGAAAAGTTAGATTCCTTTAAGTATATAGCCATTACTATTCGGAGTTTTCAGATTGTATATGGAAGTCAGAATTGAAGGAAGAGTTTGACTCAAAGTGGTTAATTGGAGCTTGTTAGGAGAAGTGGGTTTAGCAACAATAAATGGCTAAAGTGAATGTATGAGATTCTGTGACGCCCCCAAAATTAGGTATACATCACCCATTCTGAGTAGCCAGATATCATACTATAAAAATCAAATATAAACTTCATTTATACAACCGTTGAACTGTCGTGCAGAGCACGACAACAGATAAGCTGTAAGTTTTAATACAAATATATATAATACTCTCGTGGTGCCTTGACCACAAGACCTTACAATGTTACCTTACATAAATGTACAGTCAATAATTATTTTAAAAATTAAAATCTTTGGAAAGTGCTCAAGAAAACCTTCGTACATGGGAGGCCATGCGTCTAGATTATGATAGATATCATATGTCCACAGAATTATCCTTGGTTGACCCAATAGACTCCAAAGAAAAATAAGAAGATTACTATCATCTTCTTTCCAATGGTGAGTCTTCTCTTGACATATAATGTAAGACCCCGAATTTTATGAAATAAAAGTATTCAATTTTTCTTATAATTACTATTCAGTAAATGGTTAAATTGATAAAAGTTTAAAATTATGGGTGAAATATGAATTTTTTTTCAAAATAAGCAAGTGGTTATAAAATAATCATTGTTGTCGGGGAATATTCGTTTGGTCGTGGAATATTCTTTCTGTCGGGAAATATTCGTACGACGGCGCAGCTATTTGTGGGCCCCATAACGAATAACTGTCGGGTGAAGAAAACGACAAATTTGAGTTTTTACAAATAACGGCGTAGTTGTTACCGTTAACACTGTTGGAATACCCGGTGGTTAAAATACAGTAATACGCGTTATTGCACAGTAGCACACGGTATTGCATAGTATTTTTGAAATTATTGATTCTTACGTAAGAAGACACTACTCAATAATTGTTACAGTAATTACTGTTCAATATTTTATTTTATTGATTCAATAATTACTACGTTGAAATTTTATATTATTGTTGTTCAATAATTGTCACTGCACAGTATTTCTCATTATCAGATCAATAATTCAAATTATTTGAATAATATTATTAGATAACATTATTGGCAATGTCTAAAAAGTTCTGTCTAAGGAGAGGTTTGGTCACATAATTGCGCGCCAGTAAGAAAAAATTCTTATTGGAAAGCCCCCTCTTTCCTGGGAACGGCCTGGTTGTCATAAATGTGATTCTGTAATATTATTTGTGAATAATTAATTATTGATTCATATGATAAGGAAATATTTATTTTATGTGGATATAAACGAGGGATATATTTTTGTGGTTAAAAATGAAGGAGTTAATGTTGAGGTTTTTATCCGTATTTTTGTCGGAATGGAGGTATTAAAAATCACGGTTTTTGAGATATTTTGCGGGAGTTATAATTTTTAATCCGACCGTTGGATCGTGGTAATTTTTGGATATGTTATACATATATAAGTTGAGTATATGCCCACAAATTTTGAACCGTTAAAAATGAACGTATGATTTATTATGAATTTTACAAGATGACTGGTTCAGAAATTGTTGAATTTTCGGAGTTTATCATTTTGATAGAAAATTCTAGAATTGGTGGGCCCCACTTGTAGTTGGTGAAGAAATGTGCTGAATTATATTTCAAATGTGGTGGGTGGGAATAGTAGCAGGTAAAACCATCAGGTTACAGGTCAAGCCTACTAAAATTTTCCTATAAATAGAGGGCTAAGTTAGAATTGAAAATCACACCAGAAACAAGTTTTCTCTCTTTCTCTCTCTATATTATGAAGCATATTTTGTGAGTATTTAGATACTTTGAGAGTTGCTATTCAGTGTAAGTTTCCTTCGGCTTTGCATACCGATCAGAAGTACTGCTCTTTTGAGGTAAGGGATAGTAAGGAATTTTAAGGGTTGTTATGTTTTTCATTTTCGTAATTTTTCTGACCTTCAAAAATTCTGGAAAAATTTGAAATGATATTTTGATGAGTTTTCTTGATTGTGTCCAAAAATGGTGATTTTTCGATGTATAGATTGAGAGTTATGAATTTTATGAGAAAATACTATTTTAAAAGTAACCGCTTATAATTCCTTGTGGTTAACTCCAAAATTGATGAAATTTTTATTGGGAGTACATGTATATGATAGAAGTATACTCTGTAAATTTCAGAATTTTTGGACAAAAGTATAATTTTTGATAAATGTCTAAATATTCGGCTGTTTTGGCCATATGAAAAATAGTAAATGACTTTTAAAAATTCTGAGAAAAATATATGTTCACTATGAGACTATATTATGCTAAATCCCAGAAAAGAAATATTTTCGGAATATATTTTGTATTTTTCATGAAAATGGTCTAGTTATGAGTAAATGAATTAAATATGTTTTGTGAAGTAAGAAAATTAAAAAATAGGATTTTATGACTTGAGAATCCTATATGAGGTATATGCAGATTTTTTATGAGGGTTTTGATTATTGGTGATAAAATCTTATGAGTTTGGTATTTTAGAATGATTAAATGCATTATTTAGTAAAGTGTAAACAATTTAAATAAATTGTTTATAAGCTTAAGAAATATTATTCTTTCAATATCATTATATCGAAATACTGGTATGGATTTTATTATAAAATTTCTACTTTTTTGTGTCGGGTTTACTATTCATGAGTTACTATTCACGAGTTACTATTCACGATAAAAATTGGTTTCTTTTTCTAACCAAATTATAGTTGATTTACGAATATTACTCTTGAGATTAAAACTAGATGTTGATCATATTATTTTTATTATTATATATAACATTTTTATAACCCTAATGATGATATTTCTCTTTGACTTGAGTGTAAAGATGGGTAGATTTTTGGTATGATCATGACTATGGGTTATCTTTGGCCAGTAGTGCAAAGTTGAATCGTTGATTGGTATGATCATGACCATTGAATTTATAAGTGAATATCTTTAGCTTAAGTGCAAAGGTGAATTGATCAACATGGTTATAATTATTGTTTATATAAATTCTGAAATGATTATATATTTCTTTGAGATATTAATATCTTTGGCCTGTAGTGCAAAGATGAAATGTTGATGAATATCTTTGGCCTGTAGTGCAAAGATGAATTGTTGATGA
The DNA here is from genome assembly GCA_016801055.1 of Panax notoginseng. Taxonomy (NCBI): domain Eukaryota; kingdom Viridiplantae; phylum Streptophyta; class Magnoliopsida; order Apiales; family Araliaceae; genus Panax; species Panax notoginseng. Next base: position 66,490,502 of record CM029013.1, on the reverse strand, counting down.
ATATCTTTGGCCCGTAATGCAAAGATGACATGTTGTTGAATATCTTTGGCCAGTAGTGCAAAGATGAACAGATGTTGAGATAAACATGACCAACTGGTGATACAAATGAATATCTTTGGCCGTAGTGCAAAGATGAAGTTATTAGTATGATTATGAACAGGAAATGTGATTTGGTGTAACCATGATCTTTGATGTTTCAGGTAAAGATAGGTGATGAAAATTATCTTCGTCCTGGATGAGAAGAGGAATTTAGAACTACAGTTATGATTATGAGTTATTCATATGATTGTGGACCAGAATTGTTGATTGATGTTACAGGGATAAAACATTGTTGATGGATTTTTAACATGGAGAAGATAATAGACTTTATAGTCTATTTGACTCTTCTAATGGATTGCTCGTTCCGCTGCAACTATGGTTGAAATTTTTATCATTTACCATATGTTCTAAATCTCTGATTTATTATTGATGAAGGCTATTGATAATTTAATTATCTTTAGTCATGATATTCTTTACTGAGCTAGTTGTGCTCACCCTTTTGCTTCACAATTCCTTTCAGGTAATAAAAGTGTAGCTGGGTCGAGCGAGGGTAACGGGGAAATAGAACGGTGGTCTCTAGCTGTGGATGTTCTCCCGAAGCAGTATAGAAAAGTTCATTTAGTAGTTTTATTTGGTGAATCCAATAGGGTAAGGTGTACCCAACGTTGGAAGGGTGGTTTGCCACTATCATACAAGATGTCTAACGACATACAACCTCGTGTCATCATAAGACAGGGATGTGCTCATCCACTTGCTGAGTATATATACGAGCACTACCTATATAATCTTGGTGTTTGTTTGAAGTATAATTCTCAATTAGAGACAGTAGAGATAATGATATGTCAAGAGAAGACTCACCATTGGGAAGAATATAATAGTAATCTTCTCGTTTTTCTTTGGGGTCTATTGGGTCAACCAAGAATAATTCTGTGGCCATATGATATCTATCATAACCTAGACGCATGGCCTCCCATGTACGAAGGTTTCCTTGAGCACTTCCCAAAGATTCTAATTTCTAAAACAGTATTTGACTATACCTTTATGTAATGTGTCATTGTGAGGTGATGTCCACGGTTGGAACATGAGTCACATTTGGTATATATTTGTATCAAAACTCACAGCATATGTGTTGTTGTATTTTGCACGACAATTGTTGTAATAAAGTCACAGTTGTTTTCTGTACCATGTATTTGGCGACTCAGAATAGGTTGGATGGAATGGACCTATTTTGGGGTCGTTACATATAATTATATCTGTTGTCTCCAAGTAAAAATTACATTTCAAATAAACTCCAAGATCATATAGGCAGTGCTCGTAGATATACTCAGCAAGTGGATGTGCACAACTCTGTCTTATGATAACACGAAGTTGTATGTCATTAGACATCTTGTATGATAGTGGTAAAATACCTTTTCAAAGTTGGGTTCACCTCACCCTATTGGATTCACCAAATATAACTACTAAATGAACTTTTCTATACTGCTTAGGGAGAACCTCCACAGCTAGAGACCATCGTTCTAATCCTCTTAATACCCCGCTCGACCCAGCTACACTTTTATTACCTGAAAGGAATTGTGAAGCAAAAGGGTGAGCACAACTAGCCCAGTAAAAAAAATCATGACTAAAGATAATTACATTATCAATAGCTTTTATCAATAATAACTCAGAGATTTAGAACATATGGTAGATGATAAAACTTTTCAACCATAGTTGCAGCGGAACGAACAATCCATTAAAAGAGTCAAATAGACCATCAGGTCTATTATCTTCTCCATGTTAAAAGTCCACCAATAATGTTTATCCCTGTAACATCAATTAACAATTCATGTCCACAATCATATGAATTACTCATAATCATAATTGTGATTCTGAATTCCTTTTCGCACCCAGGACGAAGATAATTTTCATCACTTATCTTCACCTGAAACATCAAAAATCATGGTTATACCAAATCACAATTTCTGCTCATAATCATACTAATTAAATCATCTTTGCACTACGACCAAAGATATTCATTATTATCACATCCATGAATTAATATTTCATTGCTGAGACTCAGCTCAATAATTAATCCACATCATCAAATCATCCCTGCACTACAGGCCAAAGATATTCTTTAGTATCACAACCACGAATTATCCATGCACTACGGTCCAAAGATAATCGTGTTAACGTTTTCATCAACGGTCCTGATCATGCCATAAAATAATTCATCTTTGCACCCTTGGCCGAAGAGAATCCATAGCCATAATTATACCAAAAACTGTCCATCAAAGCACTACGGGTCAATGAGGACTTTTACCACATTATTTGTAACATTACGATCATGATTACACCGAATAATCCCTGGTCATAATCATACCAAGTCCATCTATGCACTACAGGCCACAGATGACTTTCAACATAATATAAACATGAGGATGATGACAATGATATAAGAATTCAATAAAACAAGTTCAAGAATTAATTTATCCAGGAACCAATACCGTACAAATTGTCAACATGATACTGCTTTATAGAGTAAAATTTAAGAATGCTCAGAAGAATATTTCTATGAAAAGATACTGGATGAAGCGCAAATATCAAGGATATTCCATTAATTTTATGGAGTATAGAAGCCAAAATTTTAACCAACTGAGTATAATAAAATATATGAAACTACAAGTGGATTTTCGCCCGCCATGCGGTAATCCACGTATATAGATCGATCATTTCCATAATTTAATAAGAAATGAATACAAATGATCATTCACCATGCATGTGGTAATCCACATAAACAAGTTATTCCAACAGAATAATAAAGAATAAAATAACAGAAGGATTCACCATGCGTGCGATAGCTGCACAGACAGGTTATTCCCAACAGAATAATAAATAATGGAACCAGGTCCGGCGTAAACGCACAGACAGGATATTCTGACAGAATAATAAATAATGGAACCAGGTCTGGCGTAAACGCACAGACAAGATATTTCGACAGAATAATAAAGAACGGAATAATAAATAATTGAACCAGGTCAGGCGTAATACGCACCGACAGGATATTCCAGCAGAATAATAAAGAATGAAATAACAGCAGAAATCATCATGCATGCGATAGACCGCACAGACAGGTTATTCCGTTGGAATAATAAAGAATGGAATAACAACGGAAATCACCATGCATGCGATAGACCGCACAGACAGGTTATTCCAACAGAATAATAAAGAATGGAATAACAAAAGTTCTCTTCATGAATAAGAAAGAAATAATACCCCTTACGGGTACAACAAATAATATCCCTTATTTTAAGAAGAAGAGTACTCCGACTGGTAGGGCGATAATATACTTGAAGAAAACTTGCACTATCTTCTACGCCCAAATCTTTCTTAAACTCTAAAGAAATACGCTCGAGATTACAGAAGAAGAACTCTCTCTATAGTTTCTCTTCCTAGAGTTTCAATGAATTCGTAAGAAATAATGAAGGAATGAGCTTCTATTTATAGAAGAATGGACTGCATAGTAACTAATTCATGAACGGTCCAGATTGATTTACTTTTAATCGGACGGTCCATATTTAAAGCAAAATCTTTTAAATAAAATATAATATATTCTATTTATAATCTAATAAAACGAATAACTTTATAAAAGTATTCTGTTTTATATAAAAAGATTTTACTATGCAAAATACTATGCAGGCACTATGCAACACTATGCATAATAAAATATAATATTTTCTATTTATAGAATAACTTTATAAAAGTATTCTGTTTTATATAAAAAGATTTTACTATGCAAAACACTGTGCATAATAGAATATAATATATTCTATTTATAGAATAACTTTATAAAAGTATTCTGTTTTATATAAAAAAAATTTCTGTTTTAACATTAATAATACTAATAAAACAAAACTGAGTGACTTATCACTTAAGCATCAATAATCAATACCGTGTGCTACTATGCAACCACGCGTATTACTGTATTTTTACTACCGAGTAGTTCAACAGTATTAACGGTAAAACTTCCGCCGTTATTTTCATAAAATATTTTTATCGTTTTCTCAATCTGACAATAATTCCGTTGCGGGGTCCACCAATAATTGTACCGTCGTACGGATATTCTCCGACAAAAAAAATATTCCCCGACCAAACGAATATTTTATAACAACTTGCTTACTTTGCAAAAAAAAAATTTAAATATCACCCTTAACTTTAACCTTTTATCAATTTAACCATTTACGAAATAAAATAATAATTATAAGAAAATTGAATACTTTCATTTCATAAAATTTGGGATCTCACAGATTCGCTCAAAATGGGTGCATGCTCATTTAAATCATGTTTTTTCGGTCAATATGTCGAGTAGCCAGCGAATAGAAAATTGTCGTGCATTTTTTAAGAGATTTGTGAACAAACGTTTATCATTGTTTATTTTGGATTTCTAGCTTTTGATTCTGATCTTGCTATCAACAGGGCTTATATAGGTATGGTATATGAGTGTATAGGCTTAAGAATTTCGTGACTTTGGCTTGAGTTAGGGCTGCTATTTATAGAATTGGGCAATTAGAGTTTTTGGTCTTTTTTTCACCTACTTGCCTCCCTTAATATCTGATTTTGTTAACTTGTGTTGCTTAGGGGATGATACCAAGTCATGTGCTACCTTGGAACTTGCTATGGTGACTTGCAACCTACTTGTAAGCTAGTTTACCAAATTTAGTAACTTAATTATGCCCTAATCCTCCTTAATCTTGATTAGGGTTTTGAATTTTATGATAATTAGGGTTACTTAATGATGTTATTAACACCTAATTGAAGTTTAATAACCATGTTTATGATTCAGTTTGGTAGGGGACTTGCATACCAAACGTGATCACGAGTTGGTAGCTGACAACAAATGCAAGATTTGAAACGCCTAAGGTGATATTGGAGCATGATTTTTTGTTGCAAATGGTTGATATTAATTACATATGTGAGATCTTTTTTGAATTTCAAGATGAGCTTATAGCGAGCTTATTGAGATATAAATTTGAACTTGTCCAAGACGTTGATAATCTTGTTGTGTATAAAGTTTAAAAAAAAAATGAGGCAAAGTACAAAGTGAGGGAGATTCTTCATAACAAAGAGTTGGGTTATGCTTATTGTAGTAGCAAAAAGTTTGAAAGTGTTGGAATCCTTGTAGGCACCTTTTTGGCATATCTTGACAAGTTTCATGATTATGAACAATTGTCAACTAAGTACATCTTGAAGAGATCGATGGACATAAGATGCAAAATATGGGAATGTTGTAGACAATAGTGACACTGTGATAAGATGTGATAAGAGATGACAAAGAATATATTGTAAAGTGGAGAGAAATGGTTAAATTTGGGTTTGGAAGTAGTTGACAAGGCTCTTGAAAGTGAGGAAGGTACAAATGATGATATGGGTAGTGCAGTTGAAAAAATTAATCAGTTGAATATTCGTGATAAAAGTGTAAGAGTTTCTGGCGAGAAAAGCAGTCCAATGTTAATTGTTTCAGGAAAATGCAGTGCAAGCAATGAACATGTGTTTTGTGAACCCAATCAAGTTCGAGCAAAAGGATGCGGAAAAAGGCTAGGGAGGAAAAGAAAAGGCATTAGTGGGGGCAAAACAAAAGAAGGCTAGAATATGTGGCAAAATTGGACAGACACATGACAAAAGAAATCGGTAAAAATATTTTTTTTCTTTCCATTTTATTTAAGGCATTTAACTTGATAATTGACAGTAATTAATTTTTATGTAGGTCTTTAATTCCATGCAATGAAGATTCAAGTGCAAGTTCAAAAAATAATAATTTTTCATCCACGGACCAAATTAATCGAAGATTCAAGCACAAGTTTATATATGTCGTAGTTGGCACTATTTAATATTTGATGTAATACAAAATTTGTATTGTTGGTTGCCTACTTGTTAAAATTTGGGTTACTACTTTATGTAATTTGATAGTATGGGGTGCAACTCTTTATGTAATTTGCTAATTTGGTTGTTTTTTTTCTTTCTTTATACAGAAATTTTGGTGTGTTAGTGATATTCCTTAATATGTTAGAGATAATGCACGTCTCTATCTAACATCAGAAAGGGTATTATAGATATTTATTTGTCACATGATTAGACTTTAGAAAAATACAATAAAAAATTATACATTTATTAAAACTTAAGAATTACAATTATATTTTTCTATTAATTTGAAGATAATATAATATAAATATCTTATATTAATTTTTTTTCATAAAAATAACCCGTTATCCTTTTAAATAATAATTTAACTAAATATTATGAAAATATTAGTCCAAAATATTCAAATGTTCAAATTAAAATAATATCAGAAGATAATTTTTTACTACCCAGGTTATAAAGAGGAGAGAGAGAGAATTGGTTGGTTTGTTTATTCAAATTCACTCACGTGAGAGAGAGAGAGAGAGTTTAGTGGGTCAATTTCAATCAATAGCTTTTTGTGGCGTAAAAAAGCTATTGTATATTTAAGTAACCTAATTCCTAATTATTTGGTATATATATAGTTTTACTACAAAGTACGTACGGGAACGGGATCTTCTTCTTTTTAGTAATTAATGATTTTGTCAACTACTACCATTACCATGGACGCGGCGGGATCATGTGATTATCCATGCTGCCATAATGTCTTTAATTCCTTTCCGTAAGGGAAGCAGCACAAACAAGTGTGCATGGCATACTAACCCTATTCTGGACTTCATGCAAGAAGACATATATATTTTTCAAAGCGGACCTCATGCACAAAACAAGTGTTTTTGTTTCCATTAATTAATTATACATAGATAAATAATGGATGATGCTGAAAATTCAGATTATTAATTTGTTGGTCTGGTATTAATTTATTATTATTGTTTTCAGTTTACCTACTTGCAAAAAATTGAGAAAAAGATAGTTAGAAAAGAAAAGAGACGACTCTGCTGGGGATCGAACCCAGAATCTCTGGTTTCGTAGACCAGCGCCTTATCCATTGGGCCACAGAGTCATTTGATTAATTGTGCATCAAATAATATAAATTACATAGAATTTTGAACAAAGAAAAGTTTTTTAATAGAGTCGAAAAGATAAAAAGTATTTGTTGGTATATTTTGAAGGTTTTTATGATGAAGGAATTAATATGATTTTGACTATTTGGTTTGGGCAACATGGAAAACAAAGTAATTAAGATTCTTTGAAAAAAATTCAAACTACGAAGAAAAAACTTGTTAAGAAGACAATTTAAAGAGTATTACTCTCTTTCGCAAAATGTGTCCCATTTGCAAATTTTTAAGTATTAAGAATGTATTTGGTGCATGCTTACCCTTAAAAATAATAACTTGGTGATGTTGTAGAGTGGCAAAATTATAATATAACAAACTTGACTACATTGTGTCCATCTATATTACTATTACTATCACTATCACTATCAATAAAAAGAAGAAGACTCGTATTATGGAAGGCAAATGGGACTCATTTTTGTACAAAATAAAAATAGATATCCAATTTTCCAGTAGGTTAAGCAATAATGTTACTATAATCACATACCGCTCGCATATTGCATGGATGTCACCCATGAATTTGTTGTTGAGTTAAATGGGCCATGTCAACAACAAATCCATGAATGTCATCTCATGTAATATGCGAGCGATATATGATACTTTTATGTGATAATAACATTATTTTAGGTTAAAAGGAGCAGACGCTCCTCGTTTCATTCCACCTGGCGAATCATTATTATGCATGCTACTGGTGTTTTTGGTCTGAACACTCGTTGAAAGCCCACTTTTCTCAAGAGAATGGAAGAAAAAGAGATGATTCAAGGATTTCCAAGCTTTTATCCTCCTATGCTCCATTCTGTTTATTTTGAGCATGCTGCAAGTATAAAACAATAAAAAGAATCGCCATATGATATGAAGCTGAAGCATCAGATTAAACAGCAGTGTTACGGAATACAAATTAATGTGTCCGATTATAATTAATAAATATTTTATTATATAAAAAATAATGTATATTATAACCAATTATAATTGATAAATATTGTATCACATAAAATAATAAATATTATAATAACCCCTGAGGCGATAACCTTACAACACACCAGGGAAAAAAAAGAGATAAAATTATCAAACAGAAAACCAATTTCTAAAGAAATCAAATACCTTCCAGTTTGAGAGCAAAATCCTGGTTTGCAGTCAACCAACTTGTACTAACATTGAATTTATGCAATAGAAAGAAAACTGCTGCCTATCTTCTCTACTTCTGCTTTTGGAAATTAAATGGAGCCATTAGTTGCACTCTTATTAGGCTCCGGTATGTCCTCATAAGCAGCTTCATGAACACCAAGAGCAGCTCGGCCAGATGGATCAGGGTTTTTCAACCAGGCCGCATCCCATTCCAATGCTTTTGCTGTACTGCATGCCACACTTGGACCTCCTGGAACTGTTGACCTCGCAGCATTCTGCTCAAAATTGTATGGTAAGAAATCGTCTAGATGTAAGGAAATAAGGAACTAAGCAATTGATTACTAGTGTAATCACTAATCAGGCTGCAGTGTAATGGACAAATGCTCCAATTATCAGCTAGAAAAATGTTAATTAAGTAACACCAAGTCTACTAAGGGAACAGTGAAACATTGAGCTTCATTTTCAGCCATTGGAGGGTTGGCAGCATGATCACCCAGTTACATCCAAAGACTGAAAAAGCTCACAGTGAGACCAAAAAGAAAACTCGAATTACTATAAATGATTGATCCAAGTTTATATCTCTCTAGATGTAACATTTGTATTCAAATAAATCCCAGAATAAAATTTTCACAAAATTATGTAGTTATTTGATATAAGGATTTTTCAAAGAGTTTGAAGAAGAAACTGACGACAAGAAGAGACGAATTAAGGAATTGTAAGATGAGTAAATCAAGTGTGACCCACCTTGGGAAAAAACCTCTCAAAAATAGTCCGGTAATAGTATGCCTCTTTAGTCGTAGGAGTATTTTCAGGGTAAATAAAGTTTGCATTCATTAACATTGCATCTGTAACCTGAAATAACATTATATAATTATTAAGTATTTGTAGAACAGGAGAGAGCACTGTCGAAACTAATGCAGATAAATACAAACATATAACTATTTGCACTGATTAAGTGGAATACCTGTTGGTTTGCATGATCCTTCAATCCATCAATCCAACTGTACCCAACTCCATCGCTAAACTGTTCCTTCTGTCTGTACAGAATGTGCTAAAACAAAAAAGAAAGCCTCTCAACAACTCCATCACAATATGTAGCCACTTTATTCAAGTGATATCAAACAGTGTTCACAGCATTAAAGAAATAAAACACAAACCTTTGGCAGATAAGGATTCTCATCATCATCAAATGCATTGCGTAATACCCACTTCTCAATTCTTTTAAGATCAGGCCGAATCTGTAATGTTTGATAAACAAAGTCTTTGAAATACATATACAAATTTTAGAATTTGATAGCTGCTTCAGTTTACACGCTAAGACAATAATTAGTTGGAGAAGAGTACGATACCCCATTTACAATACATCAAACGGGAGATTTATATACACAAACTTACAGGGGGGAACAAATTGTACAAACAATCAACAACGATCATGCAGCGCACATGGACCTTAAATTTAAATGGTGGAAAGAAGACATTTTATACCACAATAGCATACAAGAGCAAGCACCAAAATGTCGTACAATGATCACAATCACGAGTAAAGACAGCGTTAACCAGCAAATCATGTGATCACACAACAAAGAGTTGGCTAAAAAGAAGTGGTGAGGAAATTCTGGAGTAATAAGATTTAAGGGAAACAAAACACGCTTCTATGGTTTTCATATTATTCATCCTTGGATTTGAACTAATTTCATTAGATAACTGCATCTCCATCCTCTTCCTAATCATCAACTTTTCTTTTTTGATATTCTTCTTGGGTTTTTACTTCATTCCATTAGTTTTCTTTAGCCCATGTACAACTATAATCTAGGCATCCATAAAAATATGGAGATGTCTCTCCTTCTGGGAAATACCATATGATTATTATTCTCATAGTTGTTCCATTAATAAGATGGAACATACAATGGAGTCATGGACATAAAGAAAAGTAAACAGACATTCCACAGAATCACTCTTTGGAAAGGATCAGTTAAGGACAAACCTAGTTGTCAAACCAAATAGTCATTCCATAGAATCGCTCTTTGGAACTGGCCAAGTTGGGGACAGACCTAGTTGTCAAGAAGTAGCTGGTTTATATGACTTGAGGTGACCAAAAGCTTATGTGATGCCAACATGAAAAAATTTAGCCGATCTGACCCCAAGCTAAAAGTAAGACACACATTGTAATTTGACCAACAAACTCAACCCCCTAAAGACACTTCGGAGATCATTTCAGCAGGACTAGTACCAATCATCAAATACGGCAAATAGGGCCCTACCACTCAGCATCTATGAAATTCAAAAGAGATGACAATCACACATTATCAAATATATACACGGACCATTTTCCAGTCTGGATCAATACTCATTGCAACATTAATGAATTCCTTGTCTAGAAAGGGTACACGAGCCTCAACACCCCAAGCTGAAGTCGACTTGTTTGCCCTCAAGCAGTCATACAAATGCAGAGCTTTAATCTGATCCAAAAACAAACACAAGCCATTAGAACTCAACTTATTGATTACACGTAACAAAAACCAATCTATGATGATAAACATTAATTACTTGGATTTGCATGTCAAAAAAAGAAAAAATAGCAGCTTACATGTCATACCTTTCGACATGTTTCCTGATGAAATTCCTCCTTGTTAGGTGCCTTGTGGAAATACAAGTAACCACCAAAAATTTCATCTGAACCTTCGCCAGAAATAACCATTTTCACTCCCAAAGATTTGATCTTTCGAGACATAAGAAACATTGGTGTACTGGCTCTGATAGTGGTCACATCGTACGTTTCAATATGATAAATGACCTCCTCAAGTGCATCAATTCCTTCCTGATATAGCAAGGCTCAACAATTTTAAATTTGAAGATACACAGATTTACACAAAGGTTTTCTTTTTCTTTCTTTTTTTGTATGTTGGACAAAATCTTGCCTGGACAGTAAAGTGAAACTCATGGTGACGAGTGTGAAGATAATCTGCTACTTCTCTGGCAGCTTTCAGATCAGGAGAACCCTGAAAGAGAAAATGTAAATAAACTAAGAGAAGCTGAAAATTATACAGAGATTTAATTCAGGAATAAATAGTATAAACACTACACAACAGGGACGCGCATGAGAATAATAGTTTTTTCTCTTCTTCTTTTTCAACTTTTTTGCTATGAGTAATTTTTATTATAAACAACATAGTATAAAGGCAAAAAAGTCAAAAGAGTACATATGAAAGAATTATCAAAAGGGCCAAAATTTTCTAACACCCTGATTCCTAAACTTTATTTAGTAAATCAGAAAATAAACAATCAGGAGATCTAAATTGATCTGGACACAGATTCAATTAGTTGTGGGTGGCCAGTAAACAACTTGCTTCTGAATCAAGAATGTAAATTTGTTAATACAATTACCCAGGTACATGACATGCATGTTCCAAACACAAACAAAAAGAGTTATCAAAGATGTTTCAGACTCACCAAGCCCCTCATGGCTCAATGGTAAAAAAACTACTCATAAGGCTTGGGTGCATGAGGTCTTGGGATCCATTCTTGCCAAAAGAAAAAATGTTAAATTTCAGTCGAATATAGCAAAAAAAAAAGGTGTTTCAGACTCTTTCCATTTATGACCATTAAAAGGACTATATAATTTACAGATTCACACGCACAAATAACAAGAGTTACCAAAGATTTTTAAGAGATACTTTATCATTCACTTCCATAGATTATTGGCATTATTGGGGTGAGATATCATTAGCAGATACTAATTGGAAAATATCATTCCACTACAAAAAAAATCTAAAATATACAAGCACAGATGCAACAAAGAAGTTTAACAAAAAAGAAGTATTAGCACCTTCAAGCCAATGCAAAAGGTATGCAACTGTGACCCCCATTGGCAAGCAGCTTCCGAATCGACCAAATAGCGTGAAGCCACTGCAGCGACAAGTGACGAATCCAGTCCTCCTGACAGAAGTACACCAAATGGTACATCTGTCATAAGTCTCTTAACCACAGCCTGTTTACAATTAGTATAAGAGTGACATGAGAAATTTAATTGAAGACAATATGGCAGTCTGCAGCCTCTTAAAAACGATAAAATTTTATATATAAGACATACTAGAAACATACAGAACAACTTGCAGGGAAGTGTTCAGAAATTCAAGCATTTGAAAATTAAAGACATTATGCCAAGCTCAAACCTAGTCAAGCTCGACTAAAGTAACACTTGAGTTAAGGTTTTATGAGAAAATGAGGCTTTAGGAAAAACTTGGAGGAGAAGAAAGCTTGAGAGCTATGGAATGGATAAACCACCCTTTTAATCCATTTCATTCATAAGGATAAACATTATATGCTAGTCGCTTATATTGAGACTACTTTCATGAACCAAATATGTTATAATGCAATGTGGGGAAACTACCACCCATGTGCCTACCATTTCAAGAAACTATGAACTAATTAATAAGTCCTTACCTTAACTTTATGAATAATACTATGTGCACAAACTATACATACAAAATTGTGCACCAAGAGTAGGACCCATGTATTTTGCATACCGATGAAAATGTGTAAAACATCTAATGCTAGGTCCCACTTCTTATTTTCTCTCTTTTATTATACTATTTGAGCACAAATTTTTGTGTATAATTTGTGTCCATATCATTACTCTATGTCACTTTATTTATCTTGATGGCCCTTGTCCTTAAACATTCAAAGAGAGATAGATGAAGTAAAGAAAATGCTGATTCCTTCATCTGCCTTCTTTTTTTTTGGCTAAATTTTTGCTGATAAGTGTATACTCCACACAAAAACATAAAACCATGTTGAAAAAACACAGAAAGATAGCTTGGCAGTAAGATATTTGATCAAATTGTAAGCAAGTTGCACGTATCACTGACAAAAAATGTAACATTAAACACATACTTCTTTATATAATGAAAAATCCTTTGAACTCATTATGGGAATTGATATTTCCACAAGTAAAAGTGATAATTTGTAGAAATATCAATTCGAAATTTCAAGAAAGAGCATATAAACCATGTTAGTTTTTCAAATTTTCAGATTTTCCAACAGTCATGTTTTTTTTAAGAGAATAATAATTACTAGGTCCAGCATAAGACAGAGTTTCGGTTGACTAAGAAAATGGGATTATCTATCTATGATACAGATCTGCATGCTGCAATAGGTCTCATACCCAAAGTTTCTCTTATCTGTCTGCATTAACCTAGTTATATAAGGTGCAAGAGGGAAACAAAGCTTTCTCAAGGAAATTTGAGTAAACAAACCTTCTCAAAAGCCTGACGTAATACTTTGGGATCATATGGAGTTGACGGGATTTCTTCTGAAAACCATGGGGGGTTATACCACCTTCTTAGTTCACCTGTTGATATTAAATATTGACAAATATGTAAACAATATTCTTGAACATCATAAACACTTGAACAGTTTGAGCAATGGACTTGAGGTGATCATGTTAGTAAAAGTCTAAGCATCATAGTCTTTAATAGTTATATGGTAATAAAGGACTTGAGGTGATCAGTATCACACCAGGAACTCTAAGAAGAATTATTTGATATAAACCTTTCTAAGTGGTCTTCTAGATTTCTTTCGGTTACAAAAGTTAATTATGTTCATTACCATTATAAAGGTATTCAGCTGGAAAACAAGCTCCCAACATAATAGGTGGAGAAGAGTAGAATGAGAATCCATAAATCCCAACTAAAAATTAGGCGAGAAAACACATTCAATTTTATACCTAAACAGTAAACACAACAAAACTTCAGTAGAATGTACGCCAACATATGCATACCAGTTTTGCTCGAATATATATGCCCAGGAAGGAAAGACATGAATCGTTCACAATCATCACTTAAGGCTTTCATTTCCGAAGCAAACCAAACCGATCCTGCATAGGAAGTAGAATTTCTTAAATAAATCTAGAAATATGAGTTTTATTAAATACTTTTTACCTGAAAAGAAAAATAAAAGATTAGTGGAATGACCAACTGCTAGCATACCAGCTTATATGAAAAAACAGATAGAAAATAAAAATGGGGAGCATCTACTTGATGTGCTGTCTTTAATTCTAGAATCCCGTCAACCAAGAGATGTAGAGGGTTTCGGCAGGTAGGCAATTCCACAAGTCGGGGGAGGGGTTGGGGTTGGGATTGGGAAGGGTATGTCAACATCTTCACCCTATTACCCCTTCTAGCATTCACTTTAAACCACTTAATTTAACCCGCCGGCTACCAGATAACACTACCTAAACCAATATAGACTGTAGACGTCAGGCTCAGCAGCAACCAACACTTTTTAGAATATATTTCATTATACAAACTGAACTACAGAAGTATTGGTCTATTGATGAAGATTTTAATGGTGCCAACAAAGAGGCGTAGAATTATAGTAAAGCAAGAAATGATGCAAACACGTCCCATATGAACTAAATAAACAGGCAAATAGGTATTGTCTTGTGAATCACTTTCAATGGGTGTACTGAAATACACTCCCGCCACGAATATTAAAAGTACAATGATACTGCAACATACAACAGTTTGTCTTTTCTTAACTCCCCCCTAGAGAAAATAAATGATCCATATTAGGTCAAAGCAGAAACACTAGCTTAGAAGTTAGAAATAACAAACAATTCCAAACTTCTATAATAGTAAGCATGCCTATTTTACTATCAAAGCCAGTGTATGTGCATGTAAAAGTGGGCAGCTATACATGAAATCAATAGCAGCAACTTTATATGGCAGAATAAAATATTATGTCATTTCTGCTTATAAAATTAGTATAATGAAGCAATCGCTGCTGCAGTGATAACTAAACATCACAGCACAGAAACATCTCAGAGAGAGGTACTAAAACAATCCTAATCGAGTAACTTAAGAAACCATACACCTCAAAACTTACATACCATCAAGACCCCATCCCATGTAAAGTGGGGTAATACCAATAGCATCTCTTGCAGCTATGAAACTTTTGTCACGGGTGTCAAGAAGCACAAAAGAGAACATTCCATCCAACATATCAACAAAATTTTCTCCATATTCTTCATACTGCCAAGATAAACATTCAAGAATTAATAAATGCATATATGTATACATATAAAGAGTTAAGGCTTAATATATATAGGGAGAGAGAGAGAGAGAAGCGAGCTATCGTAGCTTGTACATCTCACCATAAGTTGTCAAAGTACTTACAAGATGTGCAATAACTTCACAGTCACTTCCGGTACGAAACTGATGAGATTTCAGCTTTTCCCTTAGAGCTTTATGGTTATATATCTCCCCGTTCACCTAAAAGCATAATTAAGAAGGATCAAACATGAGGCTCTAAGCTAGGAATCACAAGCACTTCTAAAGAGTACTGACACTTTAAAGTGTCACTCTTGGACACACGTCCAACACTTTCTCCAAATGCACAAAATGTAATCTAAAACTCTTCCTTTATGAAACATATCCAACACTTCTTAGGCACTCATCAAAATATGTTTATAAATCCTGGATATGAGATCTGACTTTTTGCAGTATGAGTCAGAAGTTCAAGTAATAAAATTATAAACAATGTAATGCCATAAGACATGAAGGTTTTACTAAAAGAGTAGGCATGCAAAGGGAAGAGGTGAGATCATGTGTATATTGGACATATATACATTCTTACATATTTAAGTACCTTTACGCACATGAACTTATTCCATGCCATGTCTTTGTTGAAATCACAAAACATAGGTGATTGTGCACTATTACAATTCTAAGTTTCTTGTTTTTCTTTACAGTTATTGGATCTTAGATAATATTGTAAGATGGAGGTTTCAGATTTTAAATCTCCATGTCATCCAAATGAGTCATATCCAATCCTGAGAAGATAACCAGTGCCCTAGAAAACTCATTTAAATTGATTGTTAAGAATCATATGTGACAATTCAGAAACATTCATTGTAGCTTTTACCATTAAAGTGCTAGAGACGCCAAATGACTAAATTAATCTACTAGATTCTTCTAGTCTAGCAGCCAGGTACTTTATGCAAATCTAGTCAAGCTCACGACATTAAAGTCTTTCATATTTATCAGTATCTGATCTTTTTCAATTTGGCTTTATAGTAGATATTTGAGAGCTCAACAAAATGAATACTGTAAAATAACTAAGGTAAAACGGATCGGAACACAAACCTATGGGCATATTTGCATGCAATTGCAAGTTTTTGTATATGATACTTAATCCATGATTGGAACAGGGAATAAAGGTTAGAAAATGAATTGCTGCTGAAAATTGAGCATTTGTATTTTATTCTAGCATATGGGAGTTTTTCAAAATTAGAAATTTAACTCTAGAAACAATTACTCAGAATTAATTTATTTGAATGCATGGGAAGTGAGAAATGAATTTTAGGCATGGAGTCCAGATGCAATTCTGAACTGAAGAATTTGAAAAATGCATAGATTTAAATTATTAGTTCAACTCCAATTTCCAATTAATTGTGTGATGGTTTTAAACTTCAATTTGACTCCACGTGCCTATCAATGCCTTATTTCTATTAGTGTAGGTACACATGTACAAAACCATTTATATGAAACAAGCAATTACCGTTACAACAACTGTCTTGTCTTCGTTATATAGTGGCTGATCTCCAGAAGCGGGATCAACTATAGCTAATCTCTGATGAGCAAGGTAACAATCCTGATAACAGTGCAAGCCACTCCAGTCAGGACCTCTATGGCGCAACCTAGTTCATGATATTTTTTTAGGGGGGGGGGGAAGCAAATTAGCAATTATACACTGTAACACAGACTAAGACAGAAAAAGACAATATAAGGAAATGCTCTAATATGGCATATTGGGAACTTATGTAATTATGTAATTACAGAAAATCACCAGTAGCAATGCAGGTTATAAACTTGGTATGACTAACATATTTTTCTCCAACTTCCTACAGTTGTGAGAACCTGTAATATATCAGGAAAAGACAAATTGCTTATTCACACTCTTATGATATACTACCTCCATCCCACGAAAGATGATTGAAGAACAAAAGAAAATTTGTCTCGTAAAGATTGTTGTTTACATATCCCCTCAAATGCCAAGCAAACAAACTCAACTCCTGGACTGCCTAAGCATGTTATACATTATTGGGTTCATTTTACAGCTGTCAGCTACTGATAGAAAATTGGCAACTTTACACAGTATAGAATTCTGGTTTCACATGGTATTTGGTTCAAGTACTCTTGCTGGATGTGATCCACCATATTGTACAGTTACCTTCTACTTGGTGCAAATATGCACCTGATTTGTCTCCCTATTTGCCACTCCAAGTTAGTCACACAAGAGGATGAGGATGACAGTTCATAAATCATAATTATTGTTAGGCCCATTTTCTTATAGCTTAAGCAATAACCTATTGTATCTGTGTTCCAGTAAGCTTTAATTGTGCATCTATGTTCCCTTATCTAATGGTGTAAGCTTTAAATTAATTTGCTACTTAACATGATGACATTCAAAGTTCAAACACCCCTTCCCTATAAGGCCATTCAAACCGATTTACTTATCTCTCCAGCAATCATTCAGTAAATTTTCCATTTCCCAAAAATCAACTTAGAGTTATCCACCAAATTTGGTTTGGTTATGCTTATAAATGATTAGCTTGTCAAAGCCAACATTTTATATAACTTCAAATTCATTTCTAAACTATACCCGTAGACCTACAGATGCATATTCAATCATACTAGTAGCTTTCTCATAACTGAACTCGTAGTAGTTAATCTCGTAAAATTGAGAGAAATTTTCCTGAATTGCCTACCCAATAAACATCTTAAAATTACCATTAATTATACTCTTTATCGTAAAGCAACAAATTTGTAATACAACATATGGAACTCGAATGAGGAAAATTAAAGAAGTAGACAAACAGATGCGTGGCTATATACACATAAAATGCTTCAATTTGATGAATTAAGTTATTAGCATTCACTGATTCACAAGAAAATTCACAGAAAAGAAATGGCTTGAAAACAACATTACCTCCTCGAGAGTTCGATGATTCTGGACCGTTTGACCTGAGAGTTATCAACACAACCGAACACCGCCAGTATTCCACACATGGTGTATCTCTTCTCCCTCTATATCTATAAATATACTGAATTTGGCCTCTTAAGAGAGAAGGACAGGTAGCAGGGCTTGGGGCTGGAATGGAAATGAAGGCTGCTCAATCGAAAGAATTTTATAGGAATACTGTGGTTGATTAGGTTTTGAAATATTCCAATTTTATACTTGTGATTTGATTAGGGTTTAAGCTTTATTAGTACACAGCTTAAGATTCGTTTTGGTGGGACCAGAAGTTTGGTATCTAGGATCTTGCGGCAGTGAAAGGATTGCTTACGCTGCAGCTACATCATAAGCTGTAGAGTCCTGTGATCTAACAGAATGACGGACCGTTGAACGAAATTATTTTATAACAACATTAAAATTAATACTGAAATCGAAATAAGGCAAGGAAAAAAAATAAAATTAAAATTAAAAAATTTTTTGCAAAATAATCGAAGTCAAAACTTTTCAATGGCACTCGTTAGTTGTTACTCGAAAATTATTAATGAAATATCTAAGAGTCTTTCTACGCCGACCGTCATCTACCGACCGGATTAGTGACCGGTCGGATTTTTTTTTTTTTAATTTTGTTTTTTTTTGCTTTTGATTATTAAATAATTAATGTGATTTATTGGAACTGAAATTTTTGCAAAATACAGTGATTTAGGTATTATTTAGATACATGTAAAAAATAAGGTTGCACAGACTGTACAACCCTATTTTTTATATGTATCCAAATGACACTTAAATCACTGTATTTTATAAAAATCTCAGTTCCAATAAATCACATTAATTATTTAGTAACCAAAAACAAAACAAAAAATTTAAAAAAATATAAAAATTCCGACCGGTCACTAACCCGGTCGGTAGATGACGGTCGGCCTAGACTTATTGAATATCTAAAATATCCCAACAATACATATATATATATATATATATATATATATATATATACATATATATACAAGTTGGATCAGTTCCGGACCTTCCGGACGGGAGAAAATTCGGACCTCTTTTTTTTTTTTGCTTTTTCTTTTAAAACAACTAAAAAAAATTTAATATTTTATGGAACTGAAATTTTTCCATAATACAGTGTTTTGGACGTGATTTGAATACTTATACCAAAAAGTGGTGGTACAGTCTGCACAGACTGTACCACCGTGTTTTGTTATACATATCCAAATCACGCTCAAAACACTGTATTATGAAAAAATTTCAATTCCATAATATTTTATTTATTTCTTTTTAGTTGTTTTAAAAAAAAAATCCGAATTTTGGTCCGGTCCAGAAGTCCGGACCTGATCCGAACTATATATATATATATATATATATATATATATATATATATATATATATATATTTCACTAAATTACATAAAATATATAATAAATATATTATAAGTATAAAAAGTTATATAATATATTTATATATAGAGAATAATCCACCATCACAATCTCACTGTCCAAAAGAAATGTCCACAAATTATATAACGAAAAAAGAATCCATATATCAAATTCAAAAATTAAGCTTTTAATTATAATTTGAAATCGTGTGTGTTATTATACCACAAACAAGTATACTTGTAAATACAGATGCAACATATTAGTGTGGACGATAATTACTCCCTCCGTCCCTATTTAAATGACGTTTTAGATATGAACATAAGAATTAAGATAATGATTGAAAAATATTAAATATAGTACTCAATTGTTGTGACAACCCCAAAACAGGTCCATTCCATCCAACCTATTCTGAGTCGCCAAATACATGGTACAGAAAATAACTACAACTTTATTACAACAATTGTCGTGCAAAATACAACAACACATATGTTGTGAGTTTGGATACAAATATATACCAAATGTGACTCACGTCCCAATCGTGGACAGCACCTCATAATGATACCTTACATAAAGGTATAGTCAAAAACTGTTTTAGAAATTAGAATCTTTGGGAAGTACTCAAGGAAACCTTCGTACATGGGAGGACATGCGTCTAGGTTATGATAGATATCATATGGCCACAGAATTATCCTTGGTTGACCCAATAGACCCCAAAGAAAAATGAGAATATTACTATCATATTCTTTCTAATGGTAAGTCTTCTCTTGACATATCATTATCTCCACTATCTCTAATTGAGAATTGTACTTCAAACAAACACCAAGATTATATAGGTAGTGCTCGTAGATATACTCAGCAAGTGGATGAGTACAATCCTGTCTTATGATGACACGAAGTTGTA
Source organism: Panax notoginseng (assembly GCA_016801055.1). NCBI lineage: Eukaryota > Viridiplantae > Streptophyta > Magnoliopsida > Apiales > Araliaceae > Panax > Panax notoginseng. The sequence continues at coordinate 66,469,995 of CM029013.1, read as the reverse complement.
TGTCATTAGACATCTTGTATGATAGTGACAAAACACCCTTCCAACGTTGGGTTCGCCTCACCCTACTTGATTTACTAAATATAACTACAAAATGACGACCACCGTTCTATTCCCCTGTTACCCCCGCTCGACCCAGCTACACTCTTATTACCTGAAAGGAATTGTGAAGCAGAAGGGTGAGCACAACTAGCCCAGTAAAAAATATCGTGACCAAAGATAAATAAATTATCAATAGCCTTCAACAGTAATAAATCAGAGATTTAGAACATATGGTAGATGATAAAAAATTTCAACCATAGTTGCAGCGGAACGTGCAATCCATTAGAAGAGTCAAATAGACTACAAAGTCTATTATCTTCTCCATGTTAAAAATCCACCAACAATGTTTTATCCCTGTAATATCAATTAACAATTCTGGTTCACAATCATATGAATAACTCATAATCATAATTGTAGTTTTAAATTCCTCTTCGCACCCAGGACGAAGAATATTTTCATCACCTGTCTTTACCTGAAACATCAAATATCATGGTTATACCAAATCATAGTTCCTGTTCATAATCATGCTAATAAATCCATCTTCGCACTACGGCCAAAGATATTCATCAACAAACCATCTTTGCACTACGAGCCAAAGATATTCAACAACAGTTCATCTTCGCACTACAGGCCAAAGATATTCATCAATAATTCATCTTTGCACTACAGGCCAAAGATATTCATCAACAGTTCATATTTGCACTACAGGCCAAAAATATTAATATCTCAAATAAATATATAATCATTTCAGAATTTATATAAATAATAATTATAACCATGTTGATCATTTCACCTTTGCACTTAAGCTAAAGATATTCAATTATAAATTCAATGGTCATGATCATACCAGTCAATAATTCAACTTTGCACTACTGGCCAAAGAGAACCTAAAGTCATGATCATACCAATAATCTACCCATCTTTACACTCAAGTGAAAGAGAATTTCAACATCAGGGTTATAAAAATGTTATATATGATAATAAAAATAATATGATCAAAATATGGATTTAATTTCAAGAGTAATATTCATAAATCAACTATAATTTGGTTAGAAAAAAAACCAATTTTGTCGTGAATAGTAACTCATGAATAGTAACCCCGACACAAAAAAGTATAAATTCTACAATAAAAATCATACAAATATTTCGGTATAATGATATTGAAAGGATAACATTTCTTAAATTTATAAACAATTTATTTTAATTGTTTACACTTTACTAAATAATACATTTAATCATCCTAAAATGCCAAACTCATAAGATTTCATTACCAATAACCAAAACTCTCATCAAAAATCTGCATATACCTCATATAGGATTCTCAATCCATAAAATCCTATTTTCCAATTTTCTTACTTCACATAACATATTTAATTCATTTACTCATAACTAGACTATTTTTATAAAAAATACCAAATCAGTTCTAAAAATATTTCTTTTTTGAATTTTAGCAGAATATAGTCCCATATTGAACATATATTTTTCTCCAAATCTTTAAAACTCATTTACTATTTTTCATATGGCCAAAACAGCCGAATATTTAGACATTTATCATAAATTATACTTTTATCCAAAAATTCTGAAATTTATAAAGTATACTTCTATCATATACATGTACTCTCAATAAAAATTTCACCAATTTTGGAGTTAACCACAAGGAGTTATAAGCGGTTACTTTTAAAATAGTCTTTCCCCGTAAAATTCATAACTCTTAATCTATACATCCAAAAATCACCATTTTTGGACACAATCAATAAAACTCATCAAAATATCATTTCAAATTTTTTCAAAATTTTATGAAGGTCAGAAGAATTATGAATTGAAAGACATAATAACCCTTAAAATCTCTTACTATCCCTTTCCTCAAAAGTGCAGTATTTCTGACTGAAATGCAAAGCCGAAGGAAACTTGCACTGAATAGCAACTTTTAAAGTATCTAAATACTCACAAAATACACTCAATAATCTAGAGAGAGAAGAGATAAAACTTATGAATTCTGGTGTGATTTTCAATTCTAACTTAGCCCTCTATTTATAGGAAAATGTTAGCACGCCGAAGCAGACTTAACCTGCAACCTGATGGCTTTACATGCTACTATTCAAGCCTACCACATTTGAATAAAAATCTTACCACATTTATTCACCAACTAAGAGTGGGGCCCACCAATTCTAGAATTTTATACCAAAATGATAAACTCCGAAAATTCAACAATTTCTAAACCAGTCATCTCGTAAAATTCATAATAAATCATACGTTCATTTTTAACGGTTCAAAAATTGTGGACATATACTCAACTTATATATGTATAACATATCCAAATATTACCACGATCCAACGGTCGGATTAAAAATTATAACCCTCGCAAAATATCTCAAAAACCCTAATTTGATTTTCAATACCTCCGTTCCGACAAAAATACAGATAAAATACCTCAACATTAACTCCTTTATTTTTAACCACAAAAATATATCCCTCATTTATATCCACATAAAATAAATATTTTCTTATCATATGAATCAATAATTAATTATTCACAAATAATATTATAGAATCACATTTATGACAACCAGGCCGTTCCCAGGAAAGAGGGGGCTTTCCGATAAGGATTTCTCCTTACTGACGCGCAATTATAATACCAAACCTCTCCTTAGACAGAACTTTCTAGACATTGCCACTAATGTTATCTAATAATATTATTCAAATAATATGAATTTATTGATCTGATAATGGAAAATACTGTGCAGTGACAATTATTGAACAACAATAATATAAAATTTTAACGTAGCAATTATTTAATCAATAAAATAAAATATTGAACAGTAATTACTGTAACAATTATTGAGTAGTGCCTTCTTACGTAAGAATCAATAATTTTAAAAATACTGTGCAATACCGTGTGCTACTTTGCAATAACGCGTATTACTGTATTTTAACCACCGGGTATTCCAACAGTGTTAACGGTAACAACTACGCCGTTAATTATAAAAACTCAATTTTTTGTCGTTATCTTCATCCGACCGTTTTCCGTTATAGGGCCCACAAATAGCTGCGCCGTCGTACGAATATTCCCCGACAAAAAGAATATTCCACGACCAACGAATATTCCCCGACAACAATGATTATTTTATAACCACTTGTTTATTTTGAAAAATTTTCACATTTCACCCATAACTTTAACTTTTTATCAATTTAACCATTTACTGAATTGTAATTATAAGAAAAATTGAATACTTTTATTTCATAAAATTCGGGGTCTTACAATTGTCTATAATATCCTTAAATCATTAATTTAACATATCATAAGAGTTTAAAGTACAAAAAAAAAAATAAGTAGAGTACTGAGTGGTAATTTTAGAAAAATTATCATTAATTTTTCTAGATTTGAACAAACGTTAATTAATTAGAGACAAATAAAAATTTTTAAAACGTCATTTAAATAGGTACGGAGGGAGTATTATGTAATTATTATGATTCACTCTATTATAATGCGGACGGATATTTAGGTGGTATTTGATTATATCTTAATGCATATAAACAATTCACTTCTTAATGTATTTTAATAACTTATATTTCTGTATTTAGAGGTTCTCTGAATAGTTAAAATATAAATATGAGTATAAACTATTTAGAGGATATTAATACAAATATGTAGATTGTTAATATGCATTAAGAGATAAACTGTTAAGATGAGATGCAATCAAACACCGCCTTACTCTCATACATACTTGAAAATCAAATCGATATATTTAAAATAGTAGAAGGGTAGGCTAAATTGATTCGATATTTTTAATTTTAAAATTATTTTATTAACCTGAATAACTCAATATAGATAAAATAAAGAAAAGTGGGACCTTCTTCCTTGCCAACACTCAATTATTCATATATTATTACTGATTTACACCTTTACTCAATAAAACCAATAAGAATAAGTCTTGGCAGACATGAAAATTGGACCGAAAAATTGGACCGGTCCAATTTTATTTTATTTTATTTTTTTTGCTAGTGACCCTTAAAAAATGTATAGTATTTATTCCAACAGGAATTTCTACAAAATATAGTGTTTTAGGTGTAATTTGGATACATATACAAATACAGGGTTATACAGACTGTATAACCCTGTATTTGTATATGTATCCAAATTACACCTAAAACACTATATTTTGTAGAAATTCCATTTGGAATAAATACTATACATTTTTTAAGGGTCACTAGCAAAAAAAAATAAATAATAATAATTGGACCGGTCTAATTTTCCGGTCCAACTTTCCTGTCCGCGTAGCATTACTCAACCAATAATATATTGAACGACTCAAAAATCTATTTCACTTGATAAATTTTAGACATTACTCAACCAATAATATATTGAACGACTCAAAAATCTATTTCACTTGATAAATTTTAATCAAAACCGTCACCGCACTGCGCTGTTAGGCTGTTAGAACGAAGCGTCGTCGTATTTGCATTACCCAATTACAACTGAAAAGCATGGAACTCCGTACGAGTAAAAGACCATCGGAGGCTATGAACAGACTGCTCCACGAAATTGTCAAAATTTGCAGTGAAAGGAACAAATTGAAGAAACACAGCAAACAAAGTCATAGTCTTCTCTTCCTCAAGTCGCCCATTAATGGCGGCGATCAAACCTAACGCAGCTCCGAGCTCGAAATTAAGCTCAGGGAACAAAATAAACACTAAAGTCTGGTTCTATTCGCTGTTGCTCACCCTCCAATACGGTGCTCAGCCTCTCATCTCTAAGCGCTTCACCAGGTTTATCCATCTCTCTCTATATATTTATCTGCTGTTTTTACATAACCCGGGTCCTCTTAATTCTACTTAGAAATGACAGTTTTCACTTTATGATCGGTCGATTTCCTAGCAACGCTTGTTACTTTTTGGTTTAGTTGAATGCGAACTACATTTGATTTGATTTGAGTGGAATACAATTATCTACTCAGTTATGTGTAACAGATATGGGGGACAAGAGTAATTTCAACCACAACACAAACGAAATGGGACAGAAATTATTTATATAAAATTGAAATTGGCACTGGAATTACAAGAAGATGAAATTAGTGTTGAGACTGGACTGGAAATTAACTAAGATATCTAAAATACTAAAAGTAGGAGCAGGGAACTAAGAAAACTAGGGAAAACATTTGTGAATCCATTGAACGTAAACTCCTTTTTATTCTTCAAATCCCACTTTGCTGCCATAATCAAAGCTGCGATGATCTCCGGATCCCCTTGATTGTGCCAGGAAATTTAGAATGATTCCTACCCTAATCAAGGCTCCTATTATCATGTAAGCAAGGAAATTAAACACGAAATTTGTTGTCGTCGCATAGATAAAAAGTTAAATTGTGGAATTACGGTAGTGACCTCGGGCTGTAGAATGGCCGTTACATTATGCATTTAGGTTACTGCTAGAAAATTAAGAATGTGGACTCTTAATTTGTGAGATGCGGATTTATTAGAAGTTATTCTGCATACCAGATAGTTGAAAGGAAAGGTGTTTGCAGGTTATTTAATTTATGTATAATTCTTTAAGTAAGTTGTTGCATGATCTGTTTAGTCGCCTCCTTCCCTTTGCTGTTGTGCGTGCTATCTTGAATTTTGTTGATAATTGATAAACAGTCTTGAATTGGATTCATACTTCTAAGGGCTAACACTTTGATCTCTTATTTTAGGGTTTTTAAAGAAGAATTCTTGCTATCAGATTTTAAGCATATTGTTAACTAATATGGTCTGTATTCTCTGTTAATTCTTCTTGTAGGCGAGAAGTGATCGTGACTTCATCTGTATTAGCATGCGAGATAGCAAAGGTTATTCTTGTTCATTTTTCAGTTTTTTCTTAGTCTATCTTCAAGATTCCAATGATTTTCACATACTTATACACAATACAATTATAGGTTGTCTGTGCTCTTATTATCATGGCAAAAGAAGGTAGTTTCAAGAAAATATTCAAGGAATGGACTTTGGTTGGTTCATTAACCTTATCAGGATTGCCAGCAGCTATATATGTACTGCAGAATAGCTTGTTGCAGATATCGTACAAAAATCTCGATTCACTCACATTCTCAATGCTGAATCAGACAAAACTGTTTTTCACTGCTTTCTTTACTTTTATATTGTTGAGGTAAGTTCTCCAAGTAAAATGTTGCTTGCCTGATCCAATTTATGTAATATGTTTGTTCAACTTTCTGCTGCAATAGATAATTATTTCTTGCTGATAATGAATATCTTAACTGTTTCTTTTTAGATAGAAACAACTTTTTTATGGAACGGATAGAATGGTTTTGACCTATGTTTCACGGTCTCGGATGGAGTGTCTGGTTGGACACAATATTTTGAAGAGTCCGACACGGATACTCCTCAATTTTACCAATTTTTTACTCTAAAATGAAGTGTCTAGTACCCATACCCTTTTTCGAGTGTCGAGTGTCAAACACAAGTACTTTAGGGCAAAGTGAAGAGTCCGCGTAACGTAGGTTTTGACTGGTAAATCATCAATTTAAAAACGTGTCACAATATTTATAAAGGAAAAAAAGGAGGAAACCTTTACAAGTACTTGTTTTGTCGCTGAAATACGCTTTCCAACATAGGGTACGTGAGATACATTGAAAAATCCTAATAGCTCTTAGCACACATCTCAATTGGAACACATGTCATATATCCTAGGACATATTTGTTCTTTTTCCTTTCTTGCCTCTTATTTTGGTTATAGATTTTACCTTTTCTAAAAAATGATCTAAAAATGTTGTTGTATGATTATATAGTTTGGTCATGTCAGTTTCTAATAAAATGTAATTGTAATCTGTAAAGGTTTCATTTTATTATTATTTTTTTGCAAAATAAAGCAAACTATTATAGCAAACTTAGTTATGGGCTACACATCGTGGGGTCTTCCCACATTGTCTTCTTCAAAACTTTAAAGAGCATACATGGGAGGTACAGAAAAACAACAAAAAACATCAGGTTGATTACAAGCATTTTTGGCAATTACATCAGCCAGGCAGTTTCCTTCTCTATAGATTGAGCGTAGGTCCACTACCCATGGTCTGTCCAACAGGTTCCTACAATCCAAAAAAAGAGGGAGCAAGTGATTGTGAACAATAATCGTTGATCCAAGATTGTACCAACATCAGATTCCACAATAATGGATTTAAATCCCATATCCCAAGCCAAAGATAAACCATCTTTAATAGCCCAAAGTTCCGTAATGGGAACAGATACTCCCATCAACTTTCTAGATGTGCCTGCAATCCAAACTCCCTGGCTATCCCTGAGCACAGCTGCTGCTCCTGTAAAATTAGAACTAGGCAAAACACTACTGTCAGTATTTATCTTAATGGTGTGAGTTGGGGGAGGAAACCATCTAATAAAGTCAATATAACAAGGGATCGAGTTTTTAATTTCTCAAGGCCCTAGGAATCTGATGTTAACGCATTGTTGATGTGTTGTCCGAAAAGGGAGGATATTGTTACTGGCTTAGGATCAAATACTTGAGAGTTCCTATTGAGCCACAAGGTCCAAGCTCCCAAAGTGAATATCAGTTCCCAAGAAATGTGAGGAAAAGCTTCCAAGGAGGATAATGATAGGTTTTTCTCCAACCAATTAGAAATGGCCCACCGAAAAAAGTCTTCTGCAGCTGAGTAGTAATGAAGTCTTTGCCAAAACTTTCTAGCAAAGAAACAATCACGCAGAGCATTTGAGTTAGAAATACTTCTAATACTGTCTTCTGAGTTTCTGATGCCCTTTTTATGCTTCCGCTCAGACAAAAGCAAACAATCCAGCAAATTGGGGCTCTATTCTTGTTGATAACTGCAGCTGTTCTTCTAAGCATCGGTGAAGGTTCCAGTAAAGGCTCTATTAGCAGTAACCCTGATGAAATTCTATTATATGGAATTGTTCCAGTCTTGGTAGCTTCAATACTCTCAGGTCTTGCTTCTGCACTGTGTCAGTGGGCTTCTCAGGTTAGCAGAAGAAGCCTTTATCTCCAATTTGAACCTAACATTCACCTGCTGAGGTCATTTTCCCTGTCCATATTATTTTTTTTAAAATAAATTGCAGGTTAAGAAACGGACATCGTATTTGATGACTGTGGAAATGTCTGTAGTTGGAATCCTGTGCCTGCTAGCTAGTACCTATAAATCTCCTGATGGGGAAGCAATCAGACAGCTTGGAATGTTTTATGGCTGGACTCCACTTACTTTGGTAATGATATTTATAGTGGTTTTTTAAACTGCTCATGAGGTAAATTTGGGACTTGGATAACGTGAAAGAAAGAGGTCATAATTGAACCACAAATTGTTTGATTTGTCAATCTTTCCTGATCCAGTTTACAGAATTATAATCTTCTTATTTGAAATATATTTATGCTCCGACTATTTGAGCTACTTTGAGCTGTATTCTTCCGTTGTATTTACCTCTTGCAATGGACCTCTTGCAATGGAATGTTGATATCTTTGTTAGCTTCGTCGCATAAAATGTTGCTAAACCCACATCTTCTATGTTTGGACAGTGTCACTTGTGATTGCATGATGCTTTTCTTTATGAACAAAGCACCTACATTAATATGGAAGCTACTAACATGCTTTTTCTTACAGATACCTGTTATGATCAATGCTGTTGGTGGAATTCTTGTGGGTCTGGTGACATCCTATGCTGGTGGTGTTCGAAAGGTAAGTTTTACTTAACGATTTGGATAATTGTTAGGATAACATGTAAAAGAGGAATTTTGTGATCAGAACATGAGCTCTTAACAGGTTGAAAATAGCTTTTGAAAAGCGATTTTGTACCTGTTAATAGTTTATGGTTCCTTTCTGGCTCTTAAAATCCACACATCTATTAAAAGATAGAAATAGAGTTTTGTTTAAAGTGGTTTACATTTTTTAAAAATTTCAGTTAAATGTTGTATTTAACTTAATGCAGGGATTTGTCATGGTGTCTGCACTCCTTGTCACAGCTTTATTGCAGTTCCTCTTTGATGGGAAACCACCTTCACTGTATTGCCTTGTGGCTCTTCCACTTGTGATGACCAGCATTTCAATATACCAAAAGTACCCGTATCACATTAAGAAGAAGGAAACCTAGTATGTGATTTCCACTGTAGGAGCCCACTAATACAGTTCTCATTTGTCATTTTCATACTAGATCTCAATTAGAAGTATTATGGCAAATGCTAGTTTAGGAGATTAAGAAGGCATTTTCTTCTTGCTTCATTAGTTCCATTCAGATTGCAAGTGTATATTGATTTGGTTTACAAGTACTTTACGACCATGTATGATGAACTGAACAGTTGGTGCTTTTGGCACCTGAGCAACAACAGCACTGTTTGTATCATTCCAGACTGTATAGTAGTATAAAAGTAATAGAGGTGTATGCTTGGAAGTTGAAACCATGGATTTCAGGATGGATGCTACTTAGTGGTCAGGCCTAGATTTAAACTTGCAATTCCAGTAGTATATAGAAATGTTAGTTTCAAATTCCTTTACTAGTGAACTATTAATGAACTTCATGTCTCTCTCTCTCTCTATATATATATGTAGACATACATTTATTTTTATTTTTTTCTGATGGCTTATGAAAGTATTTATGTGAAGTTAATAAGAATTTGTTAACAATCTGAATTGTGGACTCAATTGGGATTTTAGTACCTGAAGTGATCGACTTACCACATAAATGACTACAAAAAATGTATAGTTTCAAATCTATATTAATAAAATAGAACTTATTTTGAATTTGGACGGAAAAATAAGGATGGCTTAGATTCATTTTAATTGATTTTGGCGGGAAGCTCAAGGACGGTTCAGATTTATTTTAATTGATTTGGGCAAAAAAGGATGGTGGGAGAGGAAGGAGGAAAGAGAGAAAATGAAAGTGGAATTATTGAAACGGAAAAAGAGGGAATATTTTGTTACGTCATGCCTTTACCTTTAGACACGGATAATTATTAGTATTTTATATTTTTGTACCAATATGCAATTATGTCGACTCCTGACACTTTTTTTTTTTTTTTTTGGTTTTGGAAACATGAGATGAATTAAAATAACTTGTCCATCTAACACTCTAGCTTCAGGATAGTAGGAAATATAAAAAACTAGTTGTGTTCCGTGTCTCCGGCACTACATGAACGGTGAAATTTATCCCAAATTTTGAACGGTCCAGATAATTTATTAGGGTGAACAAGAAATTCAAAATCAATTGTATTTTATTAAATAAATTTGACTTCTGTACTTAAACAAAGTGGTTAGTATAATTTAATTTATGGTGACAAGAAGAAAGGACATAATTATAAAACTAAAAATAAAAGAAATCTGATAAACTAACCTAGACTATCCAGTGAAAATAAAAATAGTAAACAAAAAGGAATTATTAATCAATCCATGCATTCATTTGGGCTTATTCACAACGTCAGCCCATTTCACTCATAAACCCTTCACTACACTACGCTCAGGAATTAAGACAAGAAACAGCACAGCGATTCCCATTTTGTTTGTTTACGGTCACAAAGAAGATCACTGAAGAAGAAAATGGGAAGTAGATTGGGAAGAAGAGTAGTAAACTTTGCAAACCTACCCATTAAGCTTCTCATGCCGCCTTCTTTCTCCAACATCACTGAAATTGTCCTCAAGACCATCCCCTCCGCTTCCAAGGTAACAAGAATTCCCCTACCTCCATATCTCTTTATATATTAAATGAATACTTGAAGTATTCATAAATTGCTCTTGCTGTTTTGTGTTTTTGATTTTTCAATTGAAGATTGAAATTAAGAGGGTACTGGAGTCACTTTACGGCTTCCAAGTCGAAAAGGTCCAAACTTTGAACTTGGATGGGAAGAAGAAGAAGAGGGCTGGACTCTTAATTGCGAAACCTGATTACAAAAAGGCGTATGTTACCCTAAAGTATCCATTATCTGTACCCCTTACCCCCACTCCACCCACCCACCCCACCCACCTCCCCCCCCCACCTCCACTAAAAAAATAATTGTATGATTATGTATACACCCCACCATCCCACTTACCCCCACACCTTACCCCCATTCACCCCACCCATCCCCCACCCCCCCACCCCCACCACTCTAAAAAAAAATTAATATTAAGCGATTATGTATACATCACCCATCCTCTACCCCTATCCCTACCACTACCCCTATCCACCCCATCCCTACCCCACTTACCCACCTACCCCTTATATCCGTCTCTCTATCTATATTATATATTAATTTTATTTTTAAAAAATTTTATTTAAAAATCAAAACATCTTAAAATGATTAATATGGTTAATATGATTTTTAATCATAACTATATGGTTTCAACCCACATTATTCATATTAAAAATGGTTAATATGGTTTTAGTTCTTAAATGGTTGGTTAACCATATTTTGAAAATCAAAACCAAACCATAACCATATTTTATCATGTCTAGGTCCAATAAATAAGCTCTTTAACTTGGGAATTTAATTCATTCTGAAGCATGAAGACCTCAAGTTGAGGTTTTGTATTACAGATTTAAAGTCAGATGCCATAAAACTCGAGTCTAGAAATTACACTTCTAAAGGGCAAAGATGGTCCTTATGCGGAACACCCGTCTAAGAAGTGAACTACACACACACACACACACATACATATATATATATATATATATATATATATATATATATATATATATATATATATATATATATATATAATTTTTGATATTAGTTATTATGTACTCCTAATATTTTTAATATATAGTCATTTAGATATTAAAATTGAGTAGAAACTTAAATTAAAATCCTAAATAAAAATTTTAAGTTAAAATTTATTATATGACTAAGTAACTAAAGGATTTTTATAAAAAATAAAATTGTTGCAGAATAATAAGTTAATATTAAAATTTGTCAGACTATAAAAAGAGTTTTAGTTTGTAAGACCCCAACTTATTAATGAATAAAATCAAATTTTTTCTAAATATTATTGTGAATAACAATGGGTTAATTTGATATAATACTTTGGTTATGGGTGAAATGTGCAAATTTTACAAAATAAGCAAGTGGTTATAAAATATTTATTTTTGTCGGGGAATATTCGTTTGGTCGTGGAATATTCTTGCTGTCGGGGAATATTCGTACGACGGCGCAGCCTTGTGTGGGCCCCATAACGGAAAGCGATTGGATGAAGAAAATGACAAGTATAAGTTGTTTATAAATAACGGCGTAGTTGTTACCGTTAATACTGTTGGAATACCCGGTGATTAAAATACAGTAGCACACGCTATTGCACCAATTATTGATTCTTACGTAAGAAGGCACTACTCAGTAATTATTACAGTAGTTATTGTTCAATATTTTATTTTATTGATTCAATAATTGCTGCGTTGATATTTTATATTATTGTTGTTTCAATAATTGCTGCTGCACAGTATTTTCTATTATCAGATCAATAATTCATATTATTTGAATAATATTATTAGATAACATTATTGACAATGTCTAGAAAGTTCTGTCTAAGGAGAGGTTTGGTCATCTAATTGCGCGCCAGTAAGGAGAAATTCTTATTGGAAAGCCCCCTCTTTCCTGGGAACGGCCTGGTTGTCATAAATGTGATTCTGTAATATTATTTGTGAATAATTAATTATTGATTCATATGATAAGGAAATATTTATTTTATGTGGATATAAATGAGGGATATATTTTTGTGGTTAAAAATGAAGGAGTTAATGTTGAGGTTTTTATCCATATTTTTGTCGGAATGGAGGTATTAAAAATCAGGATTTTTGAGATATTTTACGGGGGTTATAATTTTTAATCCGACCGTTGGATCGTGATAATTTTTGGATCTGTTATACATATATAAGTTGAGTACATGCCCAAAAATTTTGAACCGTTAAAAATGAACGTATGATTTATTATGAATTTTACAAGATGACTGATTTAGAAATTGTTGAATTTTCAGAGTTTATCATTTTGATGGAAAATTTTAGAATTGGTGGGCCCCACTTGTGATTGGTGAAGAAATGTGCTGAATTATATTTCAAATGTGGTGGGTGGGAATAGTAGCAGGTAAAGCCATCAGGTTGTAGGTCAAGCCTACTAAAATTTTTCTATAAATAGAGGGCTAAGTTAGAATTGAAAATCACACCTGAAACAAGTTTTCTCTCTTTCTCTCTCTAGATTATTGAGTGTATTTTGTGAGTATTTAGATACTTTGAGAGTTTCTATTCATCAGAGCAAGTTTCTTTCAGTCTTATACCGGTATTTCAACCAGAAGTACTGATATCTTGAGGTAAGGGATATTATTTTCTTCTTAAATGATATTATTTTCTTCAATATCATTATGCTGAAATATTGATATGAGTTTTTATCAAATTTGGAACTTTTTGTGTCGGAGTTACTATTCACGTATACGGCACTATTCACGTATACGGTACTATTCACGAATACGGCACTATTCACCGAAAAATAAAAATTTTCCCTTTTTGTCCAAGATGTCTATTATGGTTACTATCTTTTATTGTATCCGTGTTTTAATTTTTATTTTTGAATTCTGCTTCACAATTGATTATTATGAAGTATTATTGATCTTGGATAAACTGTTATACGAATCCCTAATATTTGTCATTCTGTCTCACTGGATTCGTTCTCTTTAAGATATTTTTCATCATCCTCAGTCCTAAATGATGATATTACTGAATATCTTTGGCCTGTAGTGCAAAGATGTATGATTACTTGATGAATATCTTTGGCCTGTAGTGCAAAGATGAACAGGTGTTGAGATGAACATGACTGACAGGTGATACAAATGAATATCTTTGGCCTGTAGTGCAAAGATGAATATTTGGATAAAGATGATTATTAATTGATGTTACAGGGATAAAATATTGATGATGGACTTTTAAATCTTAGAAGATAGTAGAATTCTTTCTCTACTTGACTCTTCTAATGGTTTGCTGTTTCCGCTGCAGTTGTTGATCTAAAACTTGTTGTCGATTATATTCTATCATATTTTTCCCTGTTGAATACTAATGATAATTTGTTGTATATTATCTTAGTCATACTATTCTTTACTGGGCTAGTTGAGCTCACCCTTTTCCTTTTTGTTCCATTTTTCTTCTCAGGAGGTGAGAATATAGTAGGATCTAGTCGGGGTATGGAGTGATGGTTCTAGAAAGATGTTTTAACAGTCCTCACTATTTCTGTAAAATAGTGTTTGAATAATTGTAATGAGGACTTATTTGAGTGTGGATATTGTCTAGAAGACAATATTTGTATTTAAACTCACAGTATATGTGTTGTCGTATTTTGCACGACAATTGTAATAATAAAGTTGTAGTTATTTTCTGTACCATGTATTTGGCGACTCAGAATGGGTTGGATGGATTGGACCTATTTTGGGGGCGTCACAGTTGGTATCAGAGTTTAGGGATATGATCCCTGGCTGAGATGTGAGACAAGAACTAGGAGGGGAGAGACGGGAAATTCCTTCGCTAGTATGACCTGACTAAGTTTATTTGGTGTTTATTTGGTCGGTCAGAGTATAGGGATAATATGTGACATGACTATTAACCCTTGTTTTATGGCAGTATTTAAGAATGGCAGCTGAGAACGTTAATAATGGAGTAAATCAGACCATGGAGACACCTCTGATCACCACCTAGGGGAACGTGCAACAGGAAGGCAATATTCCTCCTGTTGAGTGGTTAACCAATCAATTCCTAAAATCACATCAAAAGCAAGTATCTTTAAAGAGATAAGATCAACAGGTAATGTGATAGTGCCAACTTGGATCATGCAAGATTTATAAACTGTAGATGTAACGAAGGTTTCACCCAACGGAGTTTCAACAGATAAGTTAAAGTCCAATTTCTCCGGAGTCAAGTTTAAACGTTGAGCACAAGCAGGAGAGATAAAAGAATGGGTAGAACCGGTATCTAGTAAAGTATAAACTTCGCAAGAATTCAAGATTAGCTTACCCGTGATCACCTCGTTCGGGTTTCTCGCGTTTTGGCCAGTCACGACAAACGCCCTTCCAGGAACCGCTGATTTCGACTTATCCGGGACAGCTTTTGGAGTCACCATCCCCGCTGAACTTGGTTTTGCTACAGAACACTCTCGAGCTATATGACCCTCCTTTCCACAGTTATAACATACCTTGGATTGTTGTGGGCAGTTTGGGTTGATATGTCCCTCTTTCCCACATTTGTAACATACGACCGGTGGTCGTTCTCCTCCCCTAGAAACAGTTGATGTTTGTGCTAACGTCTTCACGTTATCATTGTTGTACCTTCTCTTCTTGAAATCTCCTCCCGACTCACTCCTTCTATTATCACGACCACGATTACCACCAGAGTGGTTACCGCTTTTGTCTGAATGTTTTCCTCCCTGCTGGTTTTCATTGCTTCGATGACTGCCGCCACCGGTATGACCCTGGTTGTGGTCCCTCGGTTGCACATACTCATTATCTAGCTCTAATAATTGAGCCATGTTTACAACATCTGAATATAAAGAAAATTTATGAGAGATAAGATATTGCCGAATCTCGGGTTTTAGACCTCTCAGAAACATCCTTGTCATTCGTTCCTCATTTTCGACCAAATGAGGTGCAAACCTGGATAACTCTGCAAACTTCGCCTCGTACTGGGACACCGTCATGTTGTTTTGTTCCAGTCTAATAAACTTAACCTCCTTCATATGACGAATACTTTCAGGAAAGTACTTGTCATTGAACAGTTTTTGAAATGTTTCCCAGGACATGTTGAGTGCGTCAGGCTGGGTACGCTTCACAGACTCCCACCAGTAGTCTGCCTCACCGCGGAACATAAATGTGGCGAATGGAACCTTCTGTTCCTCCGTGCATCCCAAGACATCAAATATCTTGGTAATTTGCTTGACCCACGTTTCCGCCATGATCGGATCCGGCTTTCCCTTAAATTCTGGTGGTCCCAATTCTTTGAACTGCTTAGCTGTGACAAACCGCGCGTTGTTATCATTTCCACCCGTATTCTGCACACAAGTCTCCCTCGTCTGATTTTGCATGAACTGCAAAAAGCTCCTAAACATTCCATCATTCATCGTTTGCTCGGTAACGTTGTTTACAGGAGGAATATTGCCTTCCTGTTGCACGTTCCCCTGGGTAGTGATCAAAGGTGTCTCCACGGTCTGATTTACTCCATTATTAACGTTCTCAGCTGCCATTCTTAAATACTGTCATAAAACAAGGGTTAATAGTCATGTCATATATTATCCCTATACTCTGACCGACCAAATAAACACCAAATAAACTTAGTCAGGTCATACTAGCGAAGGAATTTCCCGTCTCTCCCCTCCTAGTTCTTGTCTCACATCTCAGCCAGGGATCATATCCCTAAGCTCTGATACCAACTGTGACGCCCCCAGAATAGGTATACAACACCCATTCTGAGTCGCCAAATACATGGTACAGAAAGCAAACTACAACTTCAATAATACAATTGTCGTGCAAAATACGACAACACATACTGTGAGTTTAAATACAAATATTGTCTTCTAGACAATATCCACACTCAAATAAATCCTCATTACAATTATTCAAACACTATTTTACAGAAATAGTGAGGACTGCTAATACATCTTTCTAGAACCATCACTCCATACCCCGACTAGATCCTGCTATGTTCTCACCTCCTGAGAAGAAAAATGGAACAAAAAGGAAAAGGGTGAGCTCAACTAGCCCAGTAAAGAATATTATGACTAAGATAATATACAACAAATTATCGTTAGTCTTCAACAGGGAAAAATCTGATAAAATATAATCGACAACAAGTTTTAGATCAACAACTGCAGCGGAAACAGCAAACCATTAGAAGAGTCAAGTAGAGAAAGAATTCTACTATCTTCTAAGATTTAAAAGTCCATCATCAATATTTTATCCCTGTAACATCAATTAATAATCATCTTTAACCAAATATTCATCTTTGCACTACAGGCCAAAGATATTCATTTGTATCATCAGTCGGTCATGTTCATCTCAACACCTGTTCATCTTTGCACTACAGGCCAAAGATATTCATCAAGTAATTATACATCTTTGCACTACAGGCCAAAGATATTCAGTAATATCATCATTTAGGACTGAGGATGATGAAAAATATCTTAAAGAGAACGAATCCAATGAGACAGAAGGACAAATAGTAGGGATTCGTATAACAGTTTATCCAAGATCAATAATACTTCATAATAATCAATTGTGAAGCAGAATTCAAAAATAAAGATCAAAACATGGATACAATCAAAGATAGTAACCATAATAGACATCTTGGACAAAAAGGAAAAATTTTATTTTTCGGTGAATAGTGCCGTATTCGTGAATAGTGCCGTATACGTGAATAGTGCCGTATACGTGAATAGTAACCCCGACACAAAAAGTTCCAAATTTGATAAAAACTCATATCAATATTTCAGCATAATGATATTGAAGAAAATAATATCATTTAAGAAGAAAATAATATCCCTTACCTCAAAATATCAGTACTTCTGGTCGGAATACCGGTATAAGGCTGAAAGAAACTTGCTCTGATGAATAGAAACTCTCAAAGTATCTAAATACTCACAAAATACACTCAATAATCTAGAGAGAGAAAGAGAGAAAACTTGTTTCTGGTGTGATTTTCAATTCTAACTTAGCCCTCTATTTATAGGAAAATTTTGGTAGGTTTGACCTGCAACCTGATGGCTTTACCTGCTACTATTCCCACCCACCACATTTGAAATATAATTCAGCACATTTCTTCACCAACCACAAGTGGGGCCCACCAATTCTAGAATTTTCCACCAAAATGATAAACTCCGAAAATTCAACAATTTCTGAACCAGTCATCTTGTAAAATTCATAATAAATCATACGTTCATTTTTAACGGTTCAAAATTTGTGGACATATACTCAACTTATATATGTATAACATATCCAAAAATTACCACGATCCAACGGTCGGATTAAAAATTATAACCCCCGCAAACTATCTCAAAAACCCTGATTTTTAATACCTCCATTCCGACAAAAATACTGATAAAAACCTCAACATTAACTCCTTCATTTTTAACCACAAAAATATATCCCTCATTTATATCCACATAAAATAAATATTTCCTTATCATATGAATCAATAATTAATTATTCACAAATAATATTACAGAATCACATTTATGACAACCAGGCCGTTCCCAGGAAAGAGGGGGCTTTCCAATAAGGATTTCTCCTTACTGGCGCGCAATTAGATGACCAAACCTCTCCTTAGACAGAACTTTCTAGACATTGCCAATAATGTTATCTAATAATATTATTCAAATAATATGAATTATTGATCTGATAAATGAAAATACTGTGCAGCAACAATTATTGAAACAACAATAATATAAAATATCAACGCAGCAATTATTGAATCAATAAAATAAAATATTGAATAATAACTACTGTAACAATTATTGAGTAGTGCCTTCTTACGTAAGAATCAATAATTGGTGCAATACCGTGTGCTACTGTATTTTAACCACCGGGTATTCCAACAGTATTAACGGTAACAACTACGCCGTTATTTATAAACAACTTATACTTGTCGTTTTCTTCATCCAATCGCTTTCCGTTATGGGGCCCACACAAGGCTGCGTCGTCGTACGAATATTCCCCGACAGCAAGAATATTCCACGACCAACCGAATATTCACCGACCAAAAATAAATATTTTATAACCACTTGCTTATTTTGCAAAATTTGCACATTTCACCCATAACCAAAGTATTATATCAAATTAACCCCTTATTATTCACAATAATATTTAGAGAAAATTTGATTTTATTCATTAATAAGTTGGGGTCTTACAACCTCCCCTCCTTATGAAATTTCGTCCTCGAAATTGACGTACGTACCTGATGTTTCAAAAAGGTGAGGATACCTCGCTTTCATTTCTGATTCCAACTCCCAGGTCATTTCTTCAATAGCATGGTTTCTCCACAAAACCTTAACTTGTGGTATAACCTTCGTGCGTAGGACATGCTCTTTCCTATCCAAGATCTTAACAGGTACCTCCTCGTACGTTAAATCTTCAGCTATCTCGTCTGGTTCTAACTCAATAATGTGGTTCGGGTCTTTAACATATTTACGAAGCATAGATATGTGAAAAACATTATGAACACGAGACATGCTTGGAGGTAATGCGAGTCTATATGCCACATTTCCTATTCGCTCAAGAATCTCAAATGGACCAACAAATCTTGGATTGAGCTTTCCTCTCTTCCCAAATCTTGTAACTCCCTTCCATGGTGCAACACGTAACAATACATGATCCCCAATATTAAATTCCACGTCCTTCCGATGAAGATCCGCATAACTCTTTTGTCGATCCTGTGCCGTTTGTATACGTTGTCGAATCGTTTGGATCTTCTCTGTAGTAATGCGTACCAATTCTGGTCCCAACAATGTTGCTTCACCCACCTCGTCCCAGCATACTGGAGAACGACATTTTCTTCCATACAACGCCTCAAATGGAGCCATACCTATGCTCGCCTGATAACTGTTGTTGTAGGAGAATTCCACCAATGGTAGGTACTTATCCCAACTCCCTTTGAGATCTAGGACACAAAGTCTTAATAGATCTTCAAGAGTTTGAATAGTCCTCTCTGATTGTCCGTCCGTTTGAGGATGGTATGCTGAACTGAATCGTAAATCCGTGCCCATAGCTTTCTGCAAGCTAACCCAAAATCGTGAAGTGAATCTTGGGTCACGATCCGAAACTATGGATACTGGCATGCCATGCAATCTCACAATCTCGTTCACGTACATACTAGCAAGACGTTCAAGGGAATAAGTCTCACGTATCGGCAAGAAATGAGCGGACTTGGTTAATCTATCAACAATAACCCAAATCGCATCTATGCCTTGAGAAACCTTGGGAAGACCTGTAACAAAATCCATAGTAATGTGTTCCCACTTCCATTTCGGAATCTCAAGTGGTTGCAATGGACCCTTTGGTACTTGATGCTCCGCTTTTACACGTTGACAAGTTAAACATCTCGAGATAAACTCCGCGATCTCTCTTTTCATATTGCTCCACCAAAATGTATGTCGAAGATCGTGATACATTTTGGTACTCCCAGGATGGATTGCAAACGGTGTGTTGTGTGCCTCCATCATTATTCTATGCTTCAAGTCAAAATCGTTAGGAACACAAAGTCTGGAGTTGACTCGAAGTATTCCTTCTTCATCGATTCTTGCTTCTGGAATAGCACCTTCTTGCACTTTCTTCTTCATACGCATCAGCTCTATATCCGTAGCTTGAGCAGCTTTAACTTTATCGATTAAAGTCGGTTCTACTCGTATATTTGATATCATCATGTGGGTACTTGGAGCCTTCATCTCTATCTCCATCCTTTGCAAGTCATACAAAATGGGCCTTTGTGTTAAAAACATTGCACTCGTACCCGCATATGATCTTCTACTCAATGCGTCAGCTACTACGTTTGCTTTTCCAGGATGGTATTGGATGGTATGATCGTAATCTTTCAACAGCTCAAGCCAACGTCGTTGCCGCATGTTGAGTTCCTTTTGGGTGAAGAAATATTTGAGGCTTTTATGATCTGTATAGATCTCCACTTTCTCCCCATACAGGTAGTGTCTCCAGATCTTCAACGCAAAAACGACTGCTGCCAACTCCAAATCATGAGTAGGATAATTCCTCTCATATTCTTTGAGTTGTCGTGAGGCATAGGCTATGACTTTCCCATGTTGCATGAGAACACATCCTAACCCTTTGCCTGAAGCATCGCTGTAGATAACAAATCCATCCGAACCAGATGGTATTGTCAAAACAGGTGCCGAAATGAGTCTCCTCTTGAGTTCTTGGAAACTCTTCTCGCATTCCTCACTCCATACGAATTTTGTATCTTTCCGAGTCAGCTGAGTTAACGGAGTAGCGATTCGAGAAAATCCTTCCACAAATCTCCGATAATAACCAGCTAAGCCCAGAAAGCTACGTACTTCGGTTACCGACTTCGGTTGCTCCCAACTTTGTATGGCTTCAATCTTCGCCGGGTCGACAGATACTCCATGTTTTGACACCACGTGCCCAAGGAATGCTACTTCCTCAAGCCAGAACTCGCATTTCTTCAGTTTGGCATATAGCTTGTTTTCACGAAGCCTTTGCAGTACCAGCTTCAAATGGCGCTCATGATCTTCACGGCTTTTGGAATAGATGAGGATGTCATCAATAAAGACAACAACGAACTGATCCAAATATTCTTTGAATACACGGTTCATCATATCCATGAAGGCAGCAGGAGCATTAGTCAATCCAAAAGACATTACTAAGAATTCATAATGCCCGTACCGAGTTCTGAAGGCAGTCTTTGGAATATCCTCAGTTTTAATCTTCAGCTGATGATATCCAGAACGAAGATCGATCTTTGAAAAGAATTGTGCTCCTTGCAACTGGTCAAACAGGTCATCAATGCGAGGTAGCGGATACCTATTCTTGATGGTGACATGGTTCAATTCTCGATAGTCAATACAAAGTCGCATACTCCCGTCTTTCTTCTTTACGAATAAAACAGGAGCACCCCAAGGAGACGTACTAGGACGAATAAAACCGATGTCCAACAACTCCTGTAGTTGGACTTTTAACTCCTGAAGTTCAATAGGAGCCATTCGATATGGGGTTTTAGAAATGGGCTTTGTACCGGGTTCAAGGTCAATAAAGAATTCAATTTCTCGTTCCGGGGGTAGACCGGGAAGTTCTTCAGGAAATACATCGGAAAATTCTCTAACAATAGAAATATTATTCAAATCTGACTTGTCTTTGTTCAAATCCATAACATGGGCTAAGAAAGCTTGACATCCGTTTTTCAATAAACGAATAGCTTTGTGGCTTGATATGACAGTGACTGATTTTAGTGGTTTAGTAGTTTGAATTCGTATGACAGGTTGGTTAGGAATATGAAAACTAACAACCTTACGAAAACAATCAATTTTAGCATGATGAGTGGTTAACCAATCAATTCCTAAAATCACATCAAAAGCAAGTATCTTTAAAGAGATAAGATCAACAGGTAATGTGATAGTGCCAACTTGGATCATGCAAGATTTATAAACTGTAGATGTAACGAAGGTTTCACCCAACGGAGTTTCAACAGATAAGTTAAAGTCCAATTTCTCCGGAGTCAAGTTTAAACGTTGAGCACAAGCAGGAGAGATAAAAGAATGGGTAGAACCGGTATCTAGTAAAGTATAAACTTCGCAAGAATTCAAGATTAGCTTACCCGTGATCACCTCGTTCGGGTTTCTCGCGTTTTGGCCAGTCACGACAAACGCCCTTCCAGGAACCGCTGATTTCGACTTATCCGGGACAGCTTTTGGAGTCACCATCCCCGCTGAACTTGGTTTTGCTACAGAACACTCTCGAGCTATATGACCCTCCTTTCCACAGTTATAACATACCTTGGATTGTTGTGGGCAGTTTGGGCTGATATGTCCCTCTTTCCCACATTTGTAACATACGACCGGTGGTCGTTCTCCTCCCCTAGAAACAGTTGATGTTTGTGCTGACGTCTTCACGTTATCATTGTTGTACCTTCTCTTCTTGAAATCTCCTCCCGACTCGCTCCTTCTATTATCACGACCACGATTACCACCAGAGTGGTTACCGCTTTTGTCCGAATGTTTTCCTCCCTGCTGGTTTTCATTGCTTCGATGACTGCCGCCACCGGTATGACCCTGGTTGTGGTCCCTCGGTTGCACATACTCATTATCTCGCTCTAATAATTGAGCCCTGTTTACAACATCTGAATATAAAGAAAATTTATGAGAGATAAGATATTGCCGAATCTCGGGTTTTAGACCTCTCAGAAACATCCTTGTCATTCGTTCCTCATTTTCGACCAAATGAGGTGCAAACCTGGATAACTCTGCAAACTTCGCCTCGTACTGGGACACCGTCATGTTGTTTTGTTCCAGTCTAATAAACTCAACCTCCTTCATATGACGAATACTTTCAGGAAAGTACTTGTCATTGAACAGTTTTTGAAATGTTTCCCAGGACATGTTGAGTGCGTCAGGCTGGGTACGCTTCACAGACTCCCACCAGTAGTCTGCCTCACCGCGGAACATAAATGTGGCGAATGGAACCTTCTGTTCCTCCGTGCATCCCAAGACATCAAATATCTTGGTAATTTGCTTGACCCACGTTTCCGCCATGATCGGATCCGGCTTTCCCTTAAATTCTGGTGGTCCCAATTCTTTGAACTGCTTAGCTGTGACAAACCGCGCGTTGTTATCATTTCCACCCGTATTCTGCACACGAGTCTCCCTCGTCTGATTTTGCATGAACTGCAAAAAGCTCCTAAACATTCCATCATTCATCGTTTGCTCGGTAACGTTGTTTACAGGAGGAATATTGCCTTCCTGTTGCACGTTCCCCTGGGTAGTGATCAAAGGTGTCTCCACGGTCTGATTTACTCCATTATTAACGTTCTCAGCTGCCATTCTTAAATACTGCCATAAAACAAGGGTTAATAGTCATGTCATATATTATCCCTATACTCTGACCGACCAAATAAACACCAAATAAACTTAGTCAGGTCATACTAGCGAAGGAATTCCCCGTCTCTCCCCTCCTAGTTCTTGTCTCACATCTCAGCCAGGGATCATATCCCTAAGCTCTGATACCAACTGTGACGCCCCCAGAATAGGTATACAACACCCATTCTGAGTCGCCAAATACATGGTACAGAAAGCAAACTACAACTTCAATAATACAATTGTCGTGCAAAATACGACAACACATACTGTGAGTTTAAATACAAATATTGTCTTCTAGACAATATCCACACTCAAATAAATCCTCATTACAATTATTCAAACACTATTTTACAGAAATAGTGAGGACTGCTAATACATCTTTCTAGAACCATCACTCCATACCCCGACTAGATCCTGCTATGTTCTCACCTCCTGAGAAGAAAAATGGAACAAAAAGGAAAAGGGTGAGCTCAACTAGCCCAGTAAAGAATATTATGACTAAGATAATATACAACAAATTATCGTTAGTCTTCAACAGGGAAAAATCTGATAAAATATAATCGACAACAAGTTTTAGATCAACAACTGCAGCGGAAACAGCAAACCATTAGAAGAGTCAAGTAGAGAAAGAATTCTACTATCTTCTAAGATTTAAAAGTCCATCATCAATATTTTATCCCTGTAACATCAATTAATAATCATCTTTAACCAAATATTCATCTTTGCACTACAGGCCAAAGATATTCATTTGTATCATCAGTCGGTCATGTTCATCTCAACACCTGTTCATCTTTGCACTACAGGCCAAAGATATTCATCAAGTAATTATACATCTTTGCACTACAGGCCAAAGATATTCAGTAATATCATCATTTAGGACTGAGGATGATGAAAAATATCTTAAAGAGAACGAATCCAATGAGACAGAAGGACAAATAGTAGGGATTCGTATAACAGTTTATCCAAGATCAATAATACTTCATAATAATCAATTGTGAAGCAGAATTCAAAAATAAAGATCAAAACATGGATACAATCAAAGATAGTAACCATAATAGACATCTTGGACAAAAAGGAAAAATTTTATTTTTCGGTGAATAGTGCCGTATTCGTGAATAGTGCCGTATACGTGAATAGTGCCGTATACGTGAATAGTAACCCCGACACAAAAAGTTCCAAATTTGATAAAAACTCATATCAATATTTCAGCATAATGATATTGAAGAAAATAATATCATTTAAGAAGAAAATAATATCCCTTACCTCAAAATATCAGTACTTCTGGTCGGAATACCGGTATAAGGCTGAAAGAAACTTGCTCTGATGAATAGAAACTCTCAAAGTATCTAAATACTCACAAAATACACTCAATAATCTAGAGAGAGAAAGAGAGAAAACTTGTTTCTGGTGTGATTTTCAATTCTAACTTAGCCCTCTATTTATAGGAAAATTTTGGTAGGTTTGACCTGCAACCTGATGGCTTTACCTGCTACTATTCCCACCCACCACATTTGAAATATAATTCAGCACATTTCTTCACCAACCACAAGTGGGGCCCACCAATTCTAGAATTTTCCACCAAAATGATAAACTCCGAAAATTCAACAATTTCTGAACCAGTCATCTTGTAAAATTCATAATAAATCATACGTTCATTTTTAACGGTTCAAAATTTGTGGACATATACTCAACTTATATATGTATAACATATCCAAAAATTACCACGATCCAACGGTCGGATTAAAAATTATAACCCCCGCAAACTATCTCAAAAACCCTGATTTTTAATACCTCCATTCCGACAAAAATACTGACAAAAACCTCAACATTAACTCCTTCATTTTTAACCACAAAAATATATCCCTCATTTATATCCACATAAAATAAATATTTCCTTATCATATGAATCAATAATTAATTATTCACAAATAATATTACAGAATCACATTTATGACAACCAGGCCGTTCCCAGGAAAGAGGGGGCTTTCCAATAAGGATTTCTCCTTACTGGCGCGCAATTAGATGACCAAACCTCTCCTTAGACAGAACTTTCTAGACATTGCCAATAATGTTATCTAATAATATTATTCAAATAATATGAATTATTGATCTGATAAATGAAAATACTGTGCAGCAACAATTATTGAAACAACAATAATATAAAATATCAACGCAGCAATTATTGAATCAATAAAATAAAATATTGAATAATAACTACTGTAACAATTATTGAGTAGTGCCTTCTTACGTAAGAATCAATAATTGGTGCAATACCGTGTGCTACTGTATTTTAACCACCGGGTATTCCAACAGTATTAACGGTAACAACTACGCCGTTATTTATAAACAACTTATACTTGTCGTTTTCTTCATCCAATCGCTTTCCGTTATGGGGCCCACACAAGGCTGCGTCGTCGTACGAATATTCCCCGACAGCAAGAATATTCCACGACCAACCGAATATTCACCGACCAAAAATAAATATTTTATAACCACTTGCTTATTTTGCAAAATTTGCACATTTCACCCATAACCAAAGTATTATATCAAATTAACCCCTTATTATTCACAATAATATTTAGAGAAATTTTGATTTTATTCATTAATAAGTTGGGGTCTTACAAAGACAACTCAAGAAATATGAGAGGAATTATCCTACTCATGATCTAGAGTTGGCAGCTGTTGTCTTTGCATTTAAAATTTGGAGGCATTACTTGTATGGGGAGAAGGTGGAGATCTTTACGGATCATAAAAGCCTTAAATATTTCTTCACTCAAAAGGAACTCAACATGCGACAACGACGTTGGCTTGAACTGTTGAAAGATTATGATCATACCATTCAATATCATCCTGGAAAAGCGAACGTGGTAGCTGATGCATTGAGTAGAAGATCATATGCAAGTACGAGTGCAATAGACTTGCAAAGGATGGAGATAGAGTTAAAGACTCCAGGGACCCATGTGATGATGGCGAATATACGAGTAGAACCAACTTTAATCGATAAAGTTAAAGCTACTCAAGCTACAGACCTGGAGCTGATGCGTATGAGGAAGAAAGTGCAAAAAGGTTCTATGCCGGAAGCAAGAATTGATGAAGAAGGAATACTTCGAGTCAACTCCAGACTTTGTGTTCCTAACAACCCTGATTTAAAGTATGAAATCATGATGGAGACGCACAAAATACCGTTTGCAATCCATCCTGGAAGTACCAAAATGTATCATGATCTTCGTCATACATTTTGGTGGAGCAATATGAAGAGAGAGATAGCGTTGTTTATCTCAAGGTGTCTAACTTGTCAACGAGTCAAAGCGGAGCATCAAGTACCAAAAGGTCCATTGCAACCACTTGAAATTCCAGAATGGAAGTGGGAGCACATTACCATGGATTTCGTTACCGGTCTTCCTAGGGTTTTTCAAGGTATTGATGCGATTTGGGTCAATATTGATAGATTGACCAAGTCTGCTCATTTCTTACCGATACGAGAAACTTATACACTTGAACGTCTTGCTCGTATGTACATAAACGAGATTGTAAGACTGTATGGTATGCCAGTATCCATAGTTTCTAACCGAGACCCAAGATTCACTTCATGATTTTGGGTTAGTTTACAAAAAGCTATGGGCACGGATTTACGATTTAGTTCAGCATATCATCCTCAGACGGACGGACAATCAGAGAGGACTATTCAAACTCTTGAAGATCTATTAAGACTCTGTGTCTTTGACTTCAAGGGAAGTTGGGACAAGTTCTTACCATTGGTGGAGTTTTCCTACAACAACAGTTATCAAGCAAGTATTGGCATGGCTCCATTCGAAGCATTGTATGGAAGAAAATGTCGTTCTCCAGTATGCTGGGATGAGATGGGTGAAGCAACGTTGTTGGGACCAGAGTTGGTACGTATGACTACAGAAAAGATTCAAACGATCCGACAACGTATAAAAACCTCACAAGATCGACAAAAGAGTTATGCTGATCTTCATCGAAAGGACGTGGAATTTGATGTAGGAGATCATGTGTTCTTACGTGTTGCTCCATGGAAAAGAGTTACGAGATTTGGAAAGAGAGGAAAGCTCAATCCTCGATTCATCGGTCCATTTTTAATCCTCGATCGAGTAGGAACTGTGGCTTATAGACTCGCTTTACCGCCAAGTATGTCTCGTGTTCATAACGTTTTTCACATATCCATGTTACGCAAATATGTGGAAGACCCGAACCACATTATTAAGTTAGAACCGGACGAAATAGCGGAAGATTTGACGTATGAAGAAGTTCCTGTTCAAATCTTGGATAAGAAGGAACATATTCTACGCTCCAAGGTTATACCTCAAGTCAAAGTTTTGTGGAGAAACCACGATGTTGAGGAAATGACTTGGGAGTTAGAATCTGAAATGAAATCAAGGTATCCTTACCTCTTCGACATACCAGGTATGTACCCTAATTTCGAGGGCGAAATTTCATAAGAAGGGGAGGTTGTAAGACCCCAACTTTTATAAATAAAGATGAATTTTCTATAAATATCATTTTTAAATATTATGGAGTTAATTTGATATAATGTTATAGTTGTGGGTAATATTTATAAATTTTGCAAAGTACGCAAGTTGTTATATAATATTCGATTGGTCGGGGAATATTCGTTTTAACAGGGAATATTCGTACAACGACACAATCATTGGTGGACCCCACAATAGAATTATTGTCGGATTGAGAAAACGACAAAAATATTTTATTAAAAATAACGGCGGAAGTTTTACCATTGTTACTGTTGAACTACTCGGTAGTAAAAGTACAATAATACGTGTGGTTGCATAGTAGCACACGGTATTGATTATTAATGCTTATGTGAGAAGTCACTCAGTTTGATTCAATTATTGTCAGTTAATAATATGAATTATTAGCGATAATGACGTTTTGTTTTATTCGTATTATTAACGTAATAAAACAGAAACATCTTTTTATATAAAACAGAATACTTTATTAAAGTTATTCTATAAATAGAATATATTATATTTTATTTAAAATATTTTTCTTTAAATATGGACCGTCAGATTAAAGTAATCAATCTGGACCGTTCATGGATTAGTTACTATGCATTCTATTTTTCTATAAATAGCAGCTCATTCCTTCATTATTTCTTACGAATTCACTGAACTCTAGAGAGAGAAACTATAGAGAGAGAGAAGAAGAGTATTCTGCTACTTAACTACTTCCTTATTTCAGCTCTTCTTTAAAACGGTAAGGGGTGTTATTCTTTCTTATTCATGAAGAGAACTGTTGTTATTCCATTTCTTATTATTCTGTTGGAATAACCTGTATACGCGGTCTACCCTATACTTGGTGACATTCTTCTATTATTCTGTTGGAACATCCTGTCTGTGTGTTTTACACCGGACCTGGTTCCGTTTTTGTTATTATTCTGTTGGAACATCATGTCTGTGTGTTTTACACCGGACCTGGTTCCGTTTTGTTATTATTCTGTTGGAACATCCTGTCTGTGTGTTTTACACCGGACCTGGTTCCATTATTTATTATTCTGTCGGAATATCCTGTCTGTGCGTTTACGCCGGACCTGGTTCCATTATTTATTATTCTGTCGGAATATCTTGTCTGTGCATTTACGCCGGACCTGGTTCTATTATTTATTATTCTGTTGGAATAACCTATTTGTGCGGTCTATCGCATGCATGGTGATTTCTTTTGTTATTCTATTCTTTATTGTACTCAGTTGGTTAAATTTTGACTTCTATACTCCATGAAATTTGTGGAATATCCTTGATAATTGCGTTTCATCCAGTATCTTTTCATGAAAATATTCTTCTAAGCATTCTTGAATTTTACTCCACAACGCAGTATCATGTTGACAATTTGGACGTTATTAATTCTTGGATAAATTAATTCTTGAACTTGTTTTATTGAATTCTTATATCATTGTCATCATCCTCATGTTTATAAAATGTTGAAAGTCATCTGTGGCATGTAGTGCATAGATGGACTTGGTATGATTATGACCAGAGATTATTCGGTATAATCATGACCGTAATGTTACAAATGATGTGGTAAAAGTCGTCATTGGCCCGTAGTGCATTGATGGACAGTTGTTGGCATGATCATGACCATTAATGAATACACGAATATCCTTGGCCGTAGTGCAGGGGTGATTCGATGATGTGGATTATTTTATTAAGCTGAGTCACAGCAATAACAGTGTTGAAAAACCTTTTAAATCATAAAAGATAGTAGAGTTTATTTTCTACTTGACTCTTTTAATGGATTGCTTGTTCCACTGCAGTTAAACTTGATGTCTATTATATTTTATCAGTTTAACATTGTTGAAGGCTAATGATAATTTATTCTGCATTATCTTAGTCATAATATTTTTTACTGGGCTAGTTGAGCTCACCCTTTTTTTCACTGTTCTCTTCAGGAAATGAGAACGTAGCTGGGGCAAGTCGGGGAGCGGAGTGATGGTTCGAATGATAGTATTAGTTAGTAGTCCTCACTATTCTATGTAATAGTGTGTTAATAAATGTAATGAGGACTCCTTTTGAGTATGAATACTCTCTAGAAGATAATATTTGTATTCAAACTCACAGTTTATGTTTTGTCGTATTGTACACGACAGTTGTATTAGTAAGTTGTATTTGTATTCTGTACTATATATCTGACGACCCAAGATGGGTGATGTATACCTAATTTTGGGGGCGTCACAATAAATTTTATATTACAATTCATGTCCTCAATTTTAAATTTTCTATTCTTTTCTTTTAAAAACTCAGAAACAACACAAAAGAAAACTTCAAGTTTTTTATTCTTTTCTTTTTTGTTCAATTTAAGTTTTCTATTCTTTTCTTTTCTGTTCAAAACTCAAAAACAGAGTGTTAGTGTGTTTTGATATTGAAAATGATAGTTTAAAAGTAATAACAAATTAAAAAAATCATGTCACTTTATATTTTTAAAATAAAAATAAATATCTAATTTTGAAACAGATTAAAATAGAAAAATGTATCTGTAATTTTGGATATCCAAAATATAAACGTCCCCTACAAAAATAGGTGTAAAATTGCAGAAAATGGTAGCCCATGCAAGAAGAAAGCAGCTTCAATCGCACAACACCCCAAATGAAGTTATTCTAGTTACTCCACTATTGATATTCGCATCAAAATCTGAAACTGTGATGAAAGTTGACATTCCTAAAGGGACTGTTTGACAAACAAGGAAAATATGTTTATCCATGAACAGACACATTAGCCATCTGCCTAACTCTCAAGGTCAAATAAATCAAAATCAGTGTTCCCACGCTTGACCTGCAAGGGAAAATTATATAAATGTCAGTGACAGAATTGGAAAAGAAAGGACAATTAAGCAAGTGCAGTAGTTGGCAAAATACTTGACCATCTCAAGTTGAAAGAAATCTTGCATTCCAATTCCAGTAGATTTATTAAAGTAGCAGCCCTATTCCCTTTCTTACAGGTAGTATTAGAGGCACAAGGCCATTGGACACATAACACATAAAAGAAGCCTGTGATTTTCATTGATAAGTTAGCATCTAACAGAAAACCCAGCTCATGAGGTGCAAAAACATGTACTTGATATTACCAAAACATGGAAAACACAAAAATTCTTGGTGTGTTCGTAAATATCTTTACATCTAAAGATCACTATAAAGATAAAAAGTTCCTCATCCTGTCTACAAGCTCTTGAAGAATTTGTCCAAACTGATGATTGCAACACGGAGAGAGACTTCAGAATGAACATTAAGATGAGTATAATGCATGACAAGATGGGTGAAGATCTTACAAGACTGAGAACAGAAAAACAACTTTTCTTGAATTGAACGAGGCAGACCGCTTATATTTCCTTGGTCTGCTAGTTGGCGTGTCGTGAATTCTCTCAGGACCAGATATATCTGTGTTATCAAAGGAAAACCATCTTGTGAATACATAATCACAAGTTATATAGTAAACAGAGTGATAAATGCATAAGTATCATTATCTAGGAGGAAATGTAAGAAGAGTTTTACCCTTAATATTGCACTAAATATGCATCACTTGAATGAGGGGATGAACTGATTTCTATAATTCAGAAATTCCCATAGTACACAGGAAGCAAAAAAACTATGTGGTTGTTTCTTTTTCTTTTGGAAAAGGAAAGAAAGAAACAAAGGAAGAAGAGGAAAGCAAGGGAAGAGAAAAGCATGCTACAGCAGTTGCATGTAATGATTGCTTTGCATAATTCGAAGGTTGAGACTTGAGAGTATGACGCTCTCTGGTTAAAAGTTTGACATGTGCATCTTATGATTCTTATCCTTCAAGAAAACGTGGTTAGTTATTCATCATGAGGTTCATTTTCGTTACGCCTACCTAAAACACCAGCAACACTCTCCTTCTGGGCCTTAGGTTCGGAACTATAGGAGACGATTCAATAAACATATAGAGTTTTTCCAAATTATATTTTAATTTCTCATATAGTATATCCAAAAACCTTGCTCCATTTCCATTTAAAGTTTTGAGGTACACATCTTACCCTAAAGGAAACTTCGTAGTTTTTTGTCATGAGGTTCATGTTCATAACAGCTACAGGCTACCTAACACACTAAAAAAACCTCCTTTTCTGAGCCTTTGCATTGTCACTCTAAGAGAGAAGTCAATAGACGTAGATCACGTAGCAGAGTTTTTTATTTTTCTCTATTAAAAAAAAAATCCTCCCAATCTATCAGGAGGGCGGAATGTCAAACCATATTCCAGGGGTGGAGGCACTGTTTTCTTAGAAAGAATAGGATTAAAACATAATTATATACAACTTAGACCCCCTTAATCTTGGGGGAAAAAAATTAACACAGCTATAATTTTTCACCCCCACTTGGCCAGAAATGCAGGCTTGGCCACGTCTTCAGGTTGCACTACACATGGTCATAGCATAATATTTATTCTTTTAAATGATTACATAATGAATGCTTAACTCAAGTCATCCACACAAAAAATGAAGAAATTTTAAAGGTAACTGAAATATCATATAAAACACAGAGAGGATCCAGATAATACATGAAAAAATAGATCATCAAGAAAACAGCCATGTGAAATGTTATGCTACAATATGCTTTGTACCTCTAAAATTGAACTTCGGTAATAATAGACTGTGGTCCATTAACAGCTGCATGAAATTCCCTCCCATCTGGACGTTAATATGTCTCTGCAATGTCCTCTGCAAAAATGATTTTTAATTGTCAATTTTTCATATTATTATTTTTATCTCTCTTTCTCATATGAAACCCCATGACCCCAAAGTGCTTCTATGGATTTTTTTTTTATTTTTTTCCAATTGTCAAATTGAATTATGCAGCATTAGTTGATAACATAGCCCGAGCTCTACTAACTTGCACTTAACATTTGGATTCTTAAATCAGGATGCATATTGTATTGTAAGATCGAACTTACTGCCAACAGATCCTCATTCTTTCTAGCAGGTTCATCATTGGTTTTAGGCGTCTCTGACTTTCCCTTCTCAATATCCATATCTGCAATGCACAGGCAATACGCATCTGTATTTTCCATCTCTAGGTTGACTTTGTTTTGCCTATTCAAAACCGCATCCAAGGATATAGAATGCTTCAATGGCTTTGGAACTTCTAATAGGCTTAAGAAAGAAAGGTGTGATTCACATTGACGAATAGTAGTGCCTTCGTCAGGCAAAACTGCAATGCTATAATCATCTTGTCCCTGCACAAAAAGGAAAACATTGCAATATATAAATTTGTCTTACTATTGCAAAACATATTTCCAATAGAGCTAAAATTGGTTAAGATAGCAGACATTAGTTGAGAGCAAATTTAAACGATGAGGGTTAGGGAAGAGGGAAGCGTAAGTTGACAACAAGTAAGTTGACAACAAGAAATAACAAATGAATTCTGCAGGCATAAATTTTATACCACGGACACTTTCACTATGCTCAGGGAACAGCAAAAAAACCTGAAACATTGAGCCTAGTGCATATACAATTAGTTTCACCAACTCTATGAAGATGAAAAATGGAAACTAGGATACGCCAATTGAAAATTTCACATACATTATAAATATCCTATGAAGGAATAACAAGAGGGCCCCATCTCCAAATAAATAAACAAAAAAAGAAAGAAAGAAAGAAATAAAAAGAAAATAAGAGGGCCACATTACAAAGATAAAAGGATAGAAAAGGGATAAACAAATCTTGCCCACACACAAATCTTGTGGAGTCTCAATGTAGTACATAAAACAGTCATTTTTAATGGAGGACTGGAGATTTTTCATGATATGATGTTGAAAAGAATGTTTTAGAACCAATCCAAACAAATCCCGTCATTCTCCATTCGTTCAACAAACACAGTATAGATTCACTAAGAACAAATTGTCCTGTGGCACCAAAACCATACTTTAGCACAAAATTCAACCAAAAACAGTAAATAATGTTTACCCTTCCGTTCTAAGAAGACCATTTGTTAAAAAAAAATCCTTATTTTTTGTTAATAATGGTATAAAATGACACATGTCCTTAATTTAACATCACAATTTTACAACCATGCCACTACTACTAAAAACTAAATACTCACTGTATTTAAGGATAAACAATGGGGAAATATGCTTAAAGTTTGCAAATATGACTTCTTTTTGTGAGACAGTGGGAATATTATTCCTTTTTTCCACTCATCTTTTAGAGCTGCGGTACAATCATTAACCATTATCTCTTCGGTTAAAGAACCAATTAAACACATACCTCTTACATCTTCAATTAAACAAAATTATGTCAATTATTCTTAATTACTCCCTCATTTTCTAAAAGATTATCGTTTTAGAAAGTAATTTTTATTCCAAAAAGATTATGTTTTTGAGTTTATCAATATAAATTACTTATTTTTTCCCTACTTTATCCTTATTTAAAGCTTTTTCTTGTTTAAAGCTTTGTTCCCATCTCAATAATTTTTATTCAATTCAATGTTATAATCTAAGTAGTAATTGGTTGAATAAGAAGTAATTAGTTGAATTGAATAAGAAACATTGAGAAGAGAAGTGAATAATTGGTTGAAATAATTAATAAGGATAGTATAATATTTTTGCTAGGTATTAATTATATTCCTTAATATAATCTTTTAAGAACAGAGAGTACTAGTTATCTCGGTGGAAACAACAGGGCCCACTAACAATGTGATTGCTCGCTCAATAAACCAGCTAAGATTTCAGATAAATAAAGCAGAACGAAAATTAAGATAAATGCAAAGAGATTTGTTGAATCGGGGAATAAACTTCCATTGAAGAAACACTAAAATGCAGCTTAAAATTAGAGAAATCTAGGTAGAATTGAGTAATAATCAAAGTGAATGAGGATATAAATCTCACCTTCTCGCTTGAATTCACCGCCATTGCAAGAAAAAATAACTTAGAAAGTGAGATAGTATATTTTATCGCTTCAGAGACTGACAATTAGAAGACCAAGAGCTCATTGTGGAGTTCAGTTTTAGAAAGAGATGGAGTCGTCTATAAATATTTACATATAAGTAGATAGCACGTATTTTAATGGAGGAGAGAGAGACAAAGGAGCGTGGGGGAGGGGGTTATCAGTACTTGTCTTTTCCGAGTGTCACGATTTGCCAGAAGGGCTCTTGATCACGAAGTTTGATCGACTGCGACAAACATTTATCTTCCTTTTCTGACCAAATTAACCTTGTCTTTTTTCTTCTTCTTTCGTTTTACCTAAAAAGGGCTAAATATTATTTTGTTACCGTCATATGACTCGTATCTGATCTTAAGATATTTAAAAAAAATAAAAATTTATTTCATACCTTGTCAAAAAAAATCACAAATCAACCCTTAAATTGCGGTGATTATGTCTATTTTTTGTGGAAGATTAAATTTTACATGAAATGCGCAGTATTATTTAATAGAGAGTGATTCATACTAAATATTTATTATGGTATAGTAGCAATAGACTGTCTATATTTTAAATAAAATAAATAAATAAATGTTATCTACTACTATTGTAGTAGAAAATTTAAATTTAAATTACTCGATGTGATGTCTTATAAACGGTCAAAAATATATTTATCCGAATAATATCAGAACAACATTGAGTTTAGTTAAAACTATCAAAAAGTAAATTTTAGTTAAATTCTCATAGAGATCGATGCAAATGAAATATTTCAATATATGAAAAATAATTGGAGAAAATGAAAGGCATTACCAAATCAAGAAGGTTATGATTTAGGGCCTCTTTGTTACGCACTGAATGGTTGAATTCAATCATTTAGGGCGTTTATTTTGAAAAAAAAATCGTTTAAATGGCTGAATCGGTCAGACGATTTGGGTTGAATAGTTTAGTAGAATGAAGTAATTTTTTTAACAATATTGAATATTATATTAAGTAATATTAAATAAATTTATAACAATTTTGAATTTTTTCAGAGGGGTAAAATAATAAAAATATATTATTCAGTTATTTCAGACATGTCAATTATCAAATAACTTTTTTTATTTAATATTTAGTTTTATTTAGCTCATTCAAATTCAAAACCATTTCATTCGATTTTTATCAAACAGTCCAGTAGTATATGTAGTATTATAGTATTAGTGGTATTATTAATATTAATTTAATAATACTACTACTAAACGATAGCACCTGCGTCATATATGTACGGAGTAAACGAGATTAAGGAATGGTAGGTATCAAGCATGACGGGTAGGTCACACCTTCAGGCGAAGCATGTGACCGTTTTATGACCAGTGATTCGGGACAACTGAATCTTCATCAGCTATATTAGTTGACTTTGTTGGTCTTTGTTTACATCCGAATAAATCTAAAATTGATCGAATCAGTTATTCAAAAATGTATAACTGAATCAATAAGAAATACTCTCATCCGTCCTAGGATAAAAAATTTTATTACTATTTTGGATAGTCCCATATTAAATATTTTTTTTTTAATAACTAAACTTTTACATATATTTTTCTATTATACACGTAGCATTAAATATCTCATATTTTTCTTATTTTAATTCTCTCTTCATATTTAATAACATTATTATGGATAATTTTATCATTTCATTCATCTTCTTAATATGCGTGAAAAGTCCATCAGGACTTTTATCCTAGGACGGAGGGAGTAGTATTGAATAATATTTTTAACTACATATCCTCATTTATAATTAAAAATTATATTTAATATTTATTTATTTTGCCTATTATATACAAACTTTGTTATTTAATGAATATTGTTCTAGTATTTTGTTTTGATTTTATGGACTAATATAATGTTATTTAAAAAAATTAATGTTTATTACTAAATATATTACTTATAGTATATTACATCAACGATTATTCACAAGTTTATATTTATTTACAATTACATAATAAAGTTATTCATAATAGTTCAAAATATTAAAATAGAGAAATACACGTATTCAGATATTTTAGACAAATAATTATCAAACACATCATTTCATTCGATATTCAAAATTTCTACTTCATTCACCTCATTCAAATTCTCTTATATATTTAAAAAAATTTATTTACGAAAAATATATTTAGCTGCTAATATAAAATGTGACGCCCCCAAAATTAGGTATACATCACCCATCTTGGGTCGTCAGATACATAGTACAGAATACAAATACAACTGATTAATACATCTGTCGTGTACAATAC
This sequence comes from Panax notoginseng, assembly GCA_016801055.1. Taxonomy (NCBI): domain Eukaryota; kingdom Viridiplantae; phylum Streptophyta; class Magnoliopsida; order Apiales; family Araliaceae; genus Panax; species Panax notoginseng. The sequence continues at coordinate 66,432,768 of CM029013.1, read as the reverse complement.
GACAAAACATAAACTGTGAGTTTGAATACAAATATTATCTTCTAGAGAGTATTCATACTCAAAAGGAGTCCTCATTACATTTATTAACACACCATTACATAGAATAGTGAGGACTACTAACTAATACTATCATTCGGACCATCACTCCGTACCCCGACTTGTCCCAGCTACGTTCTCATTTCCTGAAGAGAACAGTGAAAGAAAGGGTGAGCTCAACTAGCCCAGTAAGAAATATTATGACTAAGATAATGCAGAATAAATTATCATTAGCCTTCAACAATGTTAAACTGATAAAATATAATAGACATCAAGTTTAACTGTAGCGGAATAAGCAATCCATTAAAAGAGTCAAGTAGAAAATAAACTCTACTATCTTTTATGATTTAAAAGGTTTTTCAACACTGTGTTCGCTGAGACTCAGCTTAATAAAATAATTCACATCATCGAATCACCCCTGCACTACGGCCAAGGATATTCGTGTATTCATTAATGGTCATGATCATGCCAACAACTGTCCATCAATGCACTACGGGCCAATGAGGACATTTACCACATCATTCGTAACATTACGGTCATGATTATACCGAATAATCCCTGGTCATAATCATACCAAGTCCATCTATGCACTACATGCCACAGATGACTTTCAACATTTTATAATCATGAGGATGATGACAATGATATAAGAATTCAATAAAACAAGTTCAAGAATTAATTTATCCAGGAATTAACAACGTCCAAATTGTCAACATGATACTGCATTGTGGAGTAAAATTCAAGAATGCTTAGAAGAATATTTTCTTGAAAAGATACTGGATGAAACGCAACTATCAAGGATATTCCACAAATTTCATGGAGTATAGACGTCAAAACTTAACCAACTGAGTACAATAAAGAATTGAATAACAAAAGAAATCACCATGCATGCGATAGACCGCACAGACAGGTTATTCCAATAGATTAATAAATAATGGAACCAGGTCCGGCGTAAACGCACAGACAGGATATTCCGACAGAATAATAAATAATGGAACCAGGTCCGGTGTAGAACACACAGACAGGATATTCCAACAGAATAATAATAAAACGGAACCAGGTCCGGTGTAAAACACACAGACAGGATATTCCAACAGAATAATAATAAAACGGAACCAGGTCCGGTGTAAAACACACAGACAGGATGTTCCAACAGAATAATAAACGGAACCAGGTCCGGTGTAAAACACACAGACAGGATATTCCAACAGAATAATAATAAAACGGAACCAGGTCCGGTGTAAAACACACAGACAGGATGTTCCAACAGAATAATAAACGGAACCAGGTCCGGTGTAAAACACACAGACAGGATGTTCCAACAGAATAATAAACGGAACCAGGTCCGGTGTAAAACACACAGACAGGATGTTCCAACAGAATAATAGAAGAATGTCACCAAGTATAGGGTAGACCGCGTATACTGGTTATTCCAACAGAATAATAACAAATGGAATAACAGAAGTTCTCTTCATGAATATAAAAAAAATAATATTCCCTACCGTTTTAAAGAAGAGCTGAAGTAAGGAAGTAGTAGCAGAATACTCTTCTTCTCTCTCTCTATAGTTTCTCTCTATAGTTTCTCTCTCTAGAGTTCAGTGAATTCGTAAGAAATAATGAAGGAATGAGCTGCTATTTATAGAAAAATAGAATGCATAGTAACTAATCCATGAACGGTCCAGATTGATTACTTTAATCTGACGGTCCATATTTAAAGAAAAATCTTTTAAATAAAATAAAATATATTCTATTTATAGAATAACTTTAATAAAGTATTATGTTTTATATAAAAAGATGTTTCTGTTTTATTACGTTAATAATACGAATAAAACAAAACGTCATTATCGCTAAATAATTCATATTATTAACTGACAATAATAGAATCAAACTGAGTGACTTCTCACATAAGCATTAATAATCAATACCGTGTGCTACTATGCAACCACACGTATTACTGTACTTTTACTACCGAGTAGTTCAACAGCAACAATGGTAAAATTTCCGCCGTTATTTTTAATAAAATTTTTTTTTTTGTCGTTTTCTCAATCCGACAATAATTCCGTTGTGGGGTCCACCAATGATTGTGTCGTTGTACGAATATTCCCTGTTAAAACGAATATTCCCCGACCAATCGAATATTATATAACAACTTGCGTACTTTGCAAAATTTATAAATATTACCCACAACTATAACATTATATCAAATTAACTCCATAATATTCAAAAATGATATTTATAAAAAAAATTCATCTTTATTTATAAAAGTTGGGGTCTTACAACCTCCCCTTCTTATGAAATTTCGCCCTCGAAATTAGGGTACGTACCTGGTATGTCGAAGAGGTAAGGATACCTTGATTTCATTTCTGATTCTAACTCCCAAGTCATTTCCTCAACATCGTGGTTTCTCCACAAAACTTTGACTTGAGGTATAACCTTGGAGCGTAGAATATGTTCCTTCTTATCCAAGATTTGAATAGGAACTTCTTCATACGTCAAATCCTCCGCTATTTCGTCCGGTTCTAACTCAATAATGTGGTTCGGGTCTTCCACATATTTGCGTAACATGGATATGTGGAAAACGTTATGAACACGAGACATACTTGGCGGTAAAGCGAGTCTATAAGCCACAGTTCCTACTCGATCGAGGATTAAAAATGGACCGATGAATCGAGGATTTAGCTTTCCTCTCTTTCCAAATCTCGTAACACCTTTCCATGGAGCAACACGTAAGAACACATGATCTCCTACATCAAATTTCACGTCCTTTCGATGAAGATCAGCATAACTCTTTTGTCGATCTTGTGAGGTTTTTATACGTTGTCGGATCGTTTGAATCTTTTCTGTAGTCATACGTACCAACTCCGGTCCCAACAACGTTGCTTCGCCCACCTCATCCCAGCATACTGGAGAACGACATTTTCTTCCATACACTGCTTCGAATGGAGCCATGCCAATACTTGCTTGATAACTGTTGTTGTAGGAAAACTCCACCAATGGTAAGAACTTGTCCCAACTTCCCTTAAAGTCAAAGACACAGAGTCTTAATAGATCTTCAAGAGTTTGAATAGTCCTCTCTGATTGTCCGTCCGTCTGAGGATGATATGCTGAACTAAATCGTAACTCCGTGCCCATAGCTTTTTGTAAACTAACCCAAAATCGTGAAGTGAATCTTGGGTCTCGATCAGAAACTATGGATACTGGCATACCATGCAGTCTTACAATCTCGTTTATATACATACGAGCAAGACGTTCAAGTGTATAAGTTTCTCGTATCGGTAAGAAATGAGCAGACTTGGTCAATCTATCAACAATGACCCAAATCGCATCAATACCTTGAGAAACCCTAGGAAGACCGGTAACGAAATCCATGGTGATGTGCTCCCACTTCCATTCTGGAATTTCAAGTGGTTGCAATGGACCTTTTGGTACTTGATGCTCCGCTTTGACTCGTTGACAAGTTAGACACCTTGAGATAAACAATGCTATCTCTCTCTTCATATTGCTCCACCAAAATGTATGACGAAGATCATGATACATTTTGGTACTTCCAGGATGGATTGCAAATGGTGTGTTGTGCGCCTCCATCAGGATTTCATACTTTAAATCAGGGTTGTTAGGAACACAGAGTCTGGAGTTGACTCGAAGTATTCCTTCTTCATCGATTCTTGCTTCCGGCATAGAACCTTCTTGCACTTTCTTCCTCATACGCATCAGCTCCAGGTCTGTAGCTTGAGCAGCTTTAACTTTATCGATTAAAGTCGGTTCTACTCGTATATTTGCCATCATCACATGGGTCCCTGGAGTCTTCAACTCTATCTCCATCCTTTGCAAGTCACGCAAAATGGGCCTTTGCGTTGTTAATATTGCACTTGTACCCGCATATGATCTTCTACTCAATGCGTCAGCTACCACGTTCGCTTTTCCAGGATGGTATTGAATGGTATGATCATAATCTTTCAACAGTTCAAGCCAACGTCGTTGTCGCATGTTGAGTTCCTTTTGAGTGAAGAAATATTTGAGGCTTTTATGATCCGTAAAGATCTCCACTTTCTCCCCATACAAGTAATGCCTCCAAATTTTAAGTGCAAAGACAACAGCTGCCAATTCTAGATCATGAGTAGGATAATTCCTCTCATATTCCTTGAGTTGTCTTGATGCATAGGCTATGACTTTTCCATGTTGCATGAGAACACATCCCAACCCTTTGCTCGAAGCATCACTGTAGATGACAAATCCCTCCGAGCCAGATGGTATTGTTAGAACAGGTGCTGAAATGAGTCTCCTCTTGAGTTCTTGAAAACTCTGCTCACATTCTTCGCTCCAACCAAACTTTGTATCTTTCCGAGTCAGCTGAGTTAATGGAGTAGCGATTCGAGAAAATCCTTCCACGAATCTCCGATAATAACCAGCTAAACCAAGAAAGCTACGTACCTCGGTCACTGATTTAGGTTGCTCCCAGCTTTGTATAGCTTCAATCTTTGCCGGGTCAACTGATATTCCACGACTTGATACTACGTGCCCAAGGAATGCTACCTCCTCCAGCCAGAACTCGCATTTCTTCAACTTGGCATAAAGTTTGTATTCACGAAGCTTTTGGAGTACCAGCCTCAAGTGTTGCTCATGATCTTCACGGCTTTTGGAATAAATAAGGATGTCATCAATAAAGACGACCACAAAGTGATCCAAATATTCCTTGAATACCCGGTTCATCATATCCATGAAGGCAGCAGGAGCATTAGTTAATCCAAAGGACATGACTAGGAATTCATAATGCCCGTACCGAGTTCTAAAAGCCGTCTTTGGAATATCCTCAGTTCTAACCTTCAGCTGATGATATCCAGAACGAAGATCGATCTTTGAAAAGAATTGTGCTCCTTGCAACTGGTCAAACAGGTCATCAATACGTGGCAATGGGTACCTGTTTTTGATGGTGACATGATTCAACTCCCGATAATCAATACAAAGTCGCATACTTCCATCTTTCTTCTTCACGAACAGAACAGGAGCACCCCAAGGAGAAGTACTAGGACGAATAAAACCAATGTCTAACAATTCCTGCAGTTGGGTCTTTAACTCCTGAAGTTCAATAGGAGCCATTCGATATGGGGCTTTGGAAATGGGTTTTGTACCAGGTTCAAGGTCGATACAAAATTCAATTTCACGCTCTGGGGGTAGGCCAGGAAGTTCTTCGGGAAATACGTCAGGAAATTTATTAACAACAGAAATATCATTCAAAGCTGACGTATTTTTGTTTAGATCTGTGACATGAGCTAAGAAAGCTTGACATCCGTTTTTCAATAAACGAATAGCTTTATGGCTTGAGATGACAGCGATTGATTTTAATGGTTTGGTTGCTTGAATTCGCATAATAGGTCGATTAGGAATATGAAAGCTAACAACCTTACGAAAACAATCAATTTTTGCATGATGAGTAGTTAACCAATCAATCCCTAGAATCACGTCAAATGCAAGTATTTTTAATGAAATAAGATCGACAGGTAATGTGTGGGTACCAACTTGAACCAAACAAGACTTATAAACCGTGGATGTAATGAAGGTTTCTCCCAATGGAGTTTCAACTGCTAAGTCAAAGTCTAATTTCTCCGGAATCAAATTTAATCGATGAGCGCAAGTAGGAGAAATAAAAGAATGGGTTGAACCGGTATCAAATAAAGTATAGACTTCGTTAGAGTTTATGATAAGCTTACCCGTGATGACCTCATTCGGGTTCCTTGCGTTCTGGGAGGTCACAACAAACGCTCTCCCTTGCACAACCGGTTTTGACTTTTCTGGGACGGCTTTTGGTGCCTCCATCCTAGCTGCATTTGTCTTCGGTAAACGACAAAATCGAGCTAAATGACCTTCTCTTCCACAATTATAACATGCTTTGGACGGCATCGCGCAGTTTGGACTGATGTGCCCCTCCCCTCCGCATTTGAAACATATGATAGGTGGTCGTTCTCCTTCCTTAACGACAGGTGCTGGTGCTGACGTCTTTCCATCATTGTTGAATCTCCTCTTCTTGAAATGTCCATTCTTATTGTTTTGGCCCTGATTACCACCGAAGTGGTTACCATTTCTGGCCTGTTGATTCCCTCCACGCTTGTTGTCACCGCTTCGATGACTGCTCTCACTGGTATTATCATTTTGCCGGCTGCTCTCTTTTGGTTGCGTTGTCTCGTTATCGCGCTCCACCAACTGAGCCCTATTTACAACATCTGAATACAAACACAGTTTATGAGAAACAAGATGTTGACGTATCTCCGGCTTCAAACCTCTTAAAAACATCCGCGTCATTCTTTCTTCATTATCCACCAGGTGGGACGCAAACCGGGATAACTCCGCAAATTTTGCCTCGTACTGCGACACGGTCATATTATTCTGCTCCAATTTGATGAACTCCACCTCCTTCATGTGACGAATACTCTCGGGAAAGTATTTGTCGTTAAACAGATCTTGGAACTTCTCCCAAGACATCTTTAATGCGGCAGGTTGAGTACGCTTTATCGATTCCCACCAGTAATCTGCCTCTCCTCGCAACATAAAGGCGGCAAAGGGAACCTTTTGCTCCTCGGAGCAACCCAAGACATCAAATATCTTGGTGATCTGCTTTATCCATGTTTCAGCTACAAGTGGTTTGGGTTCTCCCTTAAACTCCGGTGGTCCCAGCTCCTTAAACTGTTTAGCGGTGACCGCCTGAGAGTTTCCAGTATTTCCACCTACGTTGTGGACAGGAGCCGCTTTCACCTGTTGTTGCATGAATTGCATAAAGCCTCTGAACATTTGATCATTCATCATTTGGTCAGTGTTGTTGTTTGCATGAGGATTGTCACCTTCCTGATGCACATTATCCTGATTAGTGATATGTGGTGAATCATCAGTCGTCTGTGCTCCATTGCTATTCTCAACATTCTCAGATGCCATTTTCAGATACTGCCACAAAATAAAAATTAATTGATATGTCATATATTATCCTTATATTATGACCGACCAATTAAATACCATGCAAATAAACTTAGGTATGTCATACTAGCGAAGGAATTCCCCGTCTCTCCCCTCCTAGTTCTATTCTCACATCTTAGCCAGGGATCATATCCCTAAGCTCTGATACCAACTGTGACGCCCCCAAAATTAGGTATACATCACCCATCTTGGGTCGTCAGATACATAGTACAGAATACAAATACAACTGATTAATACATCTGTCGTGTACAATACGACAAAACATAAACTGTGAGTTTGAATACAAATATTATCTTCTAGAGAGTATTCATACTCAAAAGGAGTCCTCATTACATTTATTAACACACCATTACATAGAATAGTGAGGACTACTAACTAATACTATCATTCGGACCATCACTCCGTACCCCGACTTGTCCCAGCTACGTTCTCATTTCCTGAAGAGAACAGTGAAAGAAAGGGTGAGCTCAACTAGCCCAGTAAGAAATATTATGACTAAGATAATGCAGAATAAATTATCATTAGCCTTCAACAATGTTAAACTGATAAAATATAATAGACATCAAGTTTAACTGTAGCGGAATAAGCAATCCATTAAAAGAGTCAAGTAGAAAATAAACTCTACTATCTTTTATGATTTAAAAGGTTTTTCAACACTGTGTTCGCTGAGACTCAGCTTAATAAAATAATTCACATCATCGAATCACCCCTGCACTACGGCCAAGGATATTCGTGTATTCATTAATGGTCATGATCATGCCAACAACTGTCCATCAATGCACTACGGGCCAATGAGGACATTTACCACATCATTCGTAACATTACGGTCATGATTATACCGAATAATCCCTGGTCATAATCATACCAAGTCCATCTATGCACTACATGCCACAGATGACTTTCAACATTTTATAATCATGAGGATGATGACAATGATATAAGAATTCAATAAAACAAGTTCAAGAATTAATTTATCCAGGAATTAACAACGTCCAAATTGTCAACATGATACTGCATTGTGGAGTAAAATTCAAGAATGCTTAGAAGAATATTTTCTTGAAAAGATACTGGATGAAACGCAACTATCAAGGATATTCCACAAATTTCATGGAGTATAGACGTCAAAACTTAACCAACTGAGTACAATAAAGAATTGAATAACAAAAGAAATCACCATGCATGCGATAGACCGCACAGACAGGTTATTCCAATAGATTAATAAATAATGGAACCAGGTCCGGCGTAAACGCACAGACAGGATATTCCGACAGAATAATAAATAATGGAACCAGGTCCGGTGTAGAACACACAGACAGGATATTCCAACAGAATAATAATAAAACGGAACCAGGTCCGGTGTAAAACACACAGACAGGATATTCCAACAGAATAATAATAAAACGGAACCAGGTCCGGTGTAAAACACACAGACAGGATGTTCCAACAGAATAATAAACGGAACCAGGTCCGGTGTAAAACACACAGACAGGATATTCCAACAGAATAATAATAAAACGGAACCAGGTCCGGTGTAAAACACACAGACAGGATGTTCCAACAGAATAATAAACGGAACCAGGTCCGGTGTAAAACACACAGACAGGATGTTCCAACAGAATAATAAACGGAACCAGGTCCGGTGTAAAACACACAGACAGGATGTTCCAACAGAATAATAGAAGAATGTCACCAAGTATAGGGTAGACCGCGTATACTGGTTATTCCAACAGAATAATAACAAATGGAATAACAGAAGTTCTCTTCATGAATATAAAAAAAATAATATTCCCTACCGTTTTAAAGAAGAGCTGAAGTAAGGAAGTAGTAGCAGAATACTCTTCTTCTCTCTCTCTATAGTTTCTCTCTATAGTTTCTCTCTCTAGAGTTCAGTGAATTCGTAAGAAATAATGAAGGAATGAGCTGCTATTTATAGAAAAATAGAATGCATAGTAACTAATCCATGAACGGTCCAGATTGATTACTTTAATCTGACGGTCCATATTTAAAGAAAAATCTTTTAAATAAAATAAAATATATTCTATTTATAGAATAACTTTAATAAAGTATTTTGTTTTATATAAAAAGATGTTTCTGTTTTATTACGTTAATAATACGAATAAAACAAAACGTCATTATCGCTAAATAATTCATATTATTAACTGACAATAATAGAATCAAACTGAGTGACTTCTCACATAAGCATTAATAATCAATACCGTGTGCTACTATGCAACCACACGTATTACTGTACTTTTACTACCGAGTAGTTCAACAGCAACAATGGTAAAATTTCCGCCGTTATTTTTAATAAAATATTTTTTTTTTGTCGTTTTCTCAATCCGACAATAATTCCGTTGTGGGGTCCACCAATGATTGTGTCGTTGTACGAATATTCCCTGTTAAAACGAATATTCCCCGACCAATCGAATATTATATAACAACTTGCGTACTTTGCAAAATTTATAAATATTACCCACAACTATAACATTATATCAAATTAACTCCATAATATTCAAAAATGATATTTATAAAAAAAATTCATCTTTATTTATAAAAGTTGGGGTCTTACATAAAAACCAAATTATTGTTCTAGTTGTTTAAGCGCTCTCAAATTATTGTAATAGTTGTTTGACAACAAAGATGAAAAATAGAAGGAATTTTTTTTTAATATTTTCACAAGTAAACTTGATAGTTCTACAAGCTCTTCTTCACATGAATAATAAATGGAGTTCATCTCGTCTGGGAGAGAATTTATAAAATTATCAAATTTATTTGTAAAAATATCAATTTTCAAAAAAAAAAAGAAAGAAAAGAAAGTAAGTTTTTGGCTGGTGGTTCTATAATTGCACTCTCATTTTCTTTCTCTACTTTTTCTCCCAATTTTTTTTAAAGGGTAATGTTCGGGATCTCTACTTTTTTTTAAAGGTTATACTATTAATTATGATTAAAATATTCAATATCATATCATTTAAAATACTTTTAAAATTAAATATTTGAGATACCTAAACATTACTCTTGTTTTTTAAGGAAGACATCTGATTAATGTTAGAGGGCATTTGATACATGTCATCTTAAGTAATAATCCGAACTTCTCAGTAATATTTATTGATTTTGAATCTTTAATATTTGCATAAAATATGTTTTTGACTCGACAATGATGAGTAACTATAAGATTTACTCTCTCAGTCTTCAAAATGATGAACAAAATATAATTTGCACACATATTTAAAAAAAATAAAAGTAGAAAAATAATAGTAAAAAAGTTTCAAATTTATCCTTAGTGCCAAGATTATACAGGTGATGGGTACTTTTATTTCCTTTTTTACCCTAATGGATATAACTAAATAACATATTTACTTTTCATTTGATATACTTTATCTCGTTTTTTATGGACAAAAAAATCGTACTTTTATGTTGCGTTTGTGAGTTTAGAGGGATGAGATGGGAAGGGAAAGTATAGGAGGGGAAGAGAGGGGAAATGATTATAATTTTTTTCATGTTTGTGAGTTTTAGAAAGGAAAGAAAAGGAAGAGATGAAATTTTTATTATATTTTTCTTATTTGTGAGTTTAGAAGGAAGGAGGGGAAGGGAGAATAATTTTAATTTTAAACTAGACTATTACTATATTATCTTTATATATAAATATAATAAACGTATGATTTTACAATGTCTAGCTATTGAATTATTTTGTTTATTTTGTTTATGTTCATATATATATATATATATATATATATATATATATATATATATATATTAACTCTAATTTATTTTTATGAGTATATGATCAAACCTATATTATTTGTGAATTTCTATTATATTAACTCTAAGATATGCGTGTTTGTTTACAAAATGTCAAACAAGGTGACAATAACAGAAATTCTGCATATGCATTGACCGACTGACTGGCAGTATCAATTTATTTTACAAGGTTATTTTTGGCAATATAAAACATTTCATTTTTTCATCCTTTTCTATCCCTCCAAATCCTCCACTTTTGAGAGGAAAATTTTGAGTCAAAAATTAAATCAATTTTACTTCCAAATTCCTTCCCTTTATCTAAAAAAACTCACAAACATAAGATTTAGAGGAATTTTAATTATTTTTTCTTTTCTTTCTCTCAAATAAAAACTTACAAATACAGGGAGGGAGTATACAAATAAAAAAATTTATATTGTAATTAAATGTTGGGACATAATATAAAACTGAGTAGATTGCAAAATGTTGAAATTCCTAAAGCAAGAGATGGATTAAATAAAAGAAAGAAGAACCCTCATCAAGTCGCATACCGAAACTGCAAACACTACCCCCAACAGCCTAACACGTAATTTATAACGTCAACAACCGATTGGGCCTTGGTCTTTAATTGCTTCGCACAACCAGATATGACGGATGAGCTGTTATCTATTAGTTAGAGATACTCCGGTCCCGTCTCTGTTCTAAAATTAGATTTAAAATTAGTTTTTGAGACGCATATTAAATTTTAAAATTGATATGATTTATAGAAATTTAGATTTTTGTTATATATTAAATAATTATAATAATTATATTAATTAAAATTAAATAAATTTATATTAATTTAAATTTTAATATACTGTCGTTTGAACTCAAAAATAAAATTATATTTATAATTTTGGAACGAAATGAGTAAATGAACTCACATTTTTCACCTACTCCATTAAAAGGTTTAGATTGGATAAGTTTTATTTTATTATAAAGCGCAATGATGAATTATGGAGTGAATATACTCTCTTTTTGTTTCAAATTAAATATATATATATATATATATATATATATATATTAATTTGTTTGTTCTCGTAATTAAAGATATATTAGATACAAACTCGCACGTTGCGGTTGAATTATTTAATTTTCTAATAATAAATGTGTACGTACAATTAATAAATTAAAATATAATAAAAAGATGATAGATTGTTGTACGATAATGAAATTTTATACAGAAAACAAATGAACATATATTGTAGGGGGTAGTGGTGAGAGTTTACCAGTTTGTGACTATTGTTTTTAGACTAGTGGCAAAATAAGTGACCTCAACTTGTAGACAAATCATTTTTTCTACTCTTCCCTTTTTCTATTTTTTTTCCAATTTTTCTTGACCAAAATATAGCCAACTGATTTATTTTCCCATTCCTTTATTACTTTTGTATTTTGTTTACTGTAAAGAAAAGGTTGCCTCAACTTAACTTTTTACAATCCATAACAAAAAGAGAATAAAAGGGTATGCGAAGGTTTAAAAAATCTCTTAAAAATACAATTAGAAAGCCAATGCTCAAACTATTCAGCCCAAGCATATAGCAAAATAGTTGGGCAAACTACAAACTTAGAACCTTTATTCAAGAAACAACCTTCAATTGCAATGACCTAAAAACAAAGTCAGTGTTCAAATTAGCAGTGCCACATTGTGAGGTAATTTTGAGTAATGTGTGTATGAAACGCAGTACATGACACAATAGCTTGAAAATATCTATCTCTAACCATTCCCTTGTAAATAATGCAATAAACATCAAGCACATAACTATTAAAAATGTCAAAAAACTAACTATCTAATAGTTGGCCTAATGTAAACATGTGAAATCAACTTTCTAGTGGTTTCCTTTCCTTGGTTAGCTGCACAGAAACTTGCAAATAACAATAAGCTTGCTTCTAACATGAACAAAGCATAACACAACATATTAGGTGACAATGTAGCTACTACTTTTAGCAACAGATGTCCAAATATTAGCAGTCTAAATACATATGCTACTTAATAAGAATATTTAGTAGAAATACTTAATCCATGATCGTTTACATTCTCATATATTAAAACTACTTCCTAGACTGTAAGAAATTAAGGTAGATTAAGTATAATACTTGTTGGACTTGCACCCGCAATGTGTCAAATTGCTTCTCTGTACAAAATACATTCCCAGTAATTGTCGAACACAAACTTTGGATCTTTGAAGAAAATAGATCATTTGGCTGCAACCCATAACATTGAGTACACATCAGCATCAGCTTATACTAAAACCCTCAGCAGAAATTAAATGTTTAATTGGTTTTCAAGTAACAGAATAAATCAATTGATGACCTGACTACACCACGAAATAAAAGTAGAAAGAGCACAACATCACTTTCACAGTTGGGGAACCAAAAGGGAAGTTCAGTTGTTTACCATCACTGCGCGCTCCACAAATATCATACATTACACAATAATCTACAGAGCGTCTTTGCCTACAGCATTAAGTCAACTTTATAAGAGATACCAGAATTTCCTATCCTAGGAGATTGCCCACACAGCAAAATTGAGAATCAATTTCTTCAAAGCCATAACCTGTTAAATAATAGTTACTTATCAGAAGGGTGGGTGATTGGGCAGGGGGAGATGTAGTGAATGCACCCAACATTGCATTTTAAAACCCCTTCACATGTGACCGTACTCACTAAGCAAGCAAATAGAACCAACTTCATCCAAAGTAGATAAAAATAAAAAAACTAATGTGCACAAATAGAAGTGGGAACCAAATACAGATAGAGTGACAGAGACTTGGACTCAAAAAAGTGCAAAAATCAAAGCTCTGATATTATGTTATGCAACTAATTGCTCCAAATTTAAGTTCTTGCAGAATGACCTCACCAATGGCATCAAGACCTCGTATAGATAATTGTTAGAATCAAAACTATAATAACCGTACTATTTTCTTAATTTGGTGATGATATGAATTATTAAGAATAAGAAGTAACATAGAAGCTTGTAAATTTATGTCTTCAACATGCAGTAAAAGTTAAAAGTAGTTGCAATAACACATATGCCAACAGGTTTTATTAGATGTAATAAACAAAGTTTTTTCTCTTATTAGCTTAGAGAGCTTTTATATACATTCATAAATACATATGAATAAATAAATATATGTACTTCTGCAAGAATTTTTAGCATAATTAGTGTAAAAGAAGTCTTGTGCCATCAGTAAAAGCTCCATTTTTTCCAATACAAGTAAAAATTATATCTTTCCTTTAAGTCTATAAACATGATGAGAGAAGATTTTGTTCAGTAAATTTCATTTGGAAAACATAAGTTATTTTAGACGACAAATGAAACTTACCCCCTTGTTGCATTGGAATTCAAAAGAATTCGCGGCTTAGACCTTTCTGAATGGGCTGTAGATACAATAAATAAGATCTGCAAGCATAAAACTGCAAATTATGCGTAATTCGTTACCACTGCATTTCTATATAATTATTTCTGTGCGGTGGGTGCTGTGGAGGGAATGGATCAATTGTATGCACATAATTTCTAATCTTATAAGAACGAATTCAATTGAGCAATAGTTCTAGCTACTCAGATCATTCCTCATTTCACAAACTTTCAGATACATACACATACACATAATTAACATTTAACATTTCAACACAAACTCAGATTAACAAAATAGAGCATAATCTACTAAAATACACTCCTGCTATGTATGGCAACTCAATTCAAGCTTTGAATTAAAATTGAAAGCACATTTGCAATTTTCTAGAATTAAAATTTAGTTAAAATTTGGCACTCAATTCCAATTTCAAGGGTTGGAATTTTCTTGCCAAATATTGCTTCAGGAAAAATCTACACCTACTAACATGGAAAAGCCCAAATGAAAATCACATAAAAAAAACAACATAAATAGATATTCATATGATGACAACAAACATGTGGCATGTTTAGAACTTACATATGACCTGTATGGTAGGCGAGACTTTGTCCCATTCGCGAAAACCTCGCCATATATTTTGGCAGAATCTTATGAACTCGAATAATAACAGACTGAAGCTTAAGAACTCGAATAATTAAATCAATTGAAGGTGATAATTTCATATCGTTTTAAACTTATTCACAAAATGCAGTGTCCTGTCAAGGAACGTAAAGCATTAAGAGACATCCAAACTGAAAGGCAATATGATATGCATTTGAAGGAGCCATGTTTGTATTATTGAACAGACAGACGCAAAAATGGTGGCTGAAAAATGAGGATATATGAGAGTGAAAATTTATCTTACCATGCTACTTATCAAAGCAACAACTTTCTCATTTAACGCTTTTACATCATTTTCTATGTTTATATTGTTTCGAGTTGTATGTCTCTTGTAACATCAACAAACTTGAGATGGAGAAACGTGAATCAGTATGTGTAAACTTGATCACCTTATGCTTTTTTAACAACAAATACATCTCCCCTCTGTAGTAACTCGCCTGCACAATTAAGAAGCAACTAAGAAAAGGTTCTACAGACACTCAAATCAAATGGGACAATAGGGAAGTGGCAGTATAATTTTCCAAACCTTAGACCAGGAAATAAGAGCCTTTAGATAGGGCTTCTTTGCAGCATAATGTGGTGGCAATAATTCAACTATCTCAATGTCATCTTTTAAAACTTCAATGAAGCGCTTCTAATCAAAAATATCTTTAAAATCACTGCGAAAAGCATTAGAAGATTAAACAATTGCAACAACTAGACCCAACCAAAAGGGGAAAAAATATAAAAAATAATACCTTGGGTCCGTCCAATTGGATATGTGATCAAGAGAAGGAATAACCAAATTGGCATTCATTAATTTTGCAATTGCAATCATGTCGCATATCTGCATTAGCGTTATTTTGACGAAGAACACAAAAATTATAAACTGTAGTATAAGGAAAATAGATTTAGAGAAAAGAAACATTATTAAACTTTTTACAGAGAAGTATCAAGCAATATCTATGGAATTATTGAATGTCAGTAGTCACTCAATGAAAAGTTGCAACTTTTTATGAATTTATCCATTTTCACATAAAAAATTTAAAAAGTACGGACAGTAACAGTAAATTTTATGCATGAAAAAAAGGAGACATGTCAGATGACAATGATGCAACAACCATGGTATTAAATTAAATCAATAAATTAAGAGATAACAATTAAATTAGAAAGGATAATATTATAACATTATGCTATTAACTAAAACTGTTTAGATTTGTAGTGATTTTAGGAGATACTAATTAAGAAAAGTTACTATAAAAATCGAGATACATAATTGAACTCGAAATTATTGTCAAGATCAGCAAAGAGTTGTAAATCTAAGAATGCAAATCTAAGAGATACATAAGGAATTTCTTACTTTGGTGTAATTTCAAACCCGTTAAACGAATCCAAATATGTATAGTGATAACTCTCTATTACTCCAAACTAATCGAAGGAGACCGGGCTTTAAAGTAAGAGATTTGTTTTCAAAAGTCCAACGACTTTGGGCGGACTGAGTGGGCAGCCGCCCCCAAGTGAGATCTTTTCTGTGATAAAGGAAAAGTTAGTGTAATGCATCGTTAAAAATATGTTTAAAACTATCATTTCTATAGGTTCGTATAATAGTAGATTTATTTTATTTTGTTTTTGGAGTGTAGCTTTTGGATGGCTGCTTAGGGATTGGAATTTGAGTAACCATAAACACAAGAAATTATGAATATATATATATATATATATTATTTAGTATTTATTTCAAGACTGTTCAAAAGAGATTAGAAGAGGGCATTTACCCAAGTCAACTGAACATACAATCGTTTTCCCCAAATCATCTTCTCGTCCGGGTAACTAATTAAGTTGCCAATAGAGATTTAGATCTTTCTTTGTACAAAAGAACAGAATCATATTTGCCAGCTGACCCATAAAGATTTTAAAAAAACTGCATCACCCGCCTTTTTTAAGCAAAACCCACCAAAAGGAGGACTTGTAATTAAGCCAAGGTCACCTTTCTTTCTTTATCCAAAAGAGAGAAATTTCAGTATGAAAATAAGACAATTTATTGAGAAGGAATAAGAAAAAGATGTACCCAATACAAATCAGAAAGCCCGGTGAGATCCTTTGAAGAAATGTCAACGTTATGTGTATCAGACTGACGCACATTCATTGGGACTCCATGATTGGGTCTGATTCTTCTTCGCCGTGGCTTGCTTCTTCTTCGCCGTAGTGTGCTTACAGATCGAATTTTCGCCATGGTATGCTTCTTCTTTGGGTCTGATTCAGATGTTTATCCTTTTGGGCCTGAGTCTTCTTCGCCGTCTGAAATAATTTGTAGGAATACAGAATGAATTTAGTTGCCATATTTGAATATATGATCCCAAATTTAAGGAAATTAGAGGAATGAAAATAGGTTTTTTATAGTGTCAGATGTTAATGTTAGATGAACATTTTTGTAAAGGGTAATTAACAGTACATCCTAATTAGTAGCATTAATTAGGATATACTGTGTATTAATATATATAATAATAAATAATAAATTTTTTGAATTATAAAGCGATATAAAGTTCAAAATATGTTACTTATATCTTCAATTGATTGAGTATCATCATGTCCCTGATATTATAATTGTAGCCTGTATCGAAAATATATTTGAAAAATAAAATTTTGTGAAAATATATTTATAAAATGATGATTTTAAATAAATAAAAAAAATAATTTTTCAAACTTGTCGGTAACAATGGCTAGAAATATAATAGCATTGATATAATAGTACTCGAAGAACAAAAGTAATATCATCTTAGAAACTCTATAATATTTTATACTTGAAACATAAAAATATATTTGAAACAGATAAAAAATAGTGTTATTTATATTTCTTAGTATATTTTAAAAAAAATTACAATAAAAGTATATTCAGAAAATATTTATAAAATTAATATATTTTTAATATTTTATTTATAAAATTAGTACTTCGATTTTCTTCCTAGATTTTCTCTTTTATTTTTATGTCGTTTTAGCAAATGTTAGTAATAGTGCTACTTATCAATATATTAAATACTCTATTTCTGGTGCCTAGTTAGGGTCAAAACAGTGGGAACTGGTTTGGTGTTATACCTGGAGACTGAGGATATTGAAGCTGCTTTGGCGAATGCTGTGAAGGCTGGTGCTATTTTCAGAGGGTGAGATAGCCGAAAACGACGGCGTGTGCTGTGTCGGGCGCGTTGAAATAGTGAAGGACCCGTACGTCATCGCCTGGCAGATTTGCAGTCCTGCCGAGAAATGTGTGAACGTGGAGGCATGAAGCTCGTTGGATCTGTTCTATTTTTGCTTTACTGTTCATTCAGATTTTGTTGATGAACCTTTCTCGTAACAAGGAGGATGTAGAAGAATGAATAGCTTGTTACTACTTGCTAGGGAGGATTCAATATTTAATTACGCTATTATTAATTCGGAATTTGAAATGGTGACGGACAGCTGGCAGTTATTGGTAGTAGTATAAGTTTCCTGACGCCGCTGCTTCGTGTGATCGTTGTCTTCGTTTGGTTACTGTTATATTTTGATTTGGTTACTAGCTACTTTTTGACAATGTAGAAGTTAATTAAATTGGTTTTGGAAACCTAATGATTGTGTTTTGGTTACTACTACTTATATATTTGGATATTATTGATTGATCTTTGATTCTATTACTAGTAGTTTAACATTGTTTGTTTGTTTATATTCGATTTTTTGGACTCTTTCATTTTGAGGTAACCAAATGCGTATTGGTGAGTGACAAAACTTCATAATTTTAGTTACTATTTACCTTTTGATTATTTTAACACATTGAACATATTAAGGAATTCCATTATTACTTATCCAATTTATAAAGCTTTCTGAATTTTAATTTGAAGGTATCCAGTTATGGTATATCAAAGTTTCAATGTATAATATATCCCAATTAGACAGCGTAATAAACAAGCGTCCAATTGTCCAATATGTAGTGACCAATAAATCTCATTGAGGTATCTCGAATGATCGATTTTATAGTGATGATAATGTATGTATAGTTAATTTTTTTTAACAGAAGGTGCAGATGATATCCGAAATACCATGTAAGAGTTCCCATTTATGTAGCTGTTGGTTACTTATAAATAACCTTTTAAAAAAAAAATTATTTTGAATATGGTGCAGTTGTTAGCCAAACTTTCATAAATATTTTAGTTTTTGTGGATTACAATACTTGTTAATCTTATTATTTCTATGGATTTAGACAAATGATTGACATGCCAATTTTTTACTATAAGCTCTCAATGTATACCATAATATCAGCTTATTAAAGGCCAAGTGCATACTACTAAAGCATTAGCAAACTGATCTCGGGGTAAACCTTGATTCAGAGTATGCCTACCAGCAAATACAAGCTCCAAAGTATTGACCTTGAGGAATTTTAATAAGAGATTTTCTTTTTCTTTTGAAGGTCTTGAAAATTAAATATTACTACCAGTGGTTTTCTAAATTTTTTTTCAAATAAATAGCATATGTCAACCATACCAAGAAGCAAAGGGATTATGGGCTCAAATTGTATCAGAGAATAAAATAAGAGATTTACTACAGTCTTAAACAAATCAGGAGAGCAAAAGTGCATCAAAGCAATCACTGATCCCCTACGCAGATTTTGGATTTTCTCAATGAGCCAATCAACAAAGGCGTCACCCCTTCCTAGTTGCAAAACCTGCTTGGCCACCTAGAAAGCCTGTCGCCTAGAATGCAGCCAATGATAGCAATAGGCTGAATAAAAAACAGCAAGTCTAACTGGTTTATCCGTGTTCATACCTGATGCATCCCCCATCTGACGTGGTTATTGTGTTGCACTCTTTTTATAATTATTTTATTAATTTACTAATATTGTAATTACTTTCTAATTGTTGTATAGTAATGTAAAGAACCCAAGAAAATATGTATCTATTAGTGCCGCTCCTGGAGGCTAGAGAGCCTGGCCCAATATTAGGGCTAGAAAATTCACAAAGCCTGGCCCAATATTAGTGTTTGATATATTTAGTTGGCTGTTGAAAGATGATTTTTAAAAAGCTTAGTGCCGTCTCCTAGAGCATACGCCCAAACCAACATTCTTAGGACTCCCATAATTTAGGATGGAGGGTAACTCCGGTTTCTCTTTTAAAGTTGTAATAAATATGTATGCTACATGAGCAATTTTAAAAATATGATGCCCATATCATAAATAATTATTAAACTCCAATTATAATATTTTTTGGTTGTATGAAAATTAACCATGAATTTAAAATCCAAATCTTTTTTCCTAAATTATGGAGTACTATCATAAATCCACAATCCAAGGAGAACCTACCTAGATTAATTATTAGACCAGTTCACGAGGCCCATTTATTTATATATCAAATTAATGCTTCATGTCTTTTTAATTATCCTCCCTCCGTCCTTAATTATTTGACGTTTTATAGTTTTTTATTTGCCCCTAATTATTTAATATTTGTTTAAATCTAGTAGAATTAATGATAATTTTTCCAAAATTACCCCTCATTACTCTACCTATTTTTTGATACTTTAAACTCTTTCTCTCTTCTTATCCCAACAAAAGATTTAAGGGTATTATAGACAATTGAGTACTATATTTAATAATTTTTAATTATTATCATAATTCTTGTGTTCACCTCTAAATCGTCAAATAATTAGAGACGGAGGGAATAAATTTTAGTAGTTATCATTGTCACATTGGACCAAATTCCTATTAGAGAATAGAAAGAGAAAGAAAAAGAAAAGAAAAGAAATACTAGTAGGTTAGAACTCAAATAAAGGAAAATTATCGGGGCCAAAATGTGATTAACTTTTTTTTAAAACGTGTGGAAATATCAAAAGGAATTCAGGACAAGGAGACTGAAGTCTTGAATCGCTCCACTACAAAGGATTCCGAGTGTATACTATAAATAACTGGATTCCATTTCGGCGGCCTTCTTTTTCCTCTAACCTTCTTCGCTGCTTCATTCTTACAATCCCACAAACGCTTAGCCAAATTAAAATAACCCCCTTTTATTTATTTTTTTTACTCGTTTTACTTTTTGTAACGGTTTATTAACTTTATTTGATCAAGACTTTTTGTTTTGAGGAGCTGCGATTCAGTATCTATTTGTTGAATCAAATCTTCGTACTGTAATCAATTCATCAAAGTTCAGTAGATTAGCGAGCTCGGAGTATTGAGATCGGAGTGGATAGGTAGTTGTATGAGAGTATTTTCATGGCGGAAAGCCGGCGGTACGGTCTTGGAGCTCAATTAGGTTAGTTTTATGTTCTATCATCACTTCCTTTCTTCTGATTCTTAATTGAACTTGTTTTGAGTTCGAATTTTGACTGTTCAATTCTTGTTGAATTAAAGTTCATTGATTTTGTTTATATTGATGAATTTATTGGAATTATGTTAATTTGAGATTTAGTGAATGTATATATAATTTTATACGTTCATGACTATTTTTTGTTGTGAGGTTTGGAGCTTCGGAATTATTGAAAATAATGAGAAGCAATAATTGGGTGAAAACTAAAAGGATAATTGATCAATCCCAGAGGCTTCAGAATTAGATATTTGTAATATATATGATGCTGAAAGTTTAAAATGATAATCAATTAAGAAGAAGAAAATTCTATGCCAATCCGTATTTGCCCAGCATGCCAGGAACACCTGAAAGAGACATAGCAGTTTACTCCGACAGTGCATTTCATTGAGCAGCTGTGTACATCAACAAGTCATCTACAAACTTTAACATGACTACATGAGTGAAGTTCTAACCTCGAAATGTCCACTAATCTAAGTGTTAGTAGCTGAGACAAAAATCTAGTAAATGATTAGACAGGCAAGTAATGAGAGTGGTTCAACTTCGAAATCAAAAGGTAGTTTTCTTACAAGATGTTTATAGCATATACACTAGACTTCAAGTAAAAAAAAAGGAGAAATCATGCTATAATATGGGGTGGAAGGGGGAAGGGCCATGAAATAATACAAATAGGATAACGAGCTATATGACATTTTTTTATCATACTTTTTAGTGGATGCTGCACAGCTCTTGTTAAAGGATCAGTTTTCAATCTTTTATGGTTATCAAGTTATCAACTTTCCTATTCCTCATTTTTCATGAAAACCAGGACAATCAATGCAAAGAAGAAAGAAAAATGTTTGCAGGACATACAACCCAATTGTAGGAGAGGATCCTGTTACTATGTATTGGAAGTGGAGGAACTTAAGTAGTGAAGATGGGAGTACCGGAAGAAAATAGATTAGAACCAAGATATGGAATTCTGCTGGTTGCACATGTCTCATGTATACTAAAATCGCTGAGCTGATGGATGAAAAAAATTTGCTTTAACTTAGTAGCTTGATAATTTGTATTTCTCGGCTTTGTTTCTACTTGCATACTTGAACAAACTTGTGCAGATATATTAACTCAGTTGTTGGTTTACTGCAGATATTGAGCAAATACTCTTGGAAGCTCAACATCGATGGTTACGTCCTGCAGAAATATGTGAAATTCTTCGAAATTACAACAAGTTTCGTATTGCACCCGAGCCAGCAAATAAGCCTCCAAGTATGATACTACCTAGTACCTACATTTAATTGATTGAGCTGCATATACATATTATAGAATGTTAATAATTTTCATTATATTACATACATATATATATATATATTTAAATGTATATATATATATATATATATATATATATATATATATATATATATATATATATATAGAGTCCATTTCTTAAGCTCACCTTTATTGAGCTCACCCTGCCTTTTTTTTTTATAAAAAAAAATAACTAATAAAAAATGTATAATAATTTTTGGAATTGAAAGTTTTTTAAAAAAAAGTGTTTTGGGTGTGATTTGTTATATGTACCCAAATCACACCCAAAACACTTTTTTTTAAAAAACTTTCAATTCCAAAAATTATTATACATTTTTTATTAGTTATTTTTTTTTTATAAAAAAAAAAATACAGGGTGAGCTCAATAAGGGTGAGCTTAAGATCCTTGCTCTATATATATATATTTATATATGTAAGCATTTTAAGGGATTAATGACGCGCTGGTTATTACTGATCAGATTGGAGTTGTTCTGTTTGAATCGAGGGTTGAATCCATTAACTAAACTAGACTGTAAGGTTTGCCAATTTTAAAAACCAAAGAGAACCAAATCAAATCTATAAGTTGGTTCAGATTGGTTTGTGTTTTCGGTATATTGGTTTTGTAAACAGTGCTGACCTCCTGCTTGATTACCCTTTATCGCCACACTATACTCTCTCCCACCACTTGTTTTGCCAGCTTAATTTCTCTTTCCTTCTCCTTCTTAGCTTATCATTAGGTCATTGATAATAAAATTATTGTAACTATATATCATATAGTTGAAAGTAAAAAATACTTTGTTAATTAATTCTCTCCGTCTAGTTGGGGTCTTCTTGTATACATTGGCTTGACATGCATCTCCTTTTTCAGATGGTTCACTTTTTCTTTTTGACCGAAAAGTGTTGAGGTATTTTAGAAAAGATGGACATAATTGGAGGAAGAAAAAAGATGGAAAGACAGTTAAGGAAGCTCATGAAAGACTCAAGGTAGGTGCTAAGTAATGATATTTTGCTTTTATAATATGAGGTCATGTGGTATATCTATCTATCTTTGGTATATTTAAATACATAAAATTCTACTCTTTCCATGGGGAATTAAATGTCATGGTCAACAAGGCATTTTTTGACCAACTTGTTTCTTTTATATCCCTCTAAAAATTATTTTTGAAGAAATTAAAGCCTTAAAAAATACCTTTTTCATTTGTAATCCTCATGATGGTTAAAATCCATTTGTATTGAAGTTGCAATGGTTTTGTATAAGAGAAATAATTTTGGATATCCAAAGTGAGAAACATGACACTCCACTTGAGAGGGAGTATACTGCTTGCTATTATTTTTCTTTTTTAATTTTCTATTAAGCAATAGTTAGTTATTTTTTCATTGAAATTTTTTGATCATGCTCCAAATTAATGTATATACATCCTTCCAGGCTGGAAGCATTGACGTTTTGCATTGCTACTACGCTCATGGAGAAGATACCGAAAATTTTCAAAGGCGCAGCTATTGGTTGCTTGAAGAGTGAGTATATGAAAGTTTTACCGGTTTACTCAAGTTTTACTTGTATTGCCATCCGTACGAAAACTCTCTTCCCCAGCTGATTTCAGGTTGGATGCTTTGACATATAGAAGTAGGATACACATTTTTCACATCATTAAGACCGTTGAGAATATAATGTCATATAAGAAAAAGGTTAAGGTTGTGGTTCAATATTTACATCCTATAAATACTAAACTCAGTGGATTGATTTTAAGTTGCATCTTCAAGAATAGCAATAGGAGTTAAACGCTAACCCCACAACCGTAAAGATGCCACACCAGAACTTTTACCAGCCTCGATAACTACTTTTGGCAAAAAGTAAATATTAAAGAGTTAGTCTTTTCTCAGAATGCATATGATTAGTAAAACATCCTTATAAGTTTGCCAATGTTCATATCTTATGTATGTCGTACCTTAGTTTCATAACAGTGTGGTTGGAGCTTTCTTGTTCTCTATCTTACTTTATTTTGGTTGACAACTGCTGCAGGGAGCTCTCTCACATAGTTCTTGTACACTACCGGGAAGTAAAGGTTACAGTTTATTCTTTTACCTCATTCTGTCTTCTTTTCTTTCTTTCTTTCAATTTGAAGCAACTTTTGGTTATACTGAGTAAGATATCATGGGTAATTACCATAATAGATTCTTTTTCTTGCTATATTAGAAGAATGTTGTTCTTTTAGGCTTCACAGCGTGAATTATTTGTCAAACAATTGCACTTTAGACAGCAAGATGCTTGGACCTTGTTTAGAAGCATAGTACCTTATTCATTATTTCACCCTCTCTGTTAATATGCGGCTCTTCCTTTTTCTGTTGATTTTATTTCACCTAGACCACTGGTTTGAGAAACGGTAGGCATCTCTCTGGCAATAAGTTTCTTATATAAATTACAAACTATGAAATGGATGAACATAACAAATGGCCTTTTTACCGTTATTAGGTACTTTTTAGACATGCTTATTATTATGCAACATTAAGTACAAATGCATGCTTTTTTCTTTTTGATAAGCAATGTGTAGGCATGTTTTTGCAATGTGTTTATGACCTGATTTTATCCTCACGACTCATAGCTAACATGTTTTCAGTTTAAAGAATAGACCCTTCTTCCATCTGCTTGTCCTCCTATGTGGGACCATTGTTGATGCTTCTCCTTCAAATATCAGATGTTCTGTTGTTTGTTACAAATGTATGACTTATCATCAAGTCAATCCATGTTCTTTTAAACTTTTACCGTCCTTTTTTTTGGCACCCTCCAATTTAAGTACACTTTTTTGGATGGTGGCATCCACATTCATTTTGAATGACGTCTATCTTTTTTTTTTTTTGCTAAATTTAAGACTGTATTAAAAAGAAAATATTTACAATAGCAAAGGGGCATACCCCATATCAAAATAGTGGGAGCCTCATATGCAGCTCAGATGAGATGCCAACTAGAAATCAAGAGCAGACTATACATCTCAAACAAGAAGAGAATTATCAACAAGATTAGGTTTCTGAAATTTAACAAAAGAAACTAATCTGCATTTGACTCTATTAAGAATAATAGAAGAGAGGACCTCGGATGGTAGCCTTGGGTTGGAGTGAAGCCTGAAATTGTGCTCAACCCAAATAGAGTAAATTGTCGTTGCAATAAGTAATTTTAAAATAAGCTTGTGAACTCCTTTTGCTGAATTACTAATAGCCCAAATAAGTAAAACATGCCAGTTGGTAGGCACATTAGCCCAACCACCATAATTGAAAGGACAAAAGGATGGAGCAGGAATACTCACATTCAAAGAAAAGATGAGCATGATTTTCATTGTAAAAAATGCAAAGACAACATCTAGGATCCACAGTATGAGAATATTTTGCAATGCGATTAAGGGTTTGAAATTTTTGTAAAGTTGTTATCCACATAATAAAGGAGAACTTGGGGACCTGCAGCTTGTGCCACGGGACATGAGTTCTTTTGGATCTGATCGAGTTCCAGATCAGAGAAGTTTTGACTGGACCTTTCTGGATGGTCCCCCATTGAATCGAGTCCTCACGGGTGATATTGAAAGATATGCTGAAATCAAAAGCTTGCCGGAATTGAATCATGATGTTGTGATTGAATTGAGGCAGTTGCCAGCCATCATCCAAGAGAGTGTCCTTAACTTTGGCCATGAGACCTAGCCTAGAAATACTAGAAATACGAACAATAGGGGCCATCTATCTTTTGTGTGTGCACATATATAATTTTAATTTTTTATGTTTCGTTCGTTAGTACTTTTAGCTTTGGTGCAGTGTTTACTGGTATACTCATCAACCTTCATTGCACATAACCATTTGTTTTCCTATTTGACAAATGGATGGTTCTTTATTTTATCTTTCTATTAGGTAGATATTGAAAACTAGCGGCATTGAGGTGCCTTGATGCACTTGTGATATGATAGCATTTTTACTTTTTTCTATGTGGAAATAGGCTAGCTTTTCTCCATAATTAGTTATTAAGTTGGGGAACATTCCTTGGTTGAATGCAAAATGTTCCATTTATGTTTGCTTCCATAAACAAGCGAGGATCCTGTGTAGCATGGCTATAGCAGATTTTTCATTCTTTTTTTGTGAAAATGATGAAGATCAAAGCCTATTAATATGCAAACATGACTGGCATATGAAATTTAAGTAATGTTTAATTATTTCGTCAAAAGTTTGTTTATCAGGTCATGATTACCCAAGCTTGACCTCTGGCTTGGGCTCGCTTAGATCTATTCATCCCGTCCAATGTCCAAACAGCCTCGTCTCTTGGTTATCAATGTTTACTGTTCCCTCATTTATGTCTTTTGAAAATTGCTTCTTGGCATTCCTCCTAGATGGGTTCATGAAGAGATTTACTTTCTGAACTATGCTTTATTGGATAATTATTCAATTTGAGTTGCTTGTTGTCTCATTTCTGTTACTAAATTATTTGTTTATGCCCTGCCTGTAAAATATCTAGTTTATATGTAAATTGTTGTGTATTTAGAATGTTCATGGTGTAAAATGGTCAAATAACTGTTTGATGTACTGGGTGTTTTCTTTCTCTCTCTCTCTCCCCCTCAAAGCATTTATTTGATTAAAAACAAATTTTGCAAAATAGGACTATTCATGCCCCCACTGTAAACTAAGCACCATCTCAAAAGTATAAAAGCTGTCCTCCTTTAGTGTATAAAAGCTGTCCTCCTTTAGTGTGAAAACTGTATTTGATTCTTGCAGTATCCAATATTGATAACCTCTTCACTGAGTCATTCTGTGAGTCACTTAAACATAATTATTTTTGCTCTGTTCAGAGCACACCTTTGCATTTGACTACTAGGTTATGATTTTTAATTTTTTGCTCTCTTAAGTGCACACCTTTGCATTTAAGTTTTAAACTTTAGAGATGTTTGGGGTTACTTTTCCTTATCACATTGTAGATGCCACCTGATATGGCTGATAACTTCTGTATGATAAAATTATTATCCTGCTTAAAATCTTTGCCAAATTTTTCTATTGCAGGGAAACAGGAAACACTATAACCGTTCTAGAGAGACTGAAGGAGCTTTTCCCAGCTCCCTAGAAACTGAAGAAAATATACCTAATTCTGACGTGGATAGCTCTGTGTCTACAAAATTTCAGCCATATAGTTATCAAGTGCCTTCACAAACTACTGATACAACTAGCCTCAACAGCACTCAAGCCTCAGAATATGCAGATGCCGAATCAGGTGTGTTTGCGATACATGTGTAGTCTCTACCCTAATCCATCTGCAATTGATTCATGTTACTCGTGTCAATATTCGGCATTACCTTGTGTACTGTAAATATGCTTATGAATTTTCTACATTATTAACAATACATAAAAATTTTCTGCAGCACATAATCACCAATCAAGTTCCAGATTCCACTCTTTTCTTGAGTTGCAACAGCCTGAGACGGAAAAGATGGATGATGCACTCTCTGCCCCCTATTATCCAGTTCTATCAAGTAAATATTTCTTCTAATTTTCTATTTCTATTTTTTATTTTGTCATTGAAGTGCTTTTTGATTGGAACACCGTTCTTCTAAACAAGTGGTCATGAATCAAAATGTTAACAGATGATTACCAAAGAAAGTTTCAAGCTATTCAGGGGATGGATTTTACCTCGTTTACCCAAGTAGATAAAATTAAAGACAGTTTTGAAGCTGGTTTAACTTATGATCCCCAGAAATACCTTGACTTCCCATCGTGGGAGAATGTTCTGGAAAATTCTACTGCCAGGATTCAGTCTTCCCCTTATCAATCCTCTCATTCACCTTCCCAACCTACCTTGAATATTATACCTGGACAACAGAATGAGATACTTGGCCAAGTTTCTACAGATGCCTTTAGTAAAAATCAGGAGTTTGGAAGTCATTTACATGACCAAGGAGAGTGGCAGGTACAGAATGACTGCAAAAAATCCATATGCTTTATCTGCTGCTATCCATTATCTGATCTATGTTTGACTCCCTTATGTTTGACATATTTCATAACTCCCTTATTTTGGCACATTTTTGAGTATTTGACACTTATGCTGATTCTGGTCATTTGTTGTGCTTTTAATAGAATTGTGACACCTATTTTCTAGAACTAGGGAGAGATAGTTGCTTGTGGATTAACTGTTTTTTAATAATTATTTCACTATCTAAATTGATTGATGGAGACATCATTGATGATTAGTACAATAGTACATATATGAATATTCTGAATAATCTTATTTTGGCATTATAAGAGTTCTTAGAATTAAAATTATATTGTGATGTTACTTTCGTGACTTGAATAGTTTAGTAGTTCAATTTTTTTTTCTCTTTTACTTGCTGAATAAATTAGTTTCTCCGTTGACTTCTTTTTCTAGTTATGGGTACATAATTAAAACAACATAAATGTCACCATTACTATTTCGTACTCTAAAGAAAAGGGTCTATGTTAAAGAGTTGTTTGAAAAGTGAAATACTTAAGAGTTCGTTTACAAACCATGGAGTCAATTTTGTAGTGATCGTTGAGATTAATATATATATATATATATATATATATATATATATATATATATATATTTGAAAATGTCAATCCTTGCCCCCTCTTTATAAAAGTTTCTGTCTTTGACCCTAGTTATGTGGGCATATATGCACAGAATGTGGTGAAATATTTGTATGGTATTCATTGATTCTATATTCCCTATATCATATCCATCTTTCAAGGTGTAGGCACTCTTTAATTTTGGTTTGTACTTTGTAGAGATGGGGTATTGACTTCCATTATGGGAGTCCATAATTGTTCAATTTGGTTGATTGGTTCTATAATAATTTAATACTCCCTCCCTCGCTTCAAATTTAGAGATACGTTTCTAAAATGACTTTTAAGGATAACTTTACTTTTGCAAATATATCCCTAAGGACTCTAACACTAGCTAAAAATGTTGTAGTGGTGACATCAGGCATATAATAATACTCGATCTACCTAAAATACAATTAATAGAATGTAGAAATTTTATGTCACTTTACGGCATAAAAATAGAAATGTATGTCTAATTTTGGAATGGACTAATTAAAGGGAAAATGTATCTCTAATTGAAGACGGAGAGAGTATACATTTACTAAAGAATTTGCACAAGACAAGAAGCCGTTGACATGAATAGATGATACAAACCGGAAGGAAAATTGTATACAGAGCCTGATAGCATACCACTATACCAGTGTTTAGCTGTAAAAGGTAAAAAGCCTGATAAGTAATACAGTACAACAAAAAGGATGTTGCCATAAAATATTTCAAGAATAACTGAAAATTGGATTCCTGAAATATTGAAGACTAAAAAAATCTTATAAGAAGAAAAGGTTTAAATGGAAGCAGTTGAAAAAGGGAGATTTTTATATATAAAAAAAGAAGTAGTTAAAAAGTATGTCTGGCGAAAGAAAAAAAAACTCATAAAGAGGTTAAAAGATTCTAGATGTTTTGTTTGCACAGAAGAATGTCATTATGCTCCCACAATGGCCTAACAAAGGAAAAGGAACAAAGAAAATGATAGAATTAATTGAAGAACAAGAATACTAGTCTTAAATCATAAAATAGTTATTGATTAATTGATAATTATTGTGCTATGAAACTCTTTACACTTATTTCACTCATTTAATACTATGTTTGGATAGGTACCCTTACCAACTACTTTTTCAATTGGAAGTTTTGATCCCATAGCTGCATGTTTTACTGAGGTTTTGCATGATTCACTATATACATATGAAATCTATAGGAAGTGATTGGATAAAAATATCGAGTCTGAATCTATATATCATGGTATTGGGTCCTTGCTAGATCTTTCTTAGATGTCGCGGCATGTCGGTGGTACACTAACACAAGTTCATGCCTTAATCATTAATCCAACAAGTAAAAAGGATCTTATGTTGATACATTAGCGCAGTATCTCTTAGTTGTTAGAATCGTAATTGGCATAGTTTATGTGGACCGGTAGATCTTATATTTAATTTTCTGTTTATCAACATCTTATGAAGCTGGTAGCTGCAAAATATTAATGTTGCTTTCGCTGGAACTCAGCTTGGACTTCAGATTGAATTTGTAATATCTACATCAGTTGGCTGCGAAAACTGTTTTTGCTTCTTTGAATCTGTAGAAGTGATTGCATGCTTTAACTTAACTTGTAAACAGTTTTCTGAAGATTATTCTTCTCACATATTCAAATGTTCCATGGATCAGAAATTACCTTCAGGCTCAGCATATCATCTCAGCACAAGGTTTTATGAAGGAGAAGTTAGCTCTGTGGATTTATTCCATTCCCTGGAGTCTCAACATCCTGATGAGCAAAATCAGCATATCCAAGACAATATAGATGGACGGCTTGCAGCTGCAAAAGATGGAAGTTCTATGAAAACGGAGTTGGAAAGTAATATGAATTTGGACGGAAAAGCCAATTACTCAGCTTTGGAACAGCCATTGCTTGGTGGTTTTATAAGGGAAGGTCTTAAAAAGCTTGACAGCTTTGACAGATGGATGAGAAACGAACTTGGAGATGTAAATGAGCCACAAATGCAGTCCAGCTCTGGAACCTACTGGGAGGCAGTTGAAAGCAATGGTGGAGTTGATGATTCCATTATTTCGTCCCAAGTGCAATTAGACACCTATATGGGTCCCTCTCTCTCCCAGGACCAGCTTTATAGCATTATTGATTTCTCACCAAACTGCGCATATTCTGGGTCAGAAGTCAAGGTACAGTACAGTATTATGTTTTGAACTTCCTGCTACAAGTTCAATTAGGTGTTTTCAATATCCTGACTGTTTGCCATATTAGGATTGAATTTATAAATTTTATGATAATTAGCTTCATAATCAAAGAAATTAGGATGAGTGCTTAAATATCCTTGGTCATTTTTTTGCATATATGACATTCAGGTCCTGATTACGGGAAGATTCCTGAAGAGTCAACAAGACACGGTGAACTGTAAATGGGCATGTATGTTTGGGGAGCTGGAAGTTCCAGCAGAGGTTGTATCAGATGGTGTTCTTCGTTGCCATACACCTCATCACGAGGCTGGAAGAGTTCCTTTCTACGTAACATGTGCTAATAGGCTGGCGTGTAGTGAAGTACGAGAGTTTGAATTTCTTGTTAATAATCTTCGATATGTGGATGTCGCGGATACAAGTAGTGATAACTCAGGTGAGATTCTTCTTCACATGCGATTTGGAAAACTTTTATCATTGGGATCCGCTGGTTCCCAAAATTCAGTTCCTGGTATTGTGGATGATTTTTCCGACTTGAGCTGTAAAATTAGTTCATTAATAAAAGAGGATGACAGCGAGTGGGACCAAATACTAATGCTTACTGAGGAGGAAATTTCCAAAGAAAAGGTAAGGGACCGGCTACTACAAAAACTACTGAAGGAGAAGTTGCATGTATGGCTCCTTCAGAAGGTTTCTGAGGGTGGAAAAGGCCCTAGTGTAGTTGATGAGGGTGGCCAAGGTGTGCTCCACTTTGCAGCTGCGCTTGGTTACGACTGGGCTATACCACCCACAGTTGCAGCAGGTGTTAGTATCAATTTTCGGGATGTCAATGGGTGGACTGCACTTCATTGGGCAGCATCTTATGGCAGGTAGTGACTTGAATGTTTATTAAGTTCTATTTTAGTGTATGGGTTTATGCAAATGATGGAAATAGAAGTTTTCATTCAAGATCTTTTTGACAATCAACTTTCTTAATGCTAAGTGCACCATTTTTTTTTTTGAATATCCAATGATATCTTATTTCTTGAACCTGTGTTTTAACATTAGAGAGCGGACGGTGGGTTTCCTCATCTCTCAAGGTGCGGCTCCTGGAGCATTGACAGATCCTACACCCAAATATCCAAGGGGCAGAACTCCGGCAGACCTGGCTTCCAGTAATGGACACAAGGGAATCGCTGGTTATCTTGCCGAGTCTGCATTGAGCTCGCATCTTTCATCACTTAAGTTGAAAGAATCAAAGGAGGGTGATGCTGGAGATATTTCTGGACTTGAAGCTGTACAAACAGTTGCAGAGCGGACAGCAACTCCAATCAATGATGAGGACTTTCAACATGGATCTTCATTGAAGGATACATTAGCTGCTGTCTGTAATGCTACTCAAGCTGCTGCTCGCATTCATCAAGTCTTCAGGGTGCAGTCATTCCAAAAGAAGCAGCTAAAAGAGTATGGTGATGGTGAGTTTGGAATGTCAGATGAGCATGCCCTTTCACTTCTTGCTGTCAAGACTAGCAGGCCTGGACATCATGATGAGCCGGTACATGCTGCTGCTACACGAATACAGAATAAATTCCGAAGCTACAAAGGCAGAAAAGAGTTTTTGATAATCCGGCAACGAATTGTTAAAATTCAGGTGTTATGCAACTTTTCCCTTTTTAGAAGTTCGCAACTCCACTATTTATTTGTTTTTTGATCTGCAAAGATTTTATCCTTAGCCAACTATCATCCATGCATATCTTCAATCAAGTTCACTTCTAGTATTCTAACTCTCAGCTTAATGTTTAAAAGGCTCATGTAAGGGGGCACCAGGTGAGGAAGAATTATAGGAAGATTATCTGGTCTGTGGGAATCCTGGACAAGGTAATTTTACGCTGGAAAAGGAAAGGGAGAGGTTTGAGTGGATTCAAGCCAGAGGCACTTCCTGAAGGCCCCAACATGCAAGACACTTCGTCGAAGGAGGATGACGATGATTTCTTGAAAGAAGGCAGAAAGCAAACGGAGGAAAGGTTGCAAAAAGCACTTGCTAGGGTGAAGTCCATGGTTCAGTATCCGGAGGCAAGAGACCAATACCGGAGGTTGCTGAATGTTGTGTCAGAGATTCAGGAAACTAAGGTATTGTTACTTCAACATTTAAGTAGCTGTGTCGAGCATGCATCCTATAACTATAGATTCAGCTTTGTGTTTCTAGAGAAGGTATGCATAATCTGAAAGTTATTGAGTCATACGTGAAATGTGATTTAGAATTCCTGCGAGTAGAATTATATTTTGATATGGTGAATCAGAACTCATCTAAACAAACTACCGTCCATGTTGCAGTGTTGATCGAAGAATCTCGTATGACAACATAATCAGTTTGCATTGTGCAACACCTACTGCCGATGCTCACTAACTACAATGGTTGGGGTACTGTCTTTGGGTCTAGTAAGGAACTGAAGAAGCTCCATGACCAGGGTCTCACATTTCAGTATGTGGGACCCTTGGGGCATATAGTTAGAAGCTAGAGTTATGCATTTGCTGCAATATTGGTTCCCAGCACTTTAGGATGTATTTCCCCAATATGGTCCTCACATATTTCCAGTCCTAGTGAGGTAGTCAACTCGTTTACTACGCTGAAGTCTCTAAACAGTGAAGGAGATTAGACAAGAATCCTACTCATTTCTCTTTTGCAATTGCCTAGACTCTCACCTTCTTGTCCATCTCTCATCTGAGGTCCCAGCAGTGTGTATCTCCTCCTTCAGTACACTTCCTTGCCCAAATTGAGTGTCACGATTTCCTTGATGACTATCCTAAATTGTGTCACTTCTACAAAACCATGGAACTTTAAGTTAAATGGGCCATACTTTCGTCTTAGGATAACAGAAAAAAGTAGTGAATCCCACGATGTAGTCCTATGACACTCACTTTGGGCCTGGAGTAGTTAGCATTATTTACCGTATTCCACTCTAACCGCCTTCTATGTGGCCCTTCGCCATTATCCTGCCAGCCATTAGTTAACTGCAGTGATAGTATAACCTGAAATTCAATGTGATTGACTTTATTTTATGATGTCATGCAATTTGATTCATGTGCAACATGAAGGCAAGATGCCCACGGTTCAAAGTGTAAGATGATCATGCTGAATGTACCTGTCCTGTGTTAATTGAAATGAAACTTTCATATGGTGACCAGCATGATGCAAGCTAGTTAATACCACATGATGTAATCACTTAATGCTTACCGGTGAGGGACACGCGATGCATGTAAATTTGCAAAGTAGATAATTATTTTCTCAGTTATATAAAGTGTACTTCTTCAAGTGGGTGGATAGTTATCATTATTTAAATTGAAATTGAGATTATTTCTCATGTTGAAATAGTCTGCTTACAAGGACTTGCAACAAAACACACCAAACTTGACAATTTCCTTAAAGAGTATAGATATTGACAATAACCATGATCTGATTATCGGAATCTTGTATCTGAAGAGTAAAATGCCCTTCCACTTCTTTGTAACCTAAACAACCTTTTTTCCATTATCAATCATCTGCATCGAGTTAACGAGTTCTTAGAATGGAGTTTTGTCTGTTGAAACATCCTTCAAATGGAAATTAATTTGATGTTTTGATCCATGTTGTGTAGGCTGCAAATGACAGGGCTTTGAACAATTCAGAGGAATCAGCAGCTTATTTTGATGAAGATCTCATCGATCTTGAAGCATTATTGGGTGATGACACCTTCATGTCTACAGAAGCTTAATTTAACTGAAGTATTACAAAATTCCTTGTAAAATCTTGATCTCTATCCATCTCCATTGATTAGTATAAATGTATGATTAGGGGTGTGCTGATATTCATTTGTAAATCCCATATATACCTGATTTAACCATCCTGTCTGTCCAGCTTATGTTAGAAGGAATTTATTTGAAGAGACTGTGGTGTGAATATAAAAGATCATGCCTTTTGGGTTGTGCAAAATGTATGTGATAATAGTATCTACTTTTGCACCCCTTAATATAAGTTGACTATCTGAAATGAATCAAATTAACTTGATACAATAATTTTTTCTTCTCCCAGTAACACGATTAAAACAATGTTTACAGCAATGCATTGTGATTCCGGTGGATTATCAACACGAGGTTATGATAGAGATGACCCCTGCAACTGTTGATATTCCTCCTGAACGCAAGTATTATCGGTTTTGGCATACATTTTCAGAGTCAACTTAACATAAGATAACATAGGGTATAAACTGCATTTGAACTTTGAAACAGAGATTTGAAATGGATTAATTTGTAAATTTTGTTATCGCAGTATGAACTATGAACTATAATTGTTCCTTGACCAGGATTTCAATTAAATGAAGAAGTGAATTTGTAAGATTTACCATCATGCAAGAATTGTATTCTGCCTCGGCTTTTATTCGTTCCAAAGTCCTCTTTTTTCCCCCTTGTTTTTCTGGCATGAGAAATAAATAATTCAAAAGCCTATTTCAAATGGCTGTCTATTTTGAACTAATAAAACTGAACTTCGTGATGAAAACTGGTTCGCTGATAATTTCAAATGCAGGCACCACACAAAAGTTGGGAGGAACTGGAATAACTGCATTTTCTATGGTTAGTTGAAAATTCTCCAACAATACATGTAATAATTGGTATATATTCGGACCCCTAGCAAAATGCTAGGGAGGTTTGGTACCTTGACAGGCTGGGCCAAGACCCTCGATTTACATAAAAACCACCATATACCCTACCTTTTCGTCCCCTTATTCTTGAACAAAATTAGGAAATGCTCTTTCATCATCACCACCTCTAATTTTACATTTTACTCATTTCATCTCACTTGATCAGACATATCAGAAAATATAAAATGGGAAGGTAAGTAAACAAGTTCCATAAAAGTAAATCTGAGGGAAAATTTGTTCAAAAATGGAAAATCTTTGGATCAAACTGAAAATCCACCTTAACTTGTGCCACCAGAAGCAACTCCCTCATAGAACAAGATGTACCCATGATCTGTATTACTGGAATACTCCTGCGCCGACCCAAAGAAAGTCTGAACAGCGGACTCATCAATCATCTCCACATTTTCGTCATCAAAGAATAACCAATGGTTATGACTTTTCACAAGGCTAACATAATGTCCATGGTTGGGCCCACCCCCAACATGGACAACTACGGCAAATAGTGAATACTCGACATCTGCATCCTCCACCGTATTGCTCAGCTTCAGCTCCAGCGGGAAGACAACACGATAACAAAGCTTCTTATACCGGCTAAGCTGCTCAATGTACTTGAACCGCTTTAGATGAATGACCAGTATCTGAGGTGGTTTCTTTATCTTCATTCTCTTCTGGGCTTCCTGTAAACTGCATTGAATGAGGATAGTAGTTGGTTATTAGATTTTACTAGTTTATGCAACCATCTTTTTTCTTTTCTTTTTTTGCTAAATTAATTATATGCAACCATCACAATTTCAAAGGCTAAAATAATACCCTGAAACTAAGTTCATAGATTTTAGAGTAGGAAAAATTGGAAGAGAGAAAGCCTGTTAAGATGTGAACTGCAACAGGCAGCCCAAATTTTTTCAATATATATATTTTTAATAAGTTCAATATTTTCCCCTAAAAGTACGTCTCAATAAACAAAAATCCAAAAATTAATCCTACACGTATAACATAACCAACAGCTGAAGTCGGAACATAGAATAAATTTTAGCGTAATTAGAGAGCAAATGATACGTACCTGCAACACTTATCACAAAAGAATTTGTCCTCGGCATTTAAAGTCTCAGTGGAGCTAAAATTTTTCAGACAACTTGTGATTGAACTGTTCTGCTCAATATCAAGGCTCAAGTCCAAGAAAGTTTCATCTCTTGCCGTTACAGTCTCACACTGTAAGCACCTTGTTTCATTTGTAAGTATACCCTAACAAATAGTCAGAGGACAATGAGAAACCTGAGAAAATTGAAATGGTAAACAATAAAGTATGCAGGAAGAGCTAAATTTGATGTTTAAGCATTGGCATCAGTGAGACCAGCCACCTTTTTGTAGTGCACCACCCAAGGTGATAATAGGTTGATTGTGAAACTTATGTCCCTAAATATGTTCCATCAACTAATCAAGTTAAACACTTAAACTGAAGCATGTACAACAAACCTGCTACCAAAAACAGTAATGCATAGAACAGAATAAAAGACCATGTGAAGTTACTTGAAAAGTTTTGTGCACCCAGGTGACAGGAGGCTCTTTTTTAACACCATTAGGATGACCATCTCTCGGTCCAGTTGCAATCTTTTCAGGTGGTGATGACGTTTCTGGATCACTTTTTGCACTACGAGCCTCTTTCTCCAGCTTTTCAACAAGTTCATTTAGCAAATAATTCAGAAATTCATGTGCATCCTTCAAGGAAAAAAATAGAAGAAAAAAAGAAGATGATTATCGATCAAATGATGGATATACCAGATACACAGAAGGACATACACCAAGCATGCCCCAAAAAAATGCTATGTTAATTTCAAGCAGAAGGGTACACCAGGCATGAATCTATATAAAATAACTAAAAGTCTACAAGGGAGAAAAAGAAAACAAAAGATAAATAGTATAAATTATTTGAAGATTAAGAATATCAACAATGAAGCGAGGAATGGTAAAGGAAATTATATATTCTTGGTTAACCTCCCATAAATTATAGCAGAGATGTCTTAACACAATAAGCCATCATAACAACACTTCCCACACCGATGTGCTCCAGCTCAGTTGGTGTATTAGGCCTCTTGCAAAGCAAGAAGTCCTAGGTTCAAAACCCCCTCCCCCAAATTACCAAAAAAAAAACACTTCCCATGAATTTTAAAAATGAATGTATTATAGGCTACAATTAAGAACCCACCTAAGATGATACGATTATGGGTCCTACATTTGCTTTGCAAACACCCACACCCCCAAAAAAATATATAAAATGAAATCCAGCACAAGGAAAAAAAAGGAAGTAAAAGGTATCAAGGAACCAACCACCAAAGAAGAAAAGGAGCAATCTAAGCACCTTAACAACACAAGAAACGGATTGGCATTGGAATGTTTAACAAAACAGTATTTTATGCCAGAGTTGGAAGTGAGAGATTCCAGATACCACTTCCCGCAACATTACTGACTAATTTACTGAAAGACTTAACATTCTTACATAGCCGACAATTATAATGGTCCACAACCTAGTTCCATTCCATACTCCCTTCTCAGACATAGAAGCTGCAGTTGGAAATAAAAAGTTCCAGAGACCATTCCCAGCAGAAATACCGACTACTGACTACTTTACTGAAATGATTAATACTTCACATAAACCCACAACTATATAGGCCTACCATTTCTAAGGGATCCCAATATCACGCTCCCTCATGCATGCTTCTACTTTCAAACCCCTCGCAAGTCATGCCATTTTCCTTCAAGAAGTGATTCTTTCACCTAAATATGCCTCACATCCACTCAAATTTGTAAAAAGTTGCCGCTGCTTAACTTGTCTAAAAATAGAAAGAGAAAGAAAGAAACTTGCAACAGATTAATAATAAACCTTTTATTGAACAATTCCAAAAAATTAGAATTGCACAAAAGTACCATCACAAATTCTGGTAAAATATACCCATGTAGAAGTTCTTTGTTCACCACATCCTTGTTAACGTGTAGATACTACTGTAAAATTGCTAGAAATAACCAAAACACATTCGTGCTCATGTTTTGGACCTCTGACCTCTCTCAAATGGGTGTCACCAAAATTGTATCTCTATTTATAACAAAACAATTTAAATTGTCCCAAGATGTCAAGCCTATCATAAATCAAACAAAACCAACAAGTACTTCGTGTTAAGCATACATACCTGGTGCATGTAGCTGCGAAAAATCTCATTTTCCTTCTTCAATTTCTGTACAAAGCGTTTTGGCGCAATAACACCTGTCTTCTTCTTCTGCGAACTTATCTGCAAATAACAACGAATGGTATAGCATGCAACATCAACGCCAAAGGAAATTTTAAATGCTAACAAATGAATATAAGTTTGTGCATTTAGTCATGGAAAGGTTGAGATACAAAGGAGATGGTATCATTATGTAAAAAAATTGATAGGTATTTTTGTTTGAACCAGCGACGTTCAAGTTATTTCTCTAGACCTCAACCATTTCTCCAACCCCTTAAGGTTTATTATCATTATGAAAATTCAAAAATTATCATTGAAATAATGAGATTTAGGGAAGCCTCTAAGCTCAAGCCTTTGGTCTTACAAACTAGTCCACTTTCAACCTTCCCAAGATTGGTTGGTATAGTTCAACCTTTTTAATTAGTTACTTGTCCAAGAAAAAAAATATTCTAGTTCCTAATTCATATGCGTATATGTTAAGACAACATGCAAGTTGATAAAATCGCATTGTGCTTAAGACCTATTTGCTTAAACTTTTCTAATTGGGTTCAACCGATATATTAAGGCATTTTTATGGACTCCCCAGTATCCCCAACATATTAGTATAATAGTCAGGATTCAAAGATCTTGGCAGACTCAAGAGTGCTCAGGCCCATAGCATGTTGAGTATTAGTTCACACTCAATGGGAGCACTGTGAAGGTGTTGGGACTCATATGTGAAGAGGGAGATTTGTTAAGGTAACATGTGAATTGATAAAGTTTCACATCGATTTTGGAGTGTGAGTGTAAGCTTTAATAATTAATATATAAAATTGGGCCTAAGATCTATGTTCTATCAGTTTAAGCTTTTGGGTCAAGTTGGATCTTTTGGGTCAAGTTGGATTCACTAAGTATGGATTTCCTGGGTTCCCAACAGTATATGCAATGTCCTTCTATACCTTAATTTCAGGTACATAGGGTTTTCCTTTTCTAAATTAAAAGGTCACATGAAGAGCCAAATGAGGGAGGGGCTATAATTTTAGTCATACCGTCGCTGTTGTTATGTAGAGCAAAAAGGATGTTATGTAATTGCCACGGACACGTAAAGTGTGAATTCTATTTCTTCAGTCTAATGCCCCAATTCAAATTGAATTTATATTTT
This sequence comes from Panax notoginseng, assembly GCA_016801055.1. NCBI lineage: Eukaryota > Viridiplantae > Streptophyta > Magnoliopsida > Apiales > Araliaceae > Panax > Panax notoginseng. The sequence continues at coordinate 66,392,634 of CM029013.1, read as the reverse complement.
ATTTAGCCTAAATAACACTTATATTTTAATTTTTACTAAACTTTAGACACTTTTAATCAATCAAACACATAGTTTAATATAATTAGCAAATATTTCTTAGTTTCAAGTCATTAAAATCTAACTTTTCAAAACACCTACGAAAGGAAATCAACAACGTAACACATTAAAATTCACTAAATTTAACTTTTCAAAACATTCAAAATGGCAAAATGCAGTCAATGACAAAAATCTAATAATATTACCTAATCTTTTAAGTGAAACATATCCAAAGATTCTAATCTTAGTATCTTATTCTCCAACTCTGTGTTATACATTTAAGAAAGCTTGTTTTAAACTAGGAAAGAATATATATGTTATAAAAAAATTAACGGCAAGAAAACATCATATTTTATTTATGAATTGTAACCTGTGTCACATAGACTCTTCAGTTAAGGGTGAAGTATCCATGTCGACACAAGTGTACATGGGTATGGGTGTGGGTGTGGGTGTGGGTGTGGGATCCAAGTCGGATCGTTCAGTTGTCAGTCGGACACTTTGAGTCACCAACGATTGATTGTGTATCCCATAAACTTTCTAGCATTTTTAAATTCAACCCATAAAATTATTATTTCTTTTTCTGAATCTGTCACATAATGTTCACTTAAATATACCCAACTAATTATCTTTTATATTCAAATTAACTCCAAATATTTGAAATTTCTTCACTAAATCTCACATAACAAAAACTTTAATGTTTAACAGCACTACTTGTCGTATCCACCCCCCGTATCTAAAATTTGGATCCTTTCACAGTGTCCCTGTATCCTGTTATTTTACGAATATACAAATCTAATACATAGACACTACCAACCCGATTTCCGTACCCGAGTCCATTTAACATAGACGGTAACAGCCAAAATGGCACCGTAACAGTTTATTATGAATTGTTGCAGAACTACAAAGGCCAATACAGACATGAACTTCTATTTCGCAGAGATATCTGAAAATATTGGAAGTAACATCTTGACTTTCCAAGAAGTCGCTTGGCGACCAATATGTAAATATGCACACATGACTCATACTATCGAAAATGCAGGGATCAGTGTTCTAAAAATTCCTGCCTAGGTCTGCCTAGATCCCACCTAGGCGCTAAGCCCCCCTGGTGCCTCGCCTAGGTGTTGGGCCCCCTGGCGCCTTACCTAGACTCAAGGCGGCAAAAAAATCCCTCCAAGAAATTATCCGGGTCTAGGCGGAGAAGTTTGTTTTATTTTAATAATTACCCAAACCAGATCTTTGATATATTTATTTTTCTAGTGATTTACCATATTCATAATACAAGTTGTAGCATATCAAATCACAACAAAAAGTGTATAATATCAAGTCAAAATGGATAATTTTATTATAGGTGTAATTTTTTGAACTTGTACCAACTTCAAATTATATAAATGATGATATATTTGTAATATTTAGTTTAATTTAATATAATTATTAAATTTATGCTTAGTTTCTTAAGTTTTAATATTGAATTAAATTCTTAAATTCTTAAAATTTTAAATTTTATTATTTAATAGCAATCTTGTTTATGAATAAAACTAATACGTTAAAAATATGTTTGAACTTTGAACAATTGCATGTTTGTGTTTGAACTTTGACATTAGCAATATGGATATGTGTTTGAACTTTATTATGGATTGTTTTGCTTTATATTATTGTTTTGTTTGGATAAACATAAAATAAAATATTAAAATTGGCTTAAAATAAAAAATCCTGCGCTAGGCCCCCCGGCAGCCCGCCTCTCGCCTAGCGCCTTTCAGAACATTGGCAGGGATATTAGAAAAAATAGTTATCCAACACAAACTAACCATTTGCCACCTGACACCAACCCCTTTAATAAAAACATAAGGTATTAAAAAACACTGAGCATTTTAAGCTAACAGATCAAGAGACAAAAAAAACTAAGAGGGGGGAGAAATACCTACACCCTAAAGCAACACTAGCGAGTCTCATGAAAAAAAATGAATATAGATAAATCTAGTAAATTTAGGCACACAAACTCCACCTACGTAATCTAAAGTAACAAGGAAACATTTTTAAACAGTCCCTACCTGCAGAAATAGGTCTGCTAAGCATGTCAATAGATTTTCTTCTGCATCAGCAAGAGTTTTGTTGTTTGAATAATATTCTAGTAACTGTTCACGGAATGGAGCACAGAAATAAAGAGCCTGCACGAAAGGATGGTTACAACATTAGTTATAATTGAGTTTAACGTTGATATATATTTACATATTTTCACAAACACGCCATAAAGTCGTAAACCGTGAATATGAAATAAAATATTCAGGAACCAGAAATATTATTCTTTCTAGTCAATATCTCAAACTATCCTCGGATCTAGTCATTTAATGCTAAAGCATAAGTCAGTATCATTTTCGCTCATATTTCAATAGAGAAGGAAGTCCATAAAACATACAGCTTACATCTATAAGTGCAAAGATATTTCCAGAGATATCAAAGTCTGTTAATAACCAAACTTTTTGCAAAAAATGTTTCTTTGTGAGCACAAAAATATACTTCATGTGCATACAATTCTTGTCAAGGTAATCACCAACCATCAAGTTGGACCAAATTTATACTGCGGGACCCGTCGCAAATAAAAGAAGTTAATAGATGTACATGCCACAAGCGATACGGGTTCTTATAATGAATGCATTATGCATCAATTTTTAATTTTTCTTGGATAATAATATCATACATTACTTAGGGTACATCAAATTCTGGTTTCAACTTAAGGTAATGTTGGATAAGGAGAGAACTTCTACATTTACATGAGCATTTTTAGGTTAGATTGAGAAGATACATCCATAGGAACAAGAGAGAGAAAATGGAATTGAAAACTAAAATACAAATGAATAAATAAAATATTTATCAAGCAGGTCCAATAAAATGACATTGGATGTCTAGATATTGTCTTCATAACTTCACTTAAAAACGACAATATGAAGATTCTAGATATACTCCGGGTGCCTTAATTACATAGACTACACCAACAATCTTATAACACATAGAAAGCTATAACCAAAACCAACAAATAGAAGAACTTAATTACACAGACAACACACACAACCCTGTGTGTCCTATTATTTTAAGAGATTTCATTAATGGTAGTTTTGACATTTCACCATTTTCAGTTTTGATAGTTCACCATTTTATTAATCAAAACAAGATCACACACACACACACAACCTTTTGTGTGTCCTATTATTTTAAGATATACTCTGAGTGCCTTACTGCACGATCTTATAACACATAGAAAGCTATAACCAAAACCAACAAATAGAAGAACTTAATTACACAGACAACACACACAACCTTTTGTGTGTCCTATTATTTTAAGAGATTTCATTAATGGTAGTTTTGACATTTCACCATTTTCAGTTTTGATAGTTCACCATTTTATTAATCAAAACTAGATCACACACACACACATATATTTGCTTATGTATCACATATGTGCTTCATGACATGGCGAATTCAACTCAAAAGGCTTGTTTTCTTTCTAACTAACTCGCTTGACAAGGATGAATGAACAACCAGGCACGAAATGAATAAAGATTCAGCAATGTATCAACAGAAACAAAAACATAACAGACTTTAAATAAAACATTAACAAGGTAACATTGGGGCAGTAATTGCAACTTCAAAATAGTTGTCTGAAAAGAAAATCAATATTAAGGGAAAAAACTCTCAACTATCAGAAGTCTAATTATATATACTTTCAATAACATCAAAGTACAATGCAAATTTTAGTGTAACGGACTGTTGACAGAGTTCTTAACAACATTTATTGCTACTTTCATAAAAGGGCGAAAAACCAAAATTTTGGAATAGAATAACCCAAATCACTTGCACAAAAGAGAAAATAATTTTATTTAATGTTTTACATTAGTATGTTCAATCAATTTACTCACAATAAAAGAACAACGGTACGACAAATCAGGAGCAATGATTGTAGAAATTGTTTTAAGATATACTTATAAAAGCAAATATAATAGAGAATGGATGAAGAGAATAATAACAACCTGCAAGACGCTGTTACAGTAGCAAGTGTTGCCGAAATTCTCGAGACCGAAGTAACGTTCGCCTTCAGGGAACTGCTCTCCCAGTGCTTTCTCCAGTTTCGATCCCGCTCCACCCATTTACTTATTAGTTGAACATCTCACAATATCTAAAATTCTCTCTCTCTTTCTCTCTATATATATGTATATATAATCTATATATCAATATATGTATGTAAGCAGATATATATAACAATAATGCTAGTAGTTGCGATGTATAACAATAATTAGGGTTTTGAATAGCAGTTTCTTAGAGACTAGGTGAATCGAAATGAAGCCGATGTCTCCGCCTGCGTCAATGGGGATGGTGGAGGAAGAAGAAGAAGCTGTAATAAAATTAATACACTCCTAATTGGAAATAGTTAAAAAGAGGATAACTATTGACGCCCCCATTATTTGCTGTTTGCACTCCACATCATCATTGTTACTATTTCCGCGAAGAAAAATTATACTACTTTCATAAAAAGAATTGATATTTTCACGTCAATTTTTAATATTTTTATAAAATTAATATTAATATAAATTTAATTAAAAGGTAAAAATATTAAAAATTAATACGAAAATATCATTTTCCTTTTATAAAAGGTCTGTCATAAATGATCATAATTTTTATTTACTAATTATTAACCTTTTATATAAGTAAATATTTTCTTTTAAATATATTCACTTGGGCATATTTATTTATAAAAAATATGTTTAGAATTGAATTATTTGTCTTAATTTAACACTACTTCTTATTATTTAATTATTTGACCAGAAATTATTAGTCTGTTCACGTGAGACTATTAGTCTGATAAAATCATTTGATAGTTTAAAATGGGGACTATTAATCTCCACTCGTCATACAATTATATAATTTCTCATAAATAATCTTAAAAATATCAAAAAATATTTTATAAAATTATTTAAAAAACTATTAATTTCTGATCATGAGATAAAATTATTATAAATTAAGACAAATAATTCAATTTCAAACAAACATATTCTTAATATTTATTTTTTCGTGCACCAAAATATTTAATTGAAGTTTTTTACAGTATGCGTATTGCGTCATGCTACGTAGCATGTCTGTTTGAGAAATTAAATGTAGAGAATCATGTTAATATTTGGGTTAATAATTCTTATATAGAGATTGTGAAATTCAAGTATTTTTGTTCATGTGAATATTATTATTTTATAAACAAAATTAAAATTTAAACTTAATATGATAAAATAAATATACTACTAAATTTAAATAATACTAACAATTAAAATTTATAAAATTATGTTATTAAGTTATTTATAATGAGATTCTTGGTATTTTTCTTATCGATAATTGATAATTAATAAAAAAAGAAAAAGAGAAAAATTGTAACTCTTTTTATTCCTGTCAACCAAACAGGCACGAGATTATTACATATAATCCGGTAATCCATCGTTTTTTCCCATATCCATGTCCCACGATTTTATAATGCTTACACTTATTTTCTTCTTAGCCCTTAAACCCCTTTCCTCCCTCACTCCAGCGAAAAACCCTAGCTTCTCCCTTCTGTTCCAATCAGGCAAAAAAATAGTAAGGTCTGTCTACTTTTAATCTTAAATAATAATTATATGGTTCTACTGCTACATGTTTATATATGAACTTTATGAGCTTCTTCGTTTGTAAATGTGATAATTGCAGACAGGCGAAGCAGTGAATCCAAAAGCCTATCCATTGGCCGATGCACAGCTAACAATTACAATACTGGATCTAGTTCAACAAGCTGCCAATTATAAGCAGCTCAAGAAGGGTGCTAATGAAGGTGAATTAATTTTATGTAATTGTATGCCTATTTACATTTGTTAAAAGTAATGATTTTTAGTTTTTTTTATACAAAAATTATTGTCTTGTTTTACCTCATAAATGCAGCAACAAAGACCCTTAACAGGGGTATATCTGAGTTTGTAGTGATGGCAGCAGACACTGAGCCACTTGAGATCCTTCTCCATCTTCCCCTCCTTGGGGAGGATAAGGTATAATTCATTTTTATTTGTGTGTTTAGATGGGGGTGATATCTTTTATTCAAATTATTGGTTGTTAAAATCATTAATCATATCTTGTACTAATTTGATATAAGGGTAAAAAAATTCATTCTATTGTTTATAGTGCTTATAGGTATTTGAATGCTTGTAGCAATGTGGTTTTTAGCTTCGATAATTGTCATAAAGCTGCATGCTTTATTTGGTTGTTTTTAGGTTGTTATAGTAATAGAGTTATGTAGAATTGTGTTTTGGTAGGATATCGACAGAATGTTCATGGCAGGAAAAAAAGATTAGGCATTGCAGCTTTACTAAAAGTATATTTCGTTAAAGTCATACCCGTGTTCTCTAGGGTTTGGGGCCTCTAGAGTAAAATGAAACATTTGGATATCAAATCTTCACAAATTGGTTAGTGGTCAATTATTAACAGTCAAAGAGTAACAAATATGATCAACAAAATAACGCTGAACAGGAAACGGTTTAATAAAGCACTTTTAAGTAAGATTGTTTAGCAGTCATAGAATATGTTCGCAGTCAGCAATGATGGTAGAGTTTGGTCTCAGTGATGAATATTAACTCTCTCTCTCTCTCTCTCTATATATATATATTTATATATCTACATATCTATATCTATATATATGTGAGTGTGTATGTGTGTGTTATCGAAAAATAAATTATATGTTATAGTTTAAATAACTTTACTGGCAGTTACCTGGGCCACTAATCCTGTGGCAGGGCACTTTTTATGATTTAGAACAAGGTGATGGCTTGCTGAACCACATAAACACTGATGCTAATCTTTTTCTTGCATTTTTCTTTTTTATATCAGAACTAGCATGCTGTTATTGCCAACCTATTTTTACTTTTTTTGCTCCTTTCCTGGTTGGATAGGAAAAATCCCTTTTAGTCACCTTATGCTTTGTAGTAACCTTTCCATGTGTAGTTGTCTTTGACATGAAGTCATTTTTAAGTATTTTAATTTTCATTACATTTCAATTTGATTCTATGCTTGGGTGGCTCTATCTTTCATCTCTATTTAAGTTTGTGTTCCTTGAAAAAGAATCAGTAAATCTGGTACTATGTAATGCAGGTTCAGAAGTGATTTGAAGGATTAGCTAGTTACACAAACAGTAATGTATTTAAGATGCGACTGTTTACAAAATTAGTAAACAAATAGAGAAGTATACTAATGCTGTAGTTGTATTTGGCAGAATGTGCCGTATGTTTTTGTGCCTTCGAAGCAAGCACTTGGTCGCGCTTGTGGAGTCACAAGACCTGTCATTGCATGTTCTGTCACAAGCAATGAGGGAAGTCAATTAAAATCCCAAATTCAACAACTCAAGGTATGTACATTTTAAGCTTTCTTCTGCTTGTCGATCTTTTTTCAATAGAATTTCTGAATTCTGCACATTTATTTTTGAAAACAGTGTGCTATTGAGAAGCTTTTGATCTAAAATACTATCGGGGAAGTTTTCGGTGTGATGGGCCTTATGGATTGTGAGAATCACTCCTTTGGGGGCTTTGACTGTGGAGTTGTTGTGCTATTATAAAAGGGAGTTTTTATTTTGTTTTTCAGCAAGAAAGTTTTCTGAGATTTTTCCATTGACGGTCATGTTTGAGTATTTCCCATTTTACATTCATAGGTGTGTTTATTCTATTGTAATCAATGTAGATATATGTTAGCAACCTACACTCTGTTTTTGAGTTTGGGACTGAAAAGAGAATGGAAACCTAATTTATAATGAAAATAAATAAATAGAAAACTAGTAAGTTTTTCTTAAAGTTGTCACCGAGTTTATAAAGAAAAAAAAAGGGAAAAAAATTTTAAGTTTCTCATTTAAGTTTCCCTAAATTAGTTTTATTTTTTATGTTTATAAACTAGAGGGTATAAAATATAATCTTATTTAGTTTTTCTTTTTGTCCAAATTTGTTTATTTTTTGATGAAAAAATTTCCATTTTCCGTCCGTTTATTTTTTGTTTTGTTCATTAAAAAACTCGTTAACAAAGAAATTTGATAGAAAAGTTAAGTTAACTCAGTAAGACATTCATACCTAAAATCTCTTTTTTGGCCAGCTTTTTATGTTTAGTTGCTGTAATATTCATGTTATTTGCATTTTTGTGGCAATCAACGGGATTAAGAATGCTGTGGAACCTAGAATAAAACTTCAACAAGAGTGCATGCAGAATAATTGCAAATTACTTGCACATATAAAATAGTATAAACACAAGTGGTCGATGCATTTGAAAAAAATCTGTTCAACCCAAGTACTAGTAGCCTACAAAAATGCCAATCTGCTAAGTTTAAGATTCTTGATGAGGGTTGGCTTAGAGAAGTCCTTTTTTTGCTACTACTCCTTGGAAGTTATGACCAGCAGTCCCAAGGCACCAAGTAGGATATACTGCAACAGGAGAAACATGAGTTGGTTCTAATTATTAATGTATGCCATCCTTTTTCCTCTCCAAAAAAGATTAGGAAAACAAAACCCCACACACAAATGGAAGGTGTACAGGAGAGAGTAAATAAAATCCTTTGCTACATTTCACCCTTCAGGTATTGCTTTTTGATACAAAATAATTTTGAGCATCTAACAAAAATAAATTAGAAAAATTTCCACAAAAATGATTTCTGAAGAAACCAAACCTTGATGATAGGCTTTTCAGTCATAATAATTGTCACCCAACCAACGTAAGGCAAGAACCTGCAGAAAATAAATACCAGCAAGTGTCATTATTTAAGGGCATAGAAACTGTGTGGAATACTGAAACAATAAAAATTAAAACATAAATTAATAGTACACAAACGAAACCCAGGTAACTACTTCACTAGTCCTCAAGTATAACCACTGACAAGAGGTACGAGTTAAAAATATGCCCTACGCTTTAATGTTAGCAAATTGAATTAAAAAAAATGTATAAATTGTACGAGACATAAGCTCTACAGAATACATTATATACATGACCAATATTCAGAAAGTAAAATAGGTATATATATATATATATATATATATATATATATATAAGGGATTAGCATAGTTGTGGCAACCACAGCTAACAAACATGGTTGTGGCAATTCATTAAACTAAGGGTAGTCTTGTCAGTTCACTTGTATTCATTAATGGCACTTTTGTTATTTCACCATTTCATCAAGCAAACTACGTCGTTTTAGACTGGTTGCCACAGCCAGTTGACTGTGGCAACTAATGCTCGACTTTTTCCATCTCTCTTTATCTATAGTAAAAGTCTAGGGAGATCGTGGGTGGCGACCGGTCCAATTTTATTTATTTATTTATTTATTTTTTAAAATGTCTCTCAAATAATTTATAAGATTTATTGGAAAAAAAAATGTTTTGGATGTACATGCATATTTTTTACATGTATCCAAATGACATCCAAAACACTTTTTTCTGTAAAAATTCCAGTTCTAATAAATCTTATAAATTATTTGGGAGACATTTAAAAAAATAAATAAATAAATAAAAAATTGGACCGGTCGCCAAGCCCGGTCGCCCCAGAATCACTCTTATCTATCTATCTATCTATATATATATATATGTATATTACTTTCCAAAGTACTATAGAAGTCTAATTCTTAATGTCAACTTACCCAATAGCTCTTCCCATTATATGATGTCGGTGCAGCCAGAGCTGACCATGAGCATACAGGAGTCTGTCATCCCCAAAATTATTGTCTCCTGATATAACAAAGTGATTGATAATCAGTGATTATTATTTATTCAAACAATTAAATGACAAATTTTAATCAATAGAAAAAATGTAGACTTAATTAAAATTTACTGTGGAGATTCTATATACGAGGACTTTATTATGAACCTCAAGAAACCCAAATTTGTGTCAACAGGAGTTTCAAAAAGATGAATATCTAGTTATTTGACTTCTAAATTTGTCAAAATGGATTTCTACCTTTTGTCAGGACATCAACTTCTCCAGTATCTGGACGCTCATGAACCTACCAAAGAAAAGAATTAATGTCAACAAGGAATGCAAACTGAAGGTACAAAGAAGGAAAAAAACTTAAATTACCATGGGGGCCTGGGAACATAAATATAAATAAACACACACATAATGTCATATCAATAAGTAAGCTCAAGTATATATTTATGCTATAAACAGCAGATTCTCATAACTTGGTAAATATTCTTCTCTGGCCAGTGTTTAGGGTTCGATACTTAAAAAGTTCTTAGTTGTAGAACAAGATAAAACGAATTGGACAAAGAAGATTCAGAAAGAAGAAAAGGTTTCCAGAAACTGCATACCTTGATCACTCTATGGACAATGGGAATTTCACGTCCCTGAAAAACAAGCAAAAAGCTTCATAAGATATAATGGACACTTGAAATGCACATATAGAAGTCATCAAGTGCACGAGTATTACCATATTCACCAAGCATATGTCTTTGAATAAGATCTAGGATACTTATAAATATCATATGTAATTTATTCAGTTTAAGAGAATTTCCACCCTTCATATACATGATTGCTAAACATATGTGATATGTATAACAGTTGTTCCAAAAAGACAAGAGAAAAGCTAGCGCCTCAATTTAAGGCTGCTCTTCAACTTGCAGGGCGAAGATTAGTTTTAATTTTTAAAGCATGATAATGATATACATTGTTGACACATTCTCTAATAGATTATGCTTTTAGAGTAATTCATAAACTTGATATTAGATTTGGTTAAACAAGTGATATTAGATTATGTGAAATACAGGCAATGTTCTAAAAATTCCTCACTTAGGCCCAAGGCGGCAAATAAAACCCTCTAGGAAATTAGGTCAGGCCTAGGTTGGGTCTAGGCAGAGAGTTTTTATTTTATTTTAATAACTACCCAAATCAGATCTTCATACATTTATCTTTCTAATGATTTACCATATTCATAATACATGTTGTAGCATATCAAATCACAATAAAAAGTGAACAATATCAAGTCAAAATGGATACTTTTATTATAGTTATAATTTTTTGAACTTGTACCAACTTCAAATTATATAAATGATGATACATTTGTAATATTTAGTTTAATTCAATATAATTCTTAAATTTATGTTTAGTTTCTTAAGTTTTAATATTGAATTAAAATTTTGAAATTTGAAATTTTATTATTTAATTACAATCTTGTTTATGAATAAAACTAATACGTTAAAAATATGTTTAAACTTTGAACAATTGCATATTTGTGTTTGAGCTTTGACATTAGCAATATGGATATGTGTTTGAACTTTAAGCAAATGTTTTTATAGATTGTTTTGCTTTATATTATTGTTTTGTTTGAAAAAATATAAGATAAAATATTAAAATTGACTTAAAATAAAAAATTCCGCCTAGGCCCCCTAGGCGCTAGGCCCCCCTCGGCCGCCCGCCCGCCTAGCGCCTTTTAGAACATTGAATAAAGAGGTCATAAGGCTTGTCATGTGGATTGAATTATGTGAAATACAGGAGGTCATAGGGCTTGTCATGTGCTGTGTTACTCGGACTCGGGTACGGGTGTCGGGTGGGGGTATGAATCTAGGTGTCGGACACGTGAAGTCAAAAAATAGAGGATATGCGGATATAGATCCGAATTTGGACACGGGTGCGAGGATACGATATGTTATAATTTTTTAACAATAATGTTTCTAATTGTATCACCAAATTTTTTTTGCTCTAATAATGGACTGTAAGTGTTAAACTATAAAGAAACAGGGGCAGAACTGAAACTTTAGGGGCTAAAATGGAAAAAAATAAAACTACAGGGACTGATATGTAATTTTTCAAGGGGCTATTTTGAACTTTCATAAAACCTGGGGGGACTAAATTAAAAAACTATATAAACTATGAGGTACCTAACTGTAATTTTCCAGGGATACTTCACATCAAATCGTCTCTGACTCTCTTCTTCTCTCATATTGCCTTTCACCAATGTTCTAAAAGGTGCTAGGTGGGAGGCGGACGGCCGGATGGGGCCTAGCACCTAGGGGGCCTAGGCGGAAATTTTTATTTTAAGCCAATTTCAATATTTTATCTTACATTTATCCAAATAAAACAATAATACAAAGCAAAACAACCTATAATAAAGATAATAAAGGTCTTTGCTTAAAGTTCAAACACATCTCCATATTATTAATGTCAAAGTTCAAACACAAACATGTAATTGTTCAAAGTTCAAACATATTTTTAACGTATTAGTTTTATTGATAAACAAGATTGCTATTAAATAATAAAATTTAAAATTTTAAGAATTTAATTCAATATTAAAACTTAAGAAACTAAACATAAATTTAAGAATTATATTGAATTAAACTAAATATTACAAATGTATAATCATTTATATAATTTAAAGTTGGTACAAGTTTAAAAAATTACAACTATAATAAAATTATCCATTTTGACTTCAGATTGTTCACTTCTTGTTGTGATTTGATATGCTATAATCTGTATTATGAATATGATAAATCATTAGAAAAATAAATATATCAAGATCTGATTTAGGTAGTTATTAAAAAAAAAATTCTCCGCCTAGACCTCGCCTAATTTCATAGAGGAATTTTTTTGTCGCCTTGGACCTAGGTGAGGCGCCAGGGGGGCCTAGTACCTAGGCGAGACGCCAAGGTGGAGCCTATTACCTAGACGGGGAGCCAAGGGAGAGCCTAGCGCCTAAGCGAACCTAGGGAAAATTTTTTAGAACACTGGATATTAGTACTGCATGCATTACATTTACAGATACGTTAATGTAGAAAGTCATAGGTAAATTGTAGAGAGAATGTTTATAAAAAATTGATTGTGCAAAAATTTTAGAGATAGAATTTTTAGAAAGATAAATTATATAAAAAATTGAAATTTTAGAGAGTATTAAAACTTTAGAAACAGAAAGTGTATAAAAAGTTTTAGAGAGAGAATCTAAAAAAAAATTAGAGAGAGAAGTTAAAGGAGATAAAAATTAGATATAATAAATAATTTGTTTCATTGGACCATTATAATAGTAAACTTGAGATTTGAAAAATGGTTAACCCGTATTGGACCTATAACCATTTGGTTTTAACCCATATTAAAAAGGCTTAAATACGTTTCACTACCCTAAACTATTTGACATATTCCACTTTGGTGATCCACCTTTTAATTTTTTCAATTAGATGATTCAACTATTGATTTTTTTTCAATTTCATTCAATTGAGGCTACCACGTCAGAAATTGCTAAAGTGACATGCAGACGTGATGTAATAAAAAAATATTATTAAATGATTTTCTAACATAATTTTGAGTAAAGAAGGGGTAAACATGTAAATGCATAAGTATTACATATTACACTAATATCAATACTACTTAACAACTCATTTCTTCAAACTGAATTATAAAACAAAAAATATTTTATTAAGTCAAATTATCAAACCCAAAAATCCTTTTATCAGACCAAATTATCAAACCCAAAAAATTAATTATAATGAAACCTAAAAATTTCAAAAATCTCATTCATCCACACAAAACTCAAAACTTCAATCGACAAAAATCCCTTCAATAAAAAAAAATATCAAAACTTCAATCGACAAAAATCACCCTTCTCTCTTGATGTCAAAATCGTTTTCAGTCTTTTAATTTACATTAAAACAAAACAAAACAAAACCATTCTTAGAAATCTCATTCAATCCATCGATAGATGATGAACCCTTTGAATGATGTTTGAAGAGAATCCCGCCTCTCTATCATCCCAAATCCTCTCATCTTAAACCCGACATCGATATCTTTCTCTATCTCCTCCCTCCACCCTCCTCTGTCTTAGATTTGGATGTCGCCGGCTTAGATCGAAAAGCAGACCCCCCCCCCCCCGCTTAGATCAGAAAATAGACCCCTCCAGCTTAGATCGAGATGCGTCGAGATCTAGAAAGAGAAGCAGATATGAGAATTTGTGAGCATACTCCATATTTTACACCATTGCCGCTCCAAATTTCAATCGCTTTTTCCTAGATCCAAACGAAATCAGTTCATCAACGAAATCAGTTCATCTTTTTCTTGTTGGTGTTAGGGATTTGATTTTATGTCTTTGATGGTAACGATTTGGTTTTTGTTACCTCTGATTTCGTACTTATTGTTATTAATCTCTTTGTTTGTGGATGACAAATCTTGTGTTGTTTCCAATCTATCAGACCTGATTGTTTTGATTTGAAATTGATTTAGTTTAAGAGAAGGAAATGTTTTGATTTAATTGTTAATATAAAGAGATTTGAACATTTTGCCCTTTAATGTATAATAAATGTTTAATCAAGAATTAAAATATTATTTTTTGTTACACATCTGATCAATTATGGCCTACCGAGACAGCCGCCACGTCAACAATTTCTGACGTGGCAGCCTCAATTGAATGAAATTGAAAAAAATCAATAGTTGAATCATGTAATTGAAAAAATTAAAAGGTGGATCACCAAAGTGAAATATGTCAGATATTTTAAGGTAGTGAAACATATTTAAGCCTATTAAAAACAATTAATATAGTTTTTGTTCTTAATGGAACCAAAACCACATTTTGTAAACCATAACCAAACCAAACCAAACCAAAACTATATTTTGCCAAGTCTACTTGCATTGTAATCTATAATCCTTGTGGGCTACTCAACTCATTATCAATTGATTTCGGGTTGAAAGCTTCAACATTTCTGACCCTCTTAAGGATGCTAAAGAGAATTGACTGTTGGTTAGTCACACACTACATAAAGATGGAGATCATGATACTTTTCTATTTTTCAGTTGCACTGCAATGAGCAATTTAATTTCTTTTGTGTGTTTTACTTCTCAAGTCCACTGGCAGATCTCTTATTCTTTGAAATTATGTTTCTTAATCCTAACCAATTGTCTGATTTTGTTTCATCTTTTCTTGTTTATATATTAGTAAATAAAATTCACCAAAAGCACCAAATCAGGCGAACCACGAGAACATGAGAAGTATAGAAGAGCATAAAGGAAAAGACCCACCTATGATCCTACGCCCCAAGAAACCAATGTTCCACCTTATACAAAGAGCCTACCAAAAACAACACTAGGCTCCTAATGCAAACTTCCCCAAAAAGTCTGTGCACAGTAATAGATTCCAGAAACACCAAATGCAACCAAAAGGAAAGAAGACTCAAGAGGGACTCAATATGACCGAGTTTCTTATCAAAACAATAAAAAAGTATAAGGTTTATTACCTACGCTGTCAGGTTCCCCCTCCCTCCCCACACCCCCACCAAAAAAAAAATCTATGCTTGTTGATCATTGGCCATGGAGCTGAAATCTTGTTCATAGTACAGACAAAAAGCAACAAACCGCTGGTAGATAACCAAGATCCATGTTTACATGGATGTTACTGACTAATTTTAAGCAAAAAAACAAAAAAATCTCTTGGCAGAACTTATGTTTAAGAGCTCTGTCCTATTTTATTTCCCAGACTTGTAGAGAAATTGTTGGTACGAAAGAATCTCGGAATCTCATCTAACATGCAACTAATTGACATAGACCAGAACTGAAGCATCCTACAACTGTTATTATATTAACTATGCAAGGTCTTACCTAAAATATAACACATAGAAAAGAATTGACAAGCATCCCATGCTAGAAATGGAAAGAAGAAATAAAGGAACTTACATCAACGTTAAATACAACAATTTCTCCAGCACGAATAGGATTATTGCTCATATGCAAGAATAAAATGTCACCCTGCAAGATTATATAATGGTAACTTAGTATAACAGTGTTACAACAAAAAGTGCATACACTGGTTTCATGCATGAAATAGGAAAGATAGTTTCTTTAAACAATGGAGATAACTAGTTTTATCCAGAAAGCATTATTTTGCACAAAAAGAGGGGTGTGAGAGACTTAATACAGTACTTCCTTGTATCATATGGACAACACTAGGATGTGATGACTCAGAGTGTATGAGACGTCGGATGTTACAAGGATTTGTTTAGCCATTGTATTCAAAATAAAAAAGATGCATATGGTTAACAAAAATGTAATGCGGATCAACTTAAATTGTATGTATACTTGTGAGCTTGTACATATAGATTCTAAAGGTGATACAAGACAGGTAGATTTTATGTCTAAAACATATCAGAAGAAAGAACCAAGGTAGTGTTGGTATGATAACAAGTCTCACAAGAAATCACCTATTTCAGTCCTTAAACGAACTGCTTGGCTAAAACAACCTCAAAACATATCACACTTCGCCAAAGTCAAATTGAGAAAGAAGAAACCATTGCAATAATTATTCTACTAAAGCACTTACTCTCTTAAAGCCAGGTTCCATGCTTCCAGAAAGCACAACAACAACTGGTGATTCACTTCCAGTTATACACATTAAACCTTTCCAAATTATCAGTGCTGATGTGACAATCATACCTGAAATGAGATCGCAAATGAAAATCTTAAACCCTCTTCCTTAATATGAGCACTAATAAAGCCTTCAATACTCAAACAGGACTCAAAAATGCGAGTACGAAAAATTCATGTACATGAAAATCCACTTAAATCGTGCAAAAAGTTCAACACCAGATATTGAAGGAATATTACATTGGAGCAAAACATCTATAGTTTCAAGAGAAAGAAAAGTCTGAGCATCAAGTGCCAAAACAAATGAGGAAATAGTGAAAAAAATGATGGCCAAGTCATATTCAAAATGAGTCGTACTGCCCTAATATATATAAGGAAAAAGTATTGAATAGGAATGGATGACTTTCGGAACTTTGTAATTGTCCTGGAATTTAATATTAATACTCCCCACATCCCAAAATGAGAAACTATTTTTTTATAGGGAATCAATCTACCAAATACCATTACAATTAAGTAAATAGAGAACTTAGCCATTGATTATGTTACATTCAAAATTTTCTAAAAACATCATCACTTTCAAAAGTAGACTACGATTTCGAAATGGAGAGAGTATCAAGTTAAAAAAAAATAACACGAAAATATAAGGAATCGTGGAGTGGAGTTAGGAATCATAGGGTGGAGTTGAAAGGAATCGTGGAGTGGAGTTAGGAAAGATAAAATTGTAATTTCCATTTCACTTCTATTTTCTTTTTAAGTACATGTAATGTCACTCAGTAATGCTTGAAATGAATTGTTCTGTTTCTCTCTCTAATTTCCCAATCTTCTCTCTACTCTCTACTACTTCTCTCTGTATCTCAATCTTCTCCTTCTCTTCCCTTAATATCTCTTAAATCGCTAATTGTCTCATAATCCTCTTAAGAGTTAGGTTAATTGTGAGTAAGAATTGAATTCAGATCTCAATTCCTTACCTTTGGTATCAGAGCTAGATCGATCAACGGCAATAATCAACGATTAACTAATTTAGAGAGTAATGTTCATGATTTAGCTGCAATCTTCTATGGAAACATTGAAGAGAGGATTCGATGAGAAATTGGAACAGATGTTGAAAGGATTTGAAGCTATGTTATTAGCTCAGAATCAGAAACAAGGTTTGAGTCCATCTGGAGTTGACAGACAGCCTTCAGGTATTGTTCCTCCACCTTCAACTCAGCATCCTACTGAATATGTCCTTGGATCTTATGGAGGAGGTGTTTCTTCATTCAGTAACTGTGAAAAAATATTTCACACGATCAAATTTAAATTTCCTAAATTCCATGATACTAACCCTAGGTCATGGATTCAGAAATGTAATAAATTGTTCTCTCATCACAATGTTATTAATAATCAAAAGCTTTACTTAGCTACTATGCACCTTGAGGGAGAAGTTAAGAATTGGTACTCTAACTTTGTTGAAAGTGGAGTTGAATTGATATGGAATGGGTTAATTGACGAAATATTGGCTAGATTTAGTCCTGAGACTAAAGTTAATCTCATAGCTGAACTCAAAAAATTGCAACAAACAGGAACAATGGATGAATATATATTTAGATTAGAAGAGCTCAGGGGTTGTGCTTGAATAAAGAATTCTAAATTGAATGAAGAATTCTTTATTGACTGTTTTGTTGGTGGCTTACGTGAGGAGATTCAGTTAGGTATTCAGGAGTTGGGTTTTACAACTCTTAAGGAAGCTATTCGTTTAGCTAGAGTTGAGGAAGCCAAATTAGAAGCTTAGATTAAAAGGAGCAGAGCTGTTTTGAGACCTTTTACTAACATTAATCCGACAAGCAAAACTTCTATGGTAAAATCTGGTGGGCAAAGGTTTCATAGCGGTGGAGGAATAGGGAATTCTGGAAATACAAATGCAAATAATAGAATGGGAGTTAATACAGTTGAACCTAAAAAATCCTTACCTATTAGGAACTTGACAGGGAACAAATCTTTGAGAAAAGGAGGAAAGGCCTGTGTTTTTCATGTGATGAACCTTATGTTCTATGACACGTATGCATGCAACCTCACTTGTTTATGACGATACCTTCTGAGGCAGATGAACTAAATTTGGATTCAGATGAACAAATTGTGTGTGAACCAGAGTTGATTTCAAAGGTAACGTAAAATGCATTGCTACAAGATGGTAAGTTAGATGATGTTCAAATAACTTTAAATGCTTTGTCAGTCCACAATGCAAATAACACTATTAGAGTGCAAGGAACATTGATTAGTAAACCAGTGAGTATCCTTATTGATAGTGGGAGTACTAGGAATTTTTTGGATTCACAAGCTGTTAAGAGACTTAAGGTCAAGCTTGAGGATACTAATCTAGTAACAGTGTATGTGGCTGATGGTTTTCAGGTACACAACACTCAAGTGTGTACTGATTTCAAATGGCTGGTTTAGAATTTGGACTTAACTACTGAGATGAGGGTACTTCCTTTGGGAGGAGTTGATGCAGTACTTGGGGTTCAGTGGTTGAAAACTGTGAGTCCAGTTATTTTTGACTTCAACAAATTACAACTTCAGTTTTATCAAAACAAGGAATTAGTAACATTGCATGGGGAAAACACAGATAATACCCCTACAATACACCTTATGAATTCCGAAGAATTTAAGAAGGTGTTACAAACAACTTCCCATGGGTCTTTTGGGTATCTCTATGGTATTATGGAGTGTGAGGAGTGCAGTCCTATGAATCCTTCTTGTGCTAAATTGCAAGAATTGTTAGCTTCATTTTCTGATGTATTTGCAGAAGCACAAGGTTTGCCTCCTGTGAGATCGCATGATCACCATATTAACTTAGAGGGTAGCCAGCCGTTTAATTTGAGGCCCTACATATATCCTTATATTCAGAAATCAGAAATTGAGAAAATTGTTGCTGACTTACTAAAAACTAGGGTTATCCAAAACAGTAATAGTCCATTTGCTTTTCCAGTTTTGTTGGCTAAAAAACATGACAACACATGGAGAATGTGTATTGGTTATAGGGCTTTAAATGATGTTACTATTAAGGATAAGTTTCCTATACCTGCAATTGATAAGTTGTTAGATGAGTTTCATGGTACAAAATGGTATTCTAAGTTGGATTTGAGGTCGGGTTATCACAAGATTAGAGTCCATCCTTTAGATATTCCTAAAACTGCTTTTAGGACTCGTACCGATCATTATGAATTTAAAGAAATGCCGTTCGGATTAACTAATGCACCAACCACTTTTCAGAGTCTCATGAATACTGTGTTTGCTCCTTATTTGAGAAAATTTATCTTGGTTTTCTTTGATGATATTCTGATCTATAGTCCCACTTATGAGTCTCATTTGGAACATGTTGAGATGACTTTGCAGTTGTTAAGGCAACATGAATTGTATGCAAAAATGTCCAAGTGTACCTTTGCTACACAAAAGGTACAATACCTTGGTCATATCATTACTTCTGAAGGAGTATCCAACTAAGGTGAAGTGTATGGTTCAGTGACCCAAGCCCATGAACCTTAAGAGTTTAAGAGGATTCTTGGGTTTAACAGGTTACTACAGAAAATTTATTAAGCATTATGGTTTCCTTAGTAAGCCATTAACTAACATGTTAAGGAAAGATCAGTTCCAATGGAGTCCTGAGGCTGAGGTAGCTTTTGACAATCTTAAACAAGCTATGGTTAATGCTCCAACTTTAGTTATGCACTTATGCCTGATTTTACCATTCCATTTGTCGTAGAGACTGATGCTAGTGGCATTGGTATAGGAGCAATATTAATGCAGAGGGACATACCATTTACTTTTCTAAGCAAGACCATTGCTCCTAAGCATTTGAGATTATCGACCTATGAGAAAGAATTGATGGCTGTTGTATATGCAGTACAGAAATGGACACATTATCTAGTGGGCAACAAATTCATTATAAAACAGATCATCAAAGTCTTAAGTATTTGTTGGATCAACGAATTACTACTACTACTCATCAAAAGTGGATTACCAAGCTCATGGGACTAGATTACGAGATATGGTACAAGAAAGGCAAGGAAAACTTAGCAGCAAATGGATTGTCCTAGGCAGCTTATTGAAAATCCTATGTGTGGAATGGAGACTTGGTGTTCAAAATAGCTCAGCTCTCACTACAGTATTACCTAAATGGGTTCAAGATGTAGCTAAAACATGGGCAACTGATGCAGACCTGCAACAAATTATCTCTCAATTAGTACTGAGTCCTTCCTCAGTACCTGATTATTCTTTTGTGAATAGAAGGCTGCAGTATAAGGGTAAGTTGTTTGTGGGAAATTCTTCAGAGGTAAGGCTCAAACTTTTATAAGAATTTCACAGTTCACTTATTGGGGGCCATTCAGGGCGCAGAGGTACTTTTGAAAGAATATCTCAGTATTTTTATTGGCCCACTCTAAGGTCTGATGTGACCACATTTGTAAAAGAATGTGAGGTTTGTCAGCTAAGCAAGCATGAAACTAGTGCTACTCCTGGGTTGTTACAACACTTGCCTATTCCTGAAACACCGTGGAAGGATATTGCCATGGATTTTATTGAAGGGTTACCTAATTCGTATGGGTATACTTCTATTTTGGTAGTCATAGACAAACTTACCACATATGCTCATTTTTTGGGGTTGAAACATCCATTTACTGCTACTATTATAACTATTGTATTCCTTAACAACATTCATAAATTGTATGGATTACCCGCATCAATAGTTTTAGATAGGGATAAAAATTTTATTGGGCATTTCTGGTAGTCAGTGTTTAAGTCATTGGGTACTCGTTTGCAACTTAGCATAGCTTACCATCCTAGTGAATGGTTGTCACTTGCTGAATGGTGGTACAATACCCATTACCACAGTGGTGCCCAACTTACTCCTTTTCAGGCTTTATATGGTTATGCAACTCCCTGCATTTCTTTCCATCAATATGGCCAAATTTCTGATCCTACAACAAGGCAGTTTTGTGTTTCCAAGAATCAATTGTTACAACTTTTGAAAGATAATTTGACTAAGGCTCAATGTAGGATGCATAATTTTACGAATGCACACAGGCAGGAGAGGGTCTTTGATGTGGGAGATATGGTATACTTACGAGTACAACCATACAAACAAATTTCTATGACACTGTCTAAGTACTCTAAGCTGGATTCATAATATTATGGGTCATTTCAAGTGCTTGAACGAATTGGACCTATTACTTATAAGTTGTTGCTACCACCTCAAGCCAAAATTCATCATGTGTTCAATGCCTCTCTTTTAAAGAAAAAAATTGGTGCTGTAGCACAGGTGTCTCCGGTCTTGCCATCAATAGATGATCATGGACAGTTCATTATTGAGCCTATTGACGTCATTGATCGCAGATTGGTAAAGAAGAATAATGCACCTGTAGTTGAAGTTTTAATTCAATGGTCTAACACTCTGTCTTCTGAAGCTACTTGGGAGACTTGGTCTGAAATACATGCTAGATTTCCAACTTTCCGTCCTTGAGGACAAGGACCTTTTAAGGAGAAGGGATTGTAAGGAATCGTGGAGTGGAGTTAGGAATCGTAGAGTGGAGTTGTAAGGAATCGTGGAGTGGAGTTAGGAAGGATAAAATTGTAATTTTCATTTCACTTCTATTTTCGTTTGAAGTATATGTAATGTCACTCAGTAATGCATGAAATGAATTGTTCTGTTTCTCTCTCTAATTTCCCAATCTTCTCTCTACTCTCTACTTCTCTCTGTATCTCAATCTTCTTCTTCTCTTCCCTTAATATCTCTCAAATCTCTGATTGTCTCATAATCCTCTAAAGAGTTGGGTTAATTGTGAGCAAGGATTGAATTCAGATCTCAGTTCCTTACAGAAAATGAGTTGAGTTGGCAATAAACAAGCATGTGGCAGTAGTTCATACTATTCAATCCAATCAAACTAAGGTACAAGAGAAAGTTTAAATTTACATTTTTTTTATCTGGAAAAAAATAAAAGTTAACAACATATATACACAAAATGACCTAAATCTACATATACCCACACGGCTATAGATTTTGGTAGTGTTACAACTAATTCCCTGATTTAAACTCTATATTACAAATAACAGCTTCAATTTGGATTAAATTGAATAAAAATTTGAGCTTTCTCTCAACCAAAGAATCGATATTCCTAATAACCAGTTTCAGAAATCCAAGAACTACAAATGAAATTTGGGTCTCATATATTTTCAGATAACAACTACAATGTAAAGTCTATATATATATATATATATATATATATATATATATATACACACACACACCGTTAGTAGTGCAAAGAACGAACCAAGACTAACGGCTTGGGTGAGGAGTTGTCTGATCTGAATAGATTTGATTGAATCCACTTGTTCTCCGATCCATCCCATTTTTTCTCCCACCCTTTTTCTGCTGTGTCTGAAACGCAAAAGAACGGCGCTCTCGGTTATTCTGCTTGCTGGTAACTTACCTCCGTCTGCCTTTTACAATGTATTTTTGAGTCTTAAATTTGGGATTTTTTGTCCCATTATTTTGTTTCCTAAAGAAAAAAAAAATGATGAAACTAATTTGGTTGAAAAATTGAATTACACAAACAATTTTTTTGATAATAATTTGTATCATATTTTTCACATACAACAAAAAAAGTTAAGTTAAATTAAAATAAAATAGTAATGTAAAGGTGAAAAATAATTTTTTTTTATTTTATAGTTTTTGTTTTTGAGAACTTATTCATGGAAGAGGCTAGGAATTTTTTTTAATGATTTTTTATGCATCACTCGTGTAACTTTAGATTTTTATTTCATTTTTCTTATTTCAAGAAAACAAATAATTTGTTTTTTTATTTTTTTAATAAAGACTTCTTAATTAATCAAGAATACAAATATAGAAGAAAAAAAATTTATCTGCAATTTCAAGATATTATAAATCTTTTATTTTATAAACTCGATAACAACAACCCCTTGAACAAAATTTAAATTTCTTTTCATCATAATTTAAATTTTTTATTTTCTTTTCCTTTTAAAAACTAATAAACTTATTATATTAATCTAATAAAAGAAGAATGATATATATTGGTAGATAAATAGCAGTGAAAATAAATAAATAAATAGACTATAAATATCCTTATCTACACTGTGGGGAGCCTTCGCAGAGAGAACGAAAACAAGATGTTGAGCCTCTCCATTGCTTCCCCTTCCAGCGTTACCTTCTCTGCTCTACCGAAACCCCATTCTTCGAACCCTACAAATTCTTCTTTTCACGGAATTCGAGTTGCCCATGTCTGCCCCACGCGCATTCCGAGCATTCGAGCTCCACGCTCTGTTTCTTCCGCGGTGATGATGGCTAAAAAGGGGGAAGAATTGAAAGAGATCAGAAGCTTAACCACAGATCAAATTAACGAAGAAGTAGTGGACCTTAAAGGAGAGCTTTTCATGCTTCGTCTTCAGAAATCCGCCCGTAATGAGTTCAAGTCCAGTGAATTTCGCCGTATGCGTAAAAGGGTACATTTTTGTTGCTTGATGAAATGTTTAATGCTAAGAATTTAATTGCTGTTTTACTCAGTTTTTTATATTGCTGAATTTGTATGCATAATAAAGAGAAACCCTTATTTATTTGGGTGTAATTAGCTGACCCAAATGTGAAGTCGTTTTGGTTTTGGTAGATTCAATGATCAGAAATTTAGACAGAAAAAAAACTGCAATATATTTATAAGGATTATATTTCAAGCCTAAAAATGAGCAAATAGTTCGGGCTCGATTCGTACCACTCAACAAAAAATTCGATTCGAGCTCGACTCAAAATATAAATGAGTCAAATATGAACAAATTTTAAAATTCGATAATTTACTCGATCCTCCTTAAATTGCAATTTTTTATTGATACCTGGATCATATTCGTTTGAAGAATTCAAATTGCTCGGGCTCAATCCTGCTCGATTCGGTAGCTAAACGAGCTTCAATCAAACCTTATTTTATACTTGATAAATTTTGTGAACCAAATTTAAGAAACTCAATGCTCGGCTCGATTCGGTTCATTTACACCCTTAAATATATTAAGGTAAATTTTGCTCCCAACCCTCTGTTTGGTCTTAGAAAGAGCAGGAGAAGAAAAGTAGAAAAAGCTAATAACTTTGTCATTGTACTTAATTTAGTAGTACTGTATTTGGTATTGGATTGTGTACATTGTAAAAGTGAATATGGTTTGATTGATGTTCATCAATAAGTTTTTTCCTCACTTTACTTTGTAGTTTCGTCACCTTTTTATTTTATTTTCCTTCCCTCACTGTTCTGACTACCCTAAATAATCTGAAAGATATCATTTGGATGGTCTTGATAAAGTGTGAACTAGTTTGGATACTTGGGGTCACAATTATCTTCTACATTCATGCTGGCTGATTCCTTTTTGAGATTCGGCAATAGGCACCCAAGTATGATCATATTTATGATTTTAGATCTGTTTCTGTTAGCTTTATTATATAAATGTCTTTCATTATTAGTTAGTCACAATACCAAATAGTCCTCAGTTCAGACTTTTGAAGCATTTGGTCTTTATAGCTTTCTATATCATAGCTATCGTTAACTCATCTGGTATGCTTTTACTCTTTTTAAGATCTGTTATAGGTGATTGCATATTGCCACGGTCAATTGAATCATACATTGTATCCAGATCGGGCATCTGAATGTCTCTGCTGATAGTCATGATAGGATGCAGAGCAAATAGGATCACAACTTAGATATTGGAAACTTTAAAGCAATAGTCATGACAAGATTAAAAATGGATTGTTTCATATTAATTACTTTTTTGCAAGTGGTTTATGCTGATACGTCATTCTAGAATTGATTAAGATAGAGAAACTGTTTGTCCCTACTGGTAGTCTTCTTTCTATTGTCAATTTGTTATGTCATTATATATCACCATATTATTATTTGCAGCATATTGTAGGTACCTTTCAAAGATGAAGATTATTTTCTGGCTGAAAGAAATATTTTATAAGTAAGAAATCAGGAGTCCAGAACATATTTCATATATTTACCAAGTTTTGGTTAATTTAGTGCATTCTTGTGGTCATAGTTGTCACGGCGCCAAGGCGGGACGTGGTGGTAGTTGACCGTCAGGACGCCTAGGCGGTCATGGCGTCTATATGGCGACAAGTCGTTAACAATGTGCAATTTATGCATTATTTATTTTATTTTAAAAGTATATTACACAATAAAATTTTATATACACTAAAACCCAAAACATAATAATTAACACAGTCTATACTCTGTTTTTAGTCATAGCTCAAGCAAAGTCATTAATTATGAAGTCATTTCCGTTTTCCTCACGACCATTACTCTCATTCAAAGGAGTAAGGTCATGGATTTGGTTTAGGTCATGAGTCACTTGGGTAATTGGAAAAGTCAATGGGTTATGATGAGTCATGGTAAAAAATAACTTAATAGTTATGGGCCCGCTACCAATGCGTGAGCCTTGACGGTTCGGCGTCCAAGGCGTTGCCTTACTCTTCTCCAACGCCAGGACGCCTAGTCGTCGCCTAGACGACGCCATGACAACTATGGTTGTGGTATTACTAACAAAAATTAATAGAGCAAATCATACCTCAAATAGTGAGCAAGTCATAATGCTACCATGGATTATTAAGAAGGAATATATATGGTCTGAATTAGTTTCCTTTCAGTGCTAGGACAAGGTATAAGTTTACGAGTGTGGGCTGGTATTGAATTAGTCGATGACACATATTTAATCAGAGTAGGACCTTGAAACACATATAGCTCATTCCAAAAGTAATATGTGATTGACACGGGGTCATATTTTTTTACCATTTCTGCACTTCACATATAGCTTTTGTGTACCTCAGATGTGCTTCTCAGGAGACTAGACGGATTAGTTGGTTGGTATTTCCATTCCATTTTGATACGACTTATAACTAATGGTGGCCATCATTTCTCTGTTTATCATTCAAGTTCTTTGTCCAGTGACAGTATAAAGGAATTCTGGAGAAAAATGATGTAATCATTGCATTTTGCTTTGTGTTGTCTTGATATCGAAGCAGGTTGCTCGTATGCTCACTGTTAAGAGGGAGAGAGAAGTTGTGGAAGGGATTAACAAGAGGTTGTCAAGAAAACTTGATCGGCAATGGAAGAAAAGCATTGTTGTCAGACCACCTCCGTCTTTAAAGAAGTTACAAGAGGAAGAGGCTGCTGCAGAAGCAAAGGAATCCGCTTCTGCATGAGCTACTTGTATACCTCAGAAATCTTTTGGATGCCATTTCTTGATTTTTTAACCGTACGATACTAGTAGTTTATTTTGGTTCAATTTTTGTATCAGATTTGCAGACTATACGACTACAATTTATTTCAAGTGAAAGGTTTTTCTATAGTCATGCATCTAGTCTCTATTACATGGGGTAGGAAATGAAATTCTCCTCTTGTTCTGTTTAGAATCAAGATTATACTAGTCCACGAAGAATGGATCAACCTTGAAATGTTCCATTGCCAAAGAAGTTGGTTTGATACTCGGTTCCTATATTTGAATCTGACAGTTAGATTTACTTGGGGACAAGCTAGCTATGGTATTGCCTTGTTCCATTTGTTACCAGAGAAGCTTGAAAATGGTAATGTTTCACATATCATTTTCTATTGTTTGGATATATTTTCCTTCATTCGTTTCTAATAAATCAACAAAAGGAAAACACTTCCATTCATTTTCCATTTGTAATAAAACTCTAGTTTTTATTTTCTTCATCTTTTTCAGACTATTGGTTTTTGAGTTTTAAAGCGGTGAAGAAAAGAAAAAAAAAAAGGACAGAAAAACTTGCATTTATTTCTTGTCAAAGTTTTCTGTCTAAAAATAAATAACATACGCCTATTTTTTTTTCAAATATTGTCTATAATACCCATGGTGTTTATTTTCATATTTCTATTATCTATGCATATTTATGATATATTATTAGTTATGTGCAGAAAAATGTGCAATTAAATAAGAATTTAAATATTAACAATTTTATTATTTTATCATTTTTTTACTATGCTCAAAAAATTAATCATAATTTTTATTCTAGGACGGAGAGTATTGAATATAAAATAACTTATTTTTTTTTCATTATAAATTTAGTAATCATATGATTTTTTTATTACAAAATTTCTATTATTTTCTAATTTAAAGTTTTTTTCTTTTCTATCCAAAAGTCAAAATTCAGAAACAATAGTCTGTCTACGGCTGAAACTCAACCAACCCCCCACCCAATCACTCATCGAACAACCATTCAGCAAACTAAATCCTCTCTTTCTCAAGGAATGGAGGGAGAATCTAGCTCAACTACCACCGCCACCAGTGATTTTGAAACCCTAGACCCAGCCATCGAACGCAAGCACTCAGCAATGCTGGACCGTCTCTCTCGCCTCCACGAATCACGCAACTCTGGTTCCAAATCCAACAACACCGACGCCACCTTCGAATCAACGCAATCCTTTCTCTCCAAGTTCTCCAGTTCTAAGCTCTCCATCGAATCATCCCTCTCTCTCATCCCCCAATCGGCCGACCCCATATCCGACCTCGAAAAAATTTCACTCTCAATCTCCGAGCTCGAAAACCTCGTCGCCCAAAACTCATACTTCTTACCATCATACGAACTCCGGGCTTCGCTCAAATCCATTTCCGACCTCAGACAAACCTTGGAAATTATCACTTCCCAAGTCATCCCGAAAAAGAAATTCTCTTTCAGAACCAAAAAAACAACTACCAAAACATTTCCCAGTAATGCCACCCAGATTGATGATAAAATTCCGAATCTTGATTCTATTGGACAAGTTAGTTTTTATGGGGTTCATGATTCGCCCGGATTTAAGGGCATGGAAAATGAGGTTTTAGTCAAGGAATTTAGGAGTAATGAGGAGAAAATTGGGGAATTTACACTTTCGGATTTAACAAATTGTGAGGTGAGGTTAATGGGTTCTTTGCGGGCATTGTTTGTTCACAAGCTAACGAATTGTAGAGTTTACGTCGGGCCAGTGTTTGGATCTGTTTTGATTGAGGAAGTGGAGGGGTGTGTTTTTGTAATGGCGTCTCATCAAATTAGGATACACCATGCTAAAGGGACTGATTTTTATCTTAGAGCGAGGAGTAGGCCTATAATTGAGGATTGTAGTGGGGTGAGGTTTGCTCCATATTGTTTGTGTTATGATGGGATTGAGGAAGATCTTAAGAAGTCTAATCTTAATGAGGAGACGGGGAACTGGGCAAATGTGGATGATTTCCGCTGGTTGAGAGCTGTTCAATCTCCAAATTGGTCGGTTTTGCCAGAAAGTGATCGCATTGGCACGGTGAATATTTTTGATTTGGAGACTTGAGATGAGGATTAAGGTTTTGAAATCTTTTCTTATATGACAGGCATCATGAAATTTTAATGTGAATTGGAGAGTCCATTGTGTAAAAGTGGTATTTTTCTTTTATGTATTTGGTATTTGATTTGAACAGACTGTCATTCATTGATATATGTACATTAAGTATTAGCATTTTGTACTCCCATTGCTGGGTTTGTTGTTTGTTTTATTCATATGAAATAAAGGATTAGTGGCATGTATGATGTATATCTGGTTTCCCTATTCGACCTCATGTTTAGAACTACCCTTCAGCATGTTGCTATCTATGGGTTTCTTTACGTAATTTCATACTTCCTTATTTTATTTCTGCAATTACATGCAGTTGCACATACTGTATTAAATTATAATATTTATAATGATATGGACAATACCTTCATATCACAGTGTAGCATATTAATGTTATTATGTTAAGCATGGTACTATGATCTGTTTATATTTTAATTGTCAGTTTTCCAATTATTTCTTATACCAGGAAAGGTTTTTTTTGTCAAAGTATAGTTCGGTAATCAACATAAAGAATTCGGTAAGTAGCTTAGGCATACTTAACCTTATATATATATATAGGGATCTATTCCACAACACACGTTAGTTGAGGGTACTATTCTAACTAACAGATCTGTGGTGGTCAATGATCTAATGGTGAGATTGAATAAGGCGGGTGAGATTGAATAAAGCTTGAGCTTGACCGCTTGTAGGACTTGCGGCCAGTGCAACTCCCACTAAGCCAGACTAATGACTATTATGCCCTCATTTTGGCTTTTCAAACTCGTAGGACATGCTACCAGAATACAGGGAAATAAAAAAGGAGATGTGCCTTGTCGCAGATTTGGCCAAAACACAATAATCAATATATATTACTCATTTGTTCCATCATTTTGGTTGATTCTTCCAAAATTTATCTCATAGTTAATCATAATTACAAGAATAGTGAAGTAGTGAAAAATTTGTTATATGATATTGGTCCTGAAATTTATGATTGTACTGAACAATACAATTGTTCAAACTAGATTTCTCCACTATGATAGAGGACCGATGTTCAAATTTTTTTGGAAGAACTTATCAAAATATTGTTTATTACGCTGAGGATGGAACATAAGAGTAATATATATTGACTATTGCACTGTATTCTGGTTGCAGGTTCCCTATATTTTGGCCGCATATCCTACTAACGGCCAGTTTGAAAAGCCAAAATGAGGGCATAATAGTCATTAGTCTGGGAGTTGCACTGGCCGCATGCCCTACTAGCCAAACCCAAGCCTTATTCAATCTCACCCCTTAGATCATTCAATGGACGACCACAGATAACATGTTAGCTAGAATAGTGCCCTCAGCTAACATGTGTTGTGGAATAGATTTATTATATATATATATATATATATATATATATATATATATATATATATATAAACAATGTAGCTCAAGGCTATTTATCTGTAAAAAAGTAAAGCAGCTAAGGCTGACAAGTGAGGAATCAGGAATGTTACATAGAGTGGCTTGATCAGTTGCCATTAGGTCCATCACTATACTGGTTAAGACGTCGATAAGGCTAACTAAAAGAGTTATAAAGGCTGTGGTTCCTAGCACCTTCTGTAAGGAAGAACACTTATATTTTCATAAGATTTATTAGTATAAAATATAGTAGTAGTATATTTTTCTGGTGAACTGTTGGGCTATGCTCAAAGGAAATGCAGAACTGAAAGATGGAGGTTAATCTGGGCTAAATATCCTCGAGAACAGTAGAAATGATATTAGAATAGTAGAAGAAGTGTTTTAGAAATATTGGCTGGTTAATTTATCTCCCCCTCACCCCACCCCGCACCCCCCACCCCCCACCACCCACCACAAAAAAAAATGAATAAAGTAAAAGGAAAAAACAACAATGCTGTTATAAGAAGTCTGCTGCTTAATTGCAGAATTAATATTATTATTGAGAGGCTTAGATGCTTGGTAGATGCCTCCCCTGTAGTTGTCAATGTAGAGCTATTGTAGGATGCTCAATGTTTTCGATTTTAGTAGCTGCCTCCCCTGTAGTTGTGAATGAGGAAATACTGTAGGATTCAAGAATGTTTTTAGTACAAGGTTGGAAACTGAGTAGTGGTCAATGCTTTTTAAGGACTTTTGTTGATCTTGGCTGGCAATGTTATTTCTTCTACTCATACCAGGCTTAGTTAGTTATAACTTTGAGATTTGGTGACTAGAGGTTTCATTTCCACCTAGAGATCTTGAGTTTAATGATAGATAGGGTTGGAGTTCTTATTGAATTGTTGTCAAAATTTGAAAAATATAAATCATTCCTTGAGCAAAATTCCGATATAATTAGCATCTACATTGTCATTATAACGAGATTAAACAATTATTTTCTTTGCCTTGAAGCGAATCGGTTTCTTCTTTTCTCAATCGTAAAGTTGTGTGTTCGACACGGATGACATACCCCTACACCCGTGTGTGGGTATTAGGTGTATGTCACATGTACTTGACCCAATTAGAAGAGTCCATGAAACATAGGTGCTTGATTTGATTCAGTGGTTTACACAAGACATTTTTGTTTTTGCAACGATGGTTGTTCGTATAAAACTTTCCACTACCTGAGCTGGCAGTGCAGTAGATGAAACCATGTTCTGCCTCGAGTAAAAATTGCATATTCAACACATTTGACTTGGGAAATATTATAAGTCGTTTAGATGAGATACTGACAGCTTCCTGTTACTAGTCTAATCATAAGTTATTAATGCTGAATTATGGGCTCCTAGATCCTTAAACTATGAACTAATCTGGCCTTGTGGATTGTCAAAGTTGGGGTTGGCTGGCAAGTACACCCAGCAAAAGTCATACATTTGAATATTTTTGGACTTTCCACCCTAAACATTAGTTTGGCAGGGGCTGTTAGGGAATCCACAGAAATTGTTTCAGTCAATTAGTGCAAAATCAGCATTAGATGATATAGAAATAGACTGAGTTCTCTTAAAAAATAATATACATTTCCTTTACTAACCTTCAAATTGAACCATCTGAGTCTGAGGGTGCATTAGGTTGGGTCCTAGTGTTCTTGTTTTCCTTTTTCACCAACTCCCACTTTGCAGTTCATATTGACAACCCTTGACCAGATTCTTTCCTACTGACAACACTATTTATTTATGCTGCATATATGAAACTTTATGCTCATATTGCCTATAAATTTTCTCTTTCTTCAATGCTACCTTTCCTTCTTTAATTTGGAATCATCTAAATTAAGGTATGCCCTCCAACTTTTGTATCATGTTAATGTACATTTGTCGGATATGCTATTCTTATATTTTCATGACAGATCAACTCAATTTCATTAAATTTAAATTATAGTTAGTTAGTGCATACTGTTTGAGATTTTTAAATTCCTTTATTTATCTATCTGCATTTTAAAGTTTTTGTTCTGTTTGGAATTGAGTTTGCTACGAGGGCATTTCTGTCAGTTAGATATTGAGTTTGCATTTTGCAACCTTGTTTTCAATGTTCACTTGTATAGCATTTAGTTGTCAGTTTGAAACCAACAATAAAAATTCAATGGTTTGTAGTTCCTCTGTAATGTTTACGTAGGTAAAAGCTCTGATATGATTGGTAGTTCCCTCTCTCTCTCTAATGTTTATACTGATAGCTAGTTTGATGCTCAGCAAGAGTAATAATGATTTAACTTAAATCTTGATAATTATATATTTCCAACTAATTGTGATTTTGTTATAGTTTTAGTTAGAATTTAAGTAGAATTAAGGAAGAATTTAGAGATGAAAGGGGAAGGGATTAGAGAATTGGAGAGGAAGAAAGTAGATGGAATGGAAGGAGAGGAAAGAGAGAAATAAATTTTGAATTTTGGAGGAGAAATTCAATTTAATTTATGATGCCATCTTCGATGATTTCTTGTTGTTTGCGTTCTGATTTTCTCTTCTAATCAATACAATATAGTCACGAGTTTGTGACCGATTCATCAGTAGAAAATAAAAATAAAAAAGTTATTATTTTCACATTTTGATGTCTTCAGTTTTTATAGAGAACTGATATTTTCATATGTATTTTTAATATTTTTACATGGTTCTCTAGCATACAGTAAGTCTCACCTTCATGTGAGAAGGAACCATGTGAAAATATTAAAAACACATGTGAAAATAGTGTTTTCCTTTTTATATGGCGTACTTAAGGACTGTTTGATTAGTATTGAATGACTGATCGATTTAGCCATTCAGTACGTTTGTTTCGAATAAAAATCGTTTGAATGGCTGAATCGATCAGTCATTCAGACTATTTGAACTGGATGGTTAAGAGGGTGTTTGTTTATAGTTGAATGGAGCTGAATCTGAATGGCTGAATCGGTCAGTGCGTTTGTTTTGGTCTGAATGGCTGAACCGGTAAGATGGACGAGCTGAATGGCTAAGTCAGATTTTTTTTAACTGAATGAGCAGCTGAATGAAGTAAAAAATAATAATAATAAATAAAAAAATATCAACTATTATATTAAGTAATATTAAAAAATTTTACAACAATTTTGAATTTTTCAGAGGGGTAAAATAAATAAAGTTTTGTCATTCAGATGTTTAAACAGCTTTTTTCATTCAAATTCAGATTCAGCTCATTCAGATTCAGATTCATTCAGTTTTTATCAAACACCCCCTAGTCCCATTTTTTTGGTTGAATGGGATGAATGATGGTTGAATGAATTTTTTATATATAATATTAACTATTATATTAAGTAATATTAAATAAATTTACAATAATTTTGAATTTTTTCAGAGGGGTAAAATGATAAAAATTTGTTATTTAGATATTTCAGACATGTCAATTATCAAATAATTTTTTTTTATTCAGATTTAGATTCAGCTCATTCATATTCAAATTTATTTAGTTTTTATCAAACACCCCTTAGCGTTTTTGAGAAGCTAGTGTGGATATGAAAATGCCCATTTGAATACTTATTTAGTTTGAAGCCCAACTTCTGAATATTTGGGCAAAGACTTGTCCAAATTAGAGATTTAATCAGGCTGCAGGCCTACTTAGTCCAAGGGTTGTTCACTTATTCTAATTAGAGAATCAAGCAGCCTGCAGACAGGCCTTAGTCCAAGGGTTGTCCTAATAACAGAATGAAGCAGGCAGCAAGCCTTGTATTTTACCCTGTAAGTGTTCATAAAAAGCACCCAGTTCTTGACTGGGCCTACCTAAAATATGAGTAGCCGAAGTATTTTTTAAAAAAAAGGCCTTAAAAATAATTGAATAAAAGTTAGAAGATCAAAAGGGAAATTACTCTAATAAAGTCAATATTATCAATCTGAAGTATTACTAATATACAATTTTTATTACAATTCCAAAAGATATAACTCTAATAATTCAATATTTTCACTATGAAGTGTTACTAATATACAAAAATTTCATTACTTATTCCAAAAGATCTCACGAAGTTATACCTCAAGGCCATTACCATAATACCTTATTACCTAATCCTTATCCTGGATAAGTTTATGATATTCCCTCCCCCCCCTCCCCCTATAAAACAAATATAAAAATAACTCTGAATATAAAAATATATTATTTTAATTTGATAAATGCAATTAATGATAATTTTCTAATACTTTTCTAGAACCATTAGATTAATATTAAGCAACGAGTCCTAATATAAATTACTTGATTTTGACAATCATATATATTTTTTAAGACAGTTTAAAAAAAAAAATCCAAAGACCGAAACCGATGAAGTTTGTCAACAAGTAACAACCTAATTGTTTTGAAAAGCTGACAATTATTTCTCATGCAATTATCCTAAAAGATTAAAATTGTTGAACTGGCATGACCACTTGTATTGTATTAAAATTTATTTTTTTTAAATCATATTGGAGATTGTGGAGACTAATTTTAATTTATTTTTTAAATCATATTGGATATTGTGAACTGGACCATTATGGTAATTATATATCAATATCTAATTTTAGGTTTTGTTATAATAAGATCATCTTATATTATATAAAACTATATATATTAATATTTGATATGAATAAACCTTTGCTATTTGCTTAACCCTAATCACATTAATTCTTGCATACATATTTATATTTCTCGATCAGTGTTCTCTCGTCTTCTTTTTGAATGTTTTTGGAATTTTATTTTCCAAAGTGATGGAACTGGTACACTAGAAGATTAATATATTTAATTTCTCTTTGTTTTCTTTTAGTAGAAATTGCTTGGAAAAAACTATATACTCTTGTACGTACATTGATTCTATTAATTGGAAATTAACCTGAAAGAGATACTTATAAATCGATTCCCTTTATTATTAGACGTTAATAGTTAATCCCATTCATGGAAGTAGCTGCCTAATATTGCTAGTTGATTTTTGAGGCACCTAGCTAGCAGCCTTCTAAAAAAAGCATCTTAATTGATATTGAAATGCTATATATAGAATATGTTATGTCATTGACAAAGTAAATGTGCTAGGTAATAGTTTTGTGGAATAATTTAATTCCTCGATCAAGATTCCTTAACATAGAGTGTCAGTCAATCCATAGAGTTCATCAGAATTAGCAATCGAGTATATCTCATTTTCTGGTGTTAATATTAGCAATGACGGGTGTCATCCACTACTAATAATATAGTATAACGCTAAAAATAGTACTTTGTAGTAGTAGCGGACGTTGATTTTCAGTTTCTAATCATGGTCGTTCTTTCTTGTTTTCAATAGTATAGATGGTATAAACTCTATAAGGATTCATAACAAATTAATACATGTTATGCTATGCTACATTACCCATATATATATATATATATATATATATATATATATATATATATATATATACATAATAATGATAATGTTACGATTATATATTGGCCAAAAAACAATATTTCATTTGAATGTAAGCTAGCCTTGTTGGGCACTTGGTATATGCTTATTTATACCTACTGAATAATGATTTTTTTATGTCAAAACTAACGGTGTTGATGACCAAATATTGTATTTAATTTTCATATTCAAGAATCCAAGCTATTTTTTATTTATTTAAGAATTTCTGAGTATAGTAATTAATTTGAATATTTTCTATATAGGATATCTCAATCTCAACTGGTTAGCTAGGGAATATTAAACTAATATCTAGGTACTGAAAATGTTTGATAATAGGACAAGTTCTTTTAATGTTTGAGCTTCAAAAACCAAGTTAAATATAGGTTTAGCGCTACGTTGCAACTTGTAAACCAAGTTGTATACCTTCATAAATAGAATACTGGATTTTTAAATCTCCACGGAAAAATATATAATGAAATGGCAGTTCAAAAATGACGGAGGTATTATAAAGAAATTCAATAATATATTATGGTGAATTAATAAGTAAACCACAGTGTTTATTATGTATAACAATTTTAACCTGTATCGACTCCAACTATAAAGATGGCAGCTAGTGGTTTATAGCTAGTAATGGTTCTCTCTATGCTCTTCACCATTTAAATGGTTATTATATAAAAGCATCCGTCCCTGGTCGGAGTAGTAAGTACTGGTATACAACCATCTAATTAAATTTGATAATTCCACAAATTCCTCCTCACATGAGTAGTAAGTGGGATCCATCCTCATATGAGAGCGAAAGTATCAACAGTTTCACTTGCGAAAATATCAATTTCCTATAAATGTTTGTCATTCACTTGGAACCCTCTTGCCATCTCCAACTAGTACGTACGATCGATCATTTAGCAATATAAAAATGTAGAGGAACGATCAAACTAGATAATGTAGCGATTCTTCTTGGTAAATTTGAAGAAGATTTGGTTGATTTTATTGTTGTAGTAATGGGGTTTAACTGTCAAACTCTCACCATCTTTTAGTGTCTTTAGCTGTTCGCCTGATGTCATTACAGATGGAAGTTAAGCTAACAAATTATAAGACGTAGTGGTTGATTGCTAAAACAATATAATGGTGTAGTAGAGTACAAATTCATGTTCATTATAAAACTCTTTACGATATTTTATATATATATATATATATATATATATATATATATATATATATATATATATATATATATATCAATGTTGAACCATACATATTCATCAAATTTACATCATCATCATCTTGTATCATATTAGTGGCTGCTTATAAACTAAAGTCAATAAAGATTCCTATTTCCATAATAATGGCCATAACGGTTGAGAAAACTAGCAGCCATTGTTGTCAATCGAACAAGAGTCTATAAGAAGATTTCAGATTAAACTTTGGAGGGGACAACGACTTGAGCCTTATGTTATTGAAGAATTAAGAAATTAAACCAAATTTCAAACTATATATAGTCTATATTTTTTTATGTCTCGAATCAGGAAGCCTTAAATTAATACATTATTTTTTAGGCATAATAAGGTTTATCATGCATGGATGATCACTTAGCTTAGACATTGCGGGCATTTCAACATGTAAGATACGATTTAATGGCACAGATTTTCTTGATCGATCTCATATCAAATCTTTGGTCCTTAATTCCATCAATTAGGGTTGTTGGGCTATTATAGTTGGAAAGGGTGAAGTTGGTATTTCCTGTACTCACAAATATAATTCACGTGTATCACACGTAATAGATTTATTTCTTAATTATATATTATTTGTAGTAGGCAGTTTCTATTTGTTTAATTGATGTTAATTTACTGTTTGCAATTTGTTTAATGAAGTTCTTAACGATGTTAGTTAGAAACTGTCACTATCACTGTCACATATTTGAGAGAAAGAAACCTGCTTAGTCCGATCCAGCTGGAGCTAATATATACAAGTTTATTTTAGTGAAGGCTTCAAACATGTACAGAAAATTAAACAAGATCATATCATAGAAGAACTGTCATCTTAATTTCCTTTTTATATATTTATTAATTAGACTGATTCTTGTGGACGCCATGTATTCGAGTATAGATGATAATGGCTGCCGGCCATTATTCAATTTGGAAATTTAGCAGACTGAGCTTGTTATAATTACTAATTAATTTAATACTAGTATATTTTGTTTGTGTTTGAAGGATTTCAATAATCAAGAATTATGAGATACGCGCAAACCCTATTCAACCCTTACAGACAGTAGTCTAATTAATAGTCAAAATAACAAAAAAAGTAAAACTTGTTTAACAAAACCCATAGCTGAACAGAACAACCTTAACCCTTTATAGGAAGCAGGTCATGGTTAACTATTCTGAAGGGTGACTGACTTATTTGTTTAACCCTTTTTATTTCTGTTAAGTAATTGACACTCCAATTAATTGATATATATATATTAATCTGGACCTTTACTTTTCCTTGTTAATTAGTTTTTGATATAAATTTAGTAGTGACATTTTTTGCAAGACATGACAGAGGGAGTATTTATTAGGACGGGTTGCTGGGACAAGCTTCCCAAAGGTATTCCCATGGTGTTCCAGACTAAATAGCTGAGCTATAGAACTACAAAAATTAATTGTACTCTACTGAAATCATTGATGTAAGTAGGTGTTTTAAATTAGACATATATACTGATATTAAATATGGGTACGTCCACTCTGCATGGAAATGAAACCCTAAAGATGGATGTACGTGGCAATGGAGACATACAAAGTCTGAATTTAGATGTATTGGGTAGAAACCCAACTGAGCAAGCAAATCAGTTGTTTAGCTGACACACTAAAAGAATGATTATTTTCTCTTATGAATAAATAATCTCTGTTTGTATATATATAAATATGTGACATTACACACACTTTTAAACTAAACCTATATTTATTTATTTATTTATATTTGATTTGTAATGGTGGTCCATCTGCCCGACAAGGAAACTTAGTTGAAGAAGCAATCTCTCTCTATTCTTAAATATTACTAATATATATATCGTTCTAGTGAAAATTAATGTTTAACTAACTTTTCGTGAAGAAGGTGTTGTTTTGTTTAATTAGGGTTTATAATTTCTTATTTCTCTACACCTAAAGATAGAAGCATTCGGGTTCTTTTTGGAGTAAAACTTGTGCCGACAACAAATTAAATGACGCAAGTGGAAGAAAAATTAAAGAAGCAAGAAGAGAGAAAAAGGTTTCTAATATCTTTTTTGTCGTCGTTATTTTGACTCTGTGTGGCCTTTGATGTGATACTTGAATAAGTTTAGGTTTGAAAGAGGCAGCTGGTGAAGTAAGATATGGCCTTCCTAAGAACAAGTCAACCTGGACCTTGATTTTTGATACTTACAGCCATCAATATTTTCACCCTTTTATATATATATATATATATATATATATATATATATATATATATATATATATATATATATATATATATATTAGCGATAACCCGTGCATGAAGGCACTGTATAATTCAAAAAAAATAAATCATGAACACAAAAAAATGAAGCACTGAATATGGACACACACAAATTTAAAAGTCTAAATTAATTCTTAACACACCCGCACTTTCCATATATACTCTATAAAATATTTAAATGAAAATTCTTATGAAGACAAATTTCAATGAACAAATTTTTGTCACCTTAACATTTTCAAAATAATGATGATTACAATAAATTTATACCCTTATAAATGAAGTATAGAAGTGGCTTTACAATCTCATGAAGTACATATCTTATGTAATACTTTCACAAAAATACTTTTTTAAATAAATAGTAAAATAATTTATCTGGTACAAATATCAATATTTACTCTAGAAAATAAAGTTTTCATATGTTAATTGGGAGTAGTTAGCATGAAATTAATTTTAGTGAATTGACCAATATAAAATTGATACGCAGGTTGGGAGGTGATCTTCTTCTCTGTGTGTCAGCACCGTATTGATCAATTGACCAACTTACCGTGATAATTCATCAGTTAGAATTGTTCTCTCATTTCTGGCAGGGTAGTCTTGTAATTAAAAGTGTAGAACATACCCACTTAAGTACTTGCAAATCTTAAAAAAGAAGTTGAAATAAAAAAGAAATCTCCATAATCCAAAACACATGCAACGATTTGACCAGTCAGATAGGTAAAAAAAAAACACTTTAAACCCAATTACTGGTGCATACATCGGTTACCAATTGATGGCATCATCGTGATTATCGATGCTTTTGCGATCATTTTATTTAGATTATCAATCACTTGGATTTCAAATCCTCTGCTCCGTTTCTCCCCCCACTCTAATTAATCCAACTCCAGATGACTTCATTGTCAAACTAATCTAAAATGTCTGTCTTCAGCTTTCACCTAATTCCGGTGTTTCCCATCTCGTCTTTCTCCAAGTCAGATATTATTTGACAAACAACTTACTAAAATAGGAGTTACATATTTTGTTTTCTTATCAGCTCTGTTTCAACATCAATGGCGGTAAGCACACATATGTGTGAAATTGTATATGCGTAATAGCTTTAGGTGGGTTTTTTAGTGCAGAAGGTATGCTATATTTCTTGTTTATTGTTATGGGTTTCTACAAGTTTTTTGCTTGACAATTAATGTTGTGATTTTTGAACTTTAACTTAGATCTAATAAAAATTAGTCGTGCTGTTAAAAATTCAATCTTTTGGCATTTATAGGAAATGGGTATTTTATTGAGCCTTTATTTTGGATTTTGGTACATGGGTTTTGTTTGTATAGTTTGGATTTCGTAATGATTAGTAATGGATATAGGGCTGAGATAAATTGAACTCTGCAGTCTTCAGTAGAATATAGAAACGTGATGAAAGACAAGGAGGATGAAACGGATGAATTCTTATGAATTTGATGATTCGTTAGGTATTGATTACAATTTGGGGATAATTTGATTTAAAGATCTAATTTTTGTTAATTGATGTTTTTGATACTTGATCTCGTAAAGATAAATTTTAGATCGTTGGATGTTGAAGTTAAATTGATTTAAGCCGCATTGATTTGAGGACTTGGGCAGAGTGTAATTATTTATTTATTTTTTATTTTCTGAAATGAAATAATTGAGATTAAATTTGAGCCATTGGATGATGAAGTTTTAATCGAGGCCGTTGTTTGTTGAAGCCGCTCTGTTTTATTATATAGATATATTTGATTTTTTCATGCATGCATATATTTTCTACATGCATAGCTTATGCATGCATGCATGCATGCATATTAGGTTTAAGGTGATTGTAAGACCCCAACTTATTAATGAATAAAATCAAATTTTCTCTAAATATTATTGTGAATAATAAGGGGGTTAATTTGATATAATACTTTGGTTATGGGTGAAATGTGCAAATTTTGCAAAATAAGCAAGTGGTTATAAAATATTTATTTTTGGTCGGTGAATATTCGGTTGGTCGTGGAATATTCTTGCTGTCGGGGAATATTCGTACGACGACGCAGCCTTGTGTGGGCCCCATAACGGAAAGCGATTGGATGAAGAAAACGACAAGTATAAGTTGTTTATTAATAATGGCGTAGTTGTTACCGTTAACACTGTTTAAATACCCGGTGGTTAAAAATACAGTAATAACGCGTGGTTGCATAGTAGCACACGGATTGCACAGTATAGTTGAATTATTGATTCGTACGTAAGAAGGCACTACTCAATAATTGTTACAGTGATTACTGTTCAATATTTTATTTTATTGGTTCAATAATTGCTGCATTGATATTTTATATTATTGTTGTTTCAATAATTATTGTTGCACAGTATTTTCATTTATCAGATCAATAATTCATATTATTTGAATAATATTATTAGATAATATTATTGACAATGTCTAGAAAGTTCTGTCTAAGGAGAGGTTTGGTCATCTAATTGCGCGCCAGTAAGGAGAAATCCTTATTGGAAAGCCCCCTCTTTCCTGGGAACGGCCTGGTTGTCATAAATGTGATTCTATAATATTATTTATGAATAATTAATTATTGATTCATATGATAAGGAAATATTTATTTTATGTGGATATAAATGAGGGATATATTTTTGTGG
This sequence comes from Panax notoginseng, assembly GCA_016801055.1. Lineage (NCBI taxonomy): Eukaryota > Viridiplantae > Streptophyta > Magnoliopsida > Apiales > Araliaceae > Panax > Panax notoginseng. Next base: position 66,350,985 of record CM029013.1, on the reverse strand, counting down.
TTAAAAATGAAGGAGTTAATGTTGAGGTTTTTATCCATATTTTTGTCGGAATGGAGGTATTAAAAATCAGGGTTTTTGAGATATTTTGCGGGGGTTATAATTTTTAATCCGACCGTTGGATCGTGGTAATTTTTGGATATGTTATACATATATAAGTTGAGTATATGCCCACAAATTTTGAACCGTTAAAAATGAACGTATGATTTATTATGAATTTTACAAGATGACTGGTTCAGAAATTGTTGAATTTTCGGAGTTTATCATTTTGATGGAAAATTCTAGAATTGGTGGGCCCCACTTGTGGTTGGTGAAGAAATGTGCTGAATTATATTTCAAATGTGGTAGGTGGGAATAGTAGCAGGTAAAGCCATCAGGTTGCAGGTCAAACCTACCAAAATTTTCCTATAAATAGAGGGCTAAGTTAGAATTGAAAATTACACCAGAAACAAGTTTTCTCTCTTTCTCTCTCTAGATTATTGAGTGTATTTTGTGAGTATTTAGATACTTTGAGAGTTTCTATTCATCAGAGCAAGTTTCTTTCAGCCTTATACCGGTATTCCGACCAGAAGTACTGATATTTTGAGGTAAGGGATATTATTTTCTTCTTAATGATATTATTTTCTTCAATATCATTATGCTGAAATATTGATATGAGTTTTTATCAAATTTGGAACTTTTTGTGTCGGGGGTTACTATTCACGTATACGGCACTATTCACGTATACGGCACTATTCACGAATACGGCACTATTCACCGAAAAATAAAATTTTCCCTTTTTGTCCAAGATGTCTATTATGGTTACTATCTTTGATTGTATCCATGTTTTGATCTTTATTTTTGAATTCTGCTTCACAATTGATTATTATGAAGTATTATTGATCTTGGATAAACTGTTATACGAATCCCTACTATTTGTCCTTCTGTCTCATTGGATTCGTTCTCTTTAAGATATTTTTCATCATCCTCAGTCCTAAATGATGATACAAATGAATATCTTTGGCCTATAGTGCAAAGATGTATAATTACTTGATGAATATCTTTGGCCTGTAGTGCAAAGATGAACAGGTGTTGAGATGAACATGACCGACTGATGATACAAATGAATATCTTTGGCCTGTAGTGCAAAGATGAATATTTGGTTAAAGATGATTATTAATTGATGTTACAGGGATAAAATATTGATGATGGACTTTTAAATCTTAGAAGATAGTAGAATTCTTTCTCTACTTGACTCTTCTAATGGTTTGTTGTTTCCGCTGCAGTTGTTGATCTAAAACTTGTTGTCGATTATATTTTATCAGATTTTTCCCTGTTGAAGACTAACGATAATTTGTTGTATATTATCTTAGTCATAATATTCTTTACTGGGCTAGTTGAGCTCACCCTTTTCCTTTTTGTTCCATTTTTCTTCTCAGGAGGTGAGAACATAGCAGGATCTAGTCGGGGTATGGAGTAATGGTTCTAGAAAGATGTATTAGCAGTCCTCACTATTTCTGTAAAATAGTGTTTGAATAATTGTAATGAGGATTTATTTGAGTGTGGATATTGTCTAGAAGACAATATTTGTATTTAAACTCACAGTATGTGTTGTCGTATTTTGCACGACAATTGTATTATTGAAGTTGTAGTTTGCTTTCTGTACCATGTATTTGGCGACTCAGAATGGGTGTTGTATACCTATTCTGGGGGCGTCACAGTTGGTATCAGAGCTTAGGGATATGATCCCTGGCTGAGATGTGAGACAAGAACTAGGAGGGGAGAGACGGGGAATTCCTTCGCTAGTATGACCTGACTAAGTTTATTTGGTGTTTATTTGGTCAGTCAGAGTATAGGGATAATATATGACATGACTATTAACCCTTGTTTTATGGCAGTATTTAAGAATGGCAGCTGAGAACGTTAATAATGGAGTAAATCAGACCGTGGAGACACCTTTGATCACTACCCAGGGGAACGTGCAACAGGAAGGCAATATTCCTCCTGTAAACAACGTTACCGAGCAAACGATGAATGATGGAATGTTTAGGAGCTTTTTGCAGTTCATGCAAAATCAGACGAGGGAGACTCGTGTGCAGAATACGGGTGGAAATGATAACAACGCGCGGTTTGTCACAGCTAAGCAGTTCAAAGAATTGGGACCACCAGAATTTAAGGGAAAGCCGGATCCGATCATGGCGGAAACGTGGGTCAAGCAAATTACCAAGATATTTGATGTCTTGGGATGCACGGAGGAACAGAAGGTTCCATTCGCCACATTTATGTTCCGCGGTGAGGCAGACTACTGGTGGGAGTCTGTGAAGCGTACCCAGCCTGACGCACTCAACATGTCCTGGGAAACATTTCAAAAACTGTTCAATGACAAGTACTTTCCCGAAAGTATTCGTCATATGAAGGAGGTTGAGTTTATTAGACTGGAACAAAACAACATGACGGTGTCCCAGTACGAGGCGAAGTTTGCAGAGTTATCCAGGTTTGCACCTCATTTGGTCGAAAATGAGGAACGAATGACGCGGATGTTTCTGAGAGGTTTAAAACCTGAGATTCGTCAATACCTTATCTCTCATAAATTTTCTCTGTATTCAGACGTTGTCAACAGGGCCCAATTATTAGAGAGAGATAATGAGTATACTCAACCGAGGGACCACAACCAGGGTCATACCGGTGACAGCAATCATCAAAGCGATGATAACCAACGAGGAGGGAAAAATACGAACAAAGGCGGTAACCACTCGGGTGGTCATCGTGGCCATGATAATAGGAGAGGTGAGTCAAGTGGAAATTTCAGAAAGAGGAGATTCAACAATGACGGGAAGACATCAGCACCAGCACCAGCACCAACAACAAATTTTAGGGGAGGAGAACGACCGCCAGTTAGATGTTACAAATGCGGGAAAGAGGGACATATCAGCCCAAACTGTCCACAACAATCCAAGGTGTGTTACAACTGTGGGAAGGAAGGCCACATCGCTCGAGATTGTACTATAGCGAAACCAAGTTCAGCGGGAGTGGTGATTCCAAGGGCTGTCCCGGATAAGGCGAAATCAGCGGTTCCTGGAAGAGCGTTTGTCGTAACTGGCCAAAACGTGAGAAACCCGAACGAGGTGATCACGGGTAAGCTAATCTTGAATTCTTGCGAAGTTTATACTTTACTAGATACCGGTTCTACCCATTCTTTTATCTCTCCTGCTTGTGCTCAACGTTTAAACTTGACTCCGGAGAAATTGGACTTTAACTTATCTGTTGAAACTCCGTTGGGTGAAACCTTCGTTACATCTACAGTTTATAAATCTTGCATGATCCAAGTTGGCACTATCACATTACCTGTTGATCTTATCTCTTTAAAGATACTTGCTTTTGATGTGATTTTAGGAATTGATTGGTTAACCACTCATCATGCTAAAATTGATTGTTTTCGTAAGGTTGTTAGTTTTCATATTCCTAACCAACCTGTCATACGAATTCAAACTACTAAACCACTAAAATCAGTCACTGTCATATCAAGCCACAAAGCTATTCGTTTATTGAAAAACGGATGTCAAGCTTTCTTAGCCCATGTTATGGATTTGAACAAAGACAAGTCAGATTTGAATAATATTTCTATTGTTAGAGAATTTTCCGATGTATTTCCTGAAGAACTTCCCGGTCTACCCCCGGAACGAGAAATTGAATTCTTTATTGACCTTGAACCCGGTACAAAGCCCATTTCTAAAACCCCATATCGAATGGCTCCTATTGAACTTCAGGAGTTAAAAGTCCAACTACAGGAGTTGTTGGACATCGGTTTTATTCGTCCTAGTACGTCTCCTTGGGGTGCTCCTGTTTTATTCGTAAAGAAGAAAGACGGGAGTATGCGACTTTGTATTGACTATCGAGAATTGAACCATGTCACCATCAAGAATAGGTATCCGCTACCTCGCATTGATGACCTGTTTGACCAGTTGCAAGGAGCACAATTCTTTTCAAAGATCGATCTTCGTTCTGGATATCATCAGCTGAAGATTAAAACTGAGGATATTCCAAAGACTGCCTTCAGAACTCGGTACGGGCATTATGAATTCTTAGTAATGTCTTTTGGATTGACTAATGCTCCTGCTGCCTTCATGGATATGATGAACCGTGTATTCAAAGAATATTTGGATCAGTTCGTTGTTGTCTTTATTGATGACATCCTCATCTATTCCAAAAGCCGTGAAGATCATGAGCGCCATTTGAAGCTGGTACTGCAAAGGCTTCGTGAAAACAAGCTATATGCCAAACTGAAGAAATGCGAGTTCTGGCTTGAGGAAGTAGCATTCCTTGGGCACGTGGTGTCAAAACATGGAGTATCTGTCGACCCGGCGAAGATTGAAGCCATACAAAGTTGGGAGCAACCGAAGTCGGTAACCGAAGTACGTAGCTTTCTGGGCTTAGCTGGTTATTATCGGAGATTTGTGGAAGGATTTTCTCGAATCGCTACTCCGTTAACTCAGCTGACTCGGAAAGATACAAAATTCGTATGGAGTGAGGAATGCGAGAAGAGTTTCCAAGAACTCAAGAGGAGACTCATTTCGGCACCTGTTTTGACAATACCATCTGGTTCGGATGGATTTGTTATCTACAGCGATGCTTCAGGCAAAGGGTTAGGATGTGTTCTCATGCAACATGGGAAAGTCATAGCCTATGCCTCACGACAACTCAAAGAATATGAGAGGAATTATCCTACTCATGATTTGGAGTTGGCAGCAGTCGTTTTTGCGTTGAAGATCTGGAGACACTACCTGTATGGGGAGAAAGTGGAGATCTATACAGATCATAAAAGCCTCAAATATTTCTTCACCCAAAAGGAACTCAACATGCGGCAACGACGTTGGCTTGAGCTGTTGAAAGATTACGATCATACCATCCAATACCATCCTGGAAAAGCAAACGTAGTAGCTGACGCATTGAGTAGAAGATCATATGCGGGTACGAGTGCAATGTTTTTAACACAAAGGCCCATTTTGTATGACTTGCAAAGGATGGAGATAGAGATGAAGGCTCCAAGTACCCACATGATGATATCAAATATACGAGTAGAACCGACTTTAATCGATAAAGTTAAAGCTGCTCAAGCTACGGATATAGAGCTGATGCGTATGAAGAAGAAAGTGCAAGAAGGTGCTATTCCAGAAGCAAGAATCGATGAAGAAGGAATACTTCGAGTCAACTCCAGACTTTGTGTTCCTAACGATTTTGACTTGAAGCATAGAATAATGATGGAGGCACACAACACACCGTTTGCAATCCATCCTGGGAGTACCAAAATGTATCACGATCTTCGACATACATTTTGGTGGAGCAATATGAAAAGAGAGATCGCGGAGTTTATCTCGAGGTGTTTAACTTGTCAACGTGTAAAGGCGGAGCATCAAGTGCCAAAGGGTCCATTGCAACCACTTGAGATCCCGAAATGGAAGTGGGAACACATTACTATGGATTTTGTTACGGGTCTTCCCAAGGTTTCTCAAGGCATAGATGCGATTTGGGTTATTGTTGATAGATTAACCAAGTCCGCTCATTTCTTGCCGATACGTGAGACTTATTCCCTTGAACGTCTTGCTAGTATGTACGTGAACGAGATTGTGAGATTGCATGGCATGCCAGTATCCATAGTTTCGGATCGTGACCCAAGATTCACTTCACGATTTTGGGTTAGCTTGCAGAAAGCTATGGGCACGGATTTACGATTCAGTTCAGCATACCATCCTCAAACGGACGGACAATCAGAGAGGACTATTCAAACTCTTGAAGATCTATTAAGACTTTGTGTCTTAGATCTCAAAGGGAGTTGGGATAAGTACCTACCATTGGTGGAATTCTCCTACAACAACAGTTATCAGGCGAGCATAGGTATGGCTCCATTTGAGGCGTTGTATGGAAGAAAATGTCGTTCTCCAGTATGCTGGGACGAGGTGGGTGAAGCAACATTGTTGGGACCAGAATTGGTACGCATTACTACAGAGAAGATCCAAACGATTCGACAACGTATACAAACGGCACAGGATCGACAAAAGAGTTATGCGGATCTTCATCGGAAGGACGTGGAATTTAATATTGGGGATCATGTATTGTTACGTGTTGCACCATGGAAGGGAGTTACAAGATTTGGGAAGAGAGGAAAGCTCAATCCAAGATTTGTTGGTCCATTTGAGATTCTTGAGCGAATAGGAAATGTGGCATATAGACTCGCATTACCTCCAAGCATGTCTCGTGTTCATAATGTTTTTCACATATCTATGCTTCGTAAATATGTTAAAGACCCGAACCACATTATTGAGTTAGAACCAGACGAGATAGCTGAAGATTTAACGTACGAGGAGGTACCTGTTAAGATCTTGGATAGGAAAGAGCATGTCCTACGCACGAAGGTTATACCACAAGTTAAGGTTTTGTGGAGAAACCATGCTATTGAAGAAATGACCTGGGAGTTGGAATCAGAAATGAAAGCGAGGTATCCTCACCTTTTTGAAACATCAGGTGCGTACGTCAATTTCGAGGACGAAATTTCATAAGGAGGGGAGGTTGTAAGACCCCAACTTATTAATGAATAAAATCAAATTTTCTCTAAATATTATTGTGAATAATAAGGGGTTAATTTGATATAATACTTTGGTTATGGGTGAAATGTGCAAATTTTGCAAAATAAGCAAGTGGTTATAAAATATTTATTTTTGGTCGGTGAATATTCGGTTGGTCGTGGAATATTCTTGCTGTCGGGGAATATTCGTACGACGACGCAGCCTTGTGTGGGCCCCATAACGGAAAGCGATTGGATGAAGAAAACGACAAGTATAAGTTGTTTATTAATAATGGCGTAGTTGTTACCGTTAACACTGTTTAAATACCCGGTGGTTAAAAATACAGTAATAACGCGTGGTTGCATAGTAGCACACGGATTGCACAGTATAGTTGAATTATTGATTCGTACGTAAGAAGGCACTACTCAATAATTGTTACAGTGATTACTGTTCAATATTTTATTTTATTGATTCAATAATTGCTGCATTGATATTTTATATTATTGTTGTTTCAATAATTATTGTTGCACAGTATTTTCATTTATCAGATCAATAATTCATATTATTTGAATAATATTATTAGATAACATTATTGACAATGTCTAGAAAGTTCTGTCTAAGGAGAGGTTTGGTCATCTAATTGCGCGCCAGTAAGGAGAAATCCTTATTGGAAAGCCCCCTCTTTCCTGGGAACGGCCTGGTTGTCATAAATGTGATTCTGTAATATTATTTATGAATAATTAATTATTGATTCATATGATAAGGAAATATTTATTTTATGTGGATATAAATGAGGGATATATTTTTGTGGTTAAAAATGAAGGAGTTAATGTTGAGGTTTTTATCCATATTTTTGTCGGAATGGAGGTATTAAAAATCAGGGTTTTTGAGATATTTTGCGGGGGTTATAATTTTTAATCCGACCGTTGGATCGTGGTAATTTTTGGATATGTTATACATATATAAGTTGAGTATATGCCCACAAATTTTGAACCGTTAAAAATGAACGTATGATTTATTATGAATTTTACAAGATGACTGGTTCAGAAATTGTTGAATTTTCGGAGTTTATCATTTTGATGGAAAATTCTAGAATTGGTGGGCCCCACTTGTGGTTGGTGAAGAAATGTGCTGAATTATATTTCAAATGTGGTAGGTGGGAATAGTAGCAGGTAAAGCCATCAGGTTGCAGGTCAAACCTACCAAAATTTTCCTATAAATAGAGGGCTAAGTTAGAATTGAAAATTACACCAGAAACAAGTTTTCTCTCTTTCTCTCTCTAGATTATTGAGTGTATTTTGTGAGTATTTAGATACTTTGAGAGTTTCTATTCATCAGAGCAAGTTTCTTTCAGCCTTATACCGGTATTCCGACCAGAAGTACTGATATTTTGAGGTAAGGGATATTATTTTCTTCTTAATGATATTATTTTCTTCAATATCATTATGCTGAAATATTGATATGAGTTTTTATCAAATTTGGAACTTTTTGTGTCGGGGGTTACTATTCACGTATACGGCACTATTCACGTATACGGCACTATTCACGAATACGGCACTATTCACCGAAAAATAAAATTTTCCCTTTTTGTCCAAGATGTCTATTATGGTTACTATCTTTGATTGTATCCATGTTTTGATCTTTATTTTTGAATTCTGCTTCACAATTGATTATTATGAAGTATTATTGATCTTGGATAAACTGTTATACGAATCCCTACTATTTGTCCTTCTGTCTCATTGGATTCGTTCTCTTTAAGATATTTTTCATCATCCTCAGTCCTAAATGATGATACAAATGAATATCTTTGGCCTGTAGTGCAAAGATGTATAATTACTTGATGAATATCTTTGGCCTGTAGTGCAAAGATGAACAGGTGTTGAGATGAACATGACCGACTGATGATACAAATGAATATCTTTGGCCTGTAGTGCAAAGATGAATATTTGGTTAAAGATGATTATTAATTGATGTTACAGGGATAAAATATTGATGATGGACTTTTAAATCTTAGAAGATAGTAGAATTCTTTCTCTACTTGACTCTTCTAATGGTTTGTTGTTTCCGCTGCAGTTGTTGATCTAAAACTTGTTGTCGATTATATTTTATCAGATTTTTCCCTGTTGAAGACTAACGATAATTTGTTGTATATTATCTTGGTCATAATATTCTTTACTGGGCTAGTTGAGCTCACCCTTTTCCTTTTTGTTCCATTTTTCTTCTCAGGAGGTGAGAACATAGCAGGATCTAGTCGGGGTATGGAGTAATGGTTCTAGAAATATGTATTAGCAGTCCTCACTATTTCTGTAAAATAGTGTTTGAATAATTGTAATGAGGATTTATTTGAGTGTGGATATTGTCTAGAAGATAATATTTGTATTTAAACTCACAGTATGTGTTGTCGTATTTTGCACGACAATTGTATTATTGAAGTTGTAGTTTGCTTTCTGTACCATGTATTTGACGACTCAGAATGGGTGTTGTATACCTATTCTGGGGGCGTCACAGTGATTCCCTAAATAAATATTGGCCTGATGCATAATTAAAGATGATATATGATATATGTGTATGTATGCATCTCTGCCCTAATTGCAACTTTTTGAATTTGGAATTGCATTTTTTAGAATTATGAGGTTAACCACCGCGCCCCTGGTGAAAATGTAGTATTATATTCCCATAAATTTTCCTTTAATTTCTATATTGCATTTTTTGTAGTATTATATTGCAACTGTTTTATATATATATATATATATATATATATATATATATATATATATATATATATATGTGTGTGTGTGTGTGTGTGTGTGTGTGTGTGTGTTTATAAGAGAGAGAGAAAGAGAGGGGTTAAATGTTTTTTCAGTCATCGTACTATAGGTCAACTTACAGATGAATAACTGAATTTTTTTTTCTTACAGTCAACTCACTGTACTCGATTTTACTAACAAAAATTAAAAAAAATCGTTAAATCAACCTTTGACTTAACGGCAGTAATGACGTGGCAGCTGATTGTCTTAAAAAAAAGCCTATGTGGCAGTTAGTGTGCGACGTGGTAGTGATAATGTAAATTTGGAGGAAATTATTTATGAAAAAATAGAAAAAAATATTTTAAAGTATAATATAAATTATAAAAATTAGCCAAAAAAACAAGAAAATAAATAAATAAATAAAAATAATTATTTTTAATAAAAAATTTAAAAAGAAGTTTTTTTTATTAAAAAATTTTAAAACGCATTTTTTTAATAAAAATAATTGTTTTTTTATTTTTATTAAAAAAAATTAAAACGTAGATTTTTTAATAAAATTAATTATTTTTAATAAAAATAAAAAAAATGCAGTTTTTTTAATCTCTAAAACAGTTTTTTTTAAATTAAAAAATGCAATTTTTTTTAATAAAAAAAATAACAGATTAATTTTAAAACTGTTAAAAATTTTAAAAAAGTTTTATTAAAAATGTTATAACTGTTAATTTTTTAACAATATAAAAATTTTATAAAATTTTTATATTGTTAACAGTTTTAAAAATTAACAGTTTATAAAAAAAATATTAATAAATTTTTTTCTTTTTTTTATTAATAAAAAATAAAATTACATTTTTTTAAATAAAAAAAGTGCATTTTTTTTATTAAAAACTGTTAACAGATTAAATATTTTTAATAAAAAAGTCAGTTTTTTTTTAATAAAAAAAATTAACAGATTAAAAATTTTAAAACTGTTAACAATATAAAAATGCAATTTTTTAACAGATTAATTTTAAAACTGATACCAATATTTTTAATATTAAAAAAGTGCAATATAAAAATGCAGATTTTTTAATTTTTTTTAATATAAAAATTTTTATTAAATTTTTTAACAGTTTAAAAATTAATCTGTTAATTTTTTTAAAATTAACAGTTATAAAATTTATATTGTTATAAAATTTATATTGTTATAAAATTTTATAACTGTTAATTTTATAAAATTAACAGTTTTAAAAATTTTATAAAATTTTTATATTGTTAACAGTTTTAATTTTTTAAAATTAATCTGTTACCAATATAATTTTTTTTATTAATTTTTAATATTAAAAAATTGCATTTTTAATATTAAAAAATTGCATTTTTAATAAAAATAAAAAAAATTATTTTTAATTCTATCAATTTTATTACAATATATTATTAAAAAAAGTTGCATTTTTTTTAATTAAAAAAAATGACTTTTAATTATTTTTATTAAAAAAAACTACATTTTTATTAAAAAAACTACATTTTTATTAAAAAAACTGCATTTTTTTTATTTTTATTAAAAATAATTATTTTTTAAAAAAAATCTACGTTTTAATTTTTTTTTAATAAAAATAAAAAAACCATTATTTTTATTAAAAAAATGCGTTATAATTTTTTTTAATACGAAAAACTGCTTTTTAAATATTTTATTAAAAATAATTATTTTTACTTATTTATTTATTTTATTGTTTTTTTGGCTAATTTTATAATTTATATTATACTTTAAAATATTTTTTTCTATTTTTTCATAAAAAAATTCCTCCAAATTCACATTATCACTGCCACATAGGCTTTTTTTTAAGACAATCGGCTGCCACGTCATCACTGCCGTTAAGTCAAAGGTTGACTTAACGGTTTTTTTAATTTTTGTTAGTAAAATCGAGTACAGTGAGTTGACTGTAAGAAAAAAAAGTTCAGTTATCCATCTGTAAGTTGACCTGTAGTACTATGACTGAAAAAGTATTTAACCCAGAAAGAGAGATATTTCAATTCGGCAGGAGGTCCTAAGTTCAAACCTTGACAGTGGTCAAGTAGTACCCCAAAAATGACAATAATTAAGTCTTTTTTTGTATTATATTTGTGAAAGTTTTGTAATTTATTTTTTAATATACAAATTCGTTGGGTCTATCCTAAGTAACTAATACTACAATAAATCAAAAGTTGAAGGAATACTAAAATAACTCAACGTTGCCTTTATCTTTTCATATGCATATATATTTTATATTTTCTATAAAATAATAAATTGAAAATTTTGAAAGGGTTATAAATGATATTTTATGTATACGAGGACAAAAGGCAGATGGAAGAATGCAATTTATTTGGTTTCTTCGCTGCAATCAAGGATCGAACCCTCACACACCCTCCTTGTGTCATCAAGGATCAAACCCTCGACCTCATAGATAGTATGAGACGAGTCGTACCATTGGGCCAAATATCATACAGAATTTTAGAGAATTGATATTTAGAGGGGAATAAAGATATCTTTATTTAATTTGGGGTTTACATGCAGGTGGTGAAAATCAAAGAGTTTGCTGCACCAACTTCCTCCCTAACCAGCTCTCCCCAAATTGTCAAATGCGTGATATTCACTTCTTAATTGTTTCTACCTTAATGCAAGTTTTGTGCCAAATTAAACTTCTTCGATAATAACGGTGTTGAAAATACACCACGGTTACCTAAATACAATATCATCAAGGTTTATCTTGTGGTTTAAGCAAATCATAACAAAAATAAAAATTTAAAATTTACATTATTCATTTAAGCTTCATGTCATTTATGTACATGTACATATATCGAAGTGGTGGTTTAGATCTTGTATATCCTTGAATTTTGGTCTTGATGAAGTTTAAGTTAAAACAGAAAATTTAAGATGGTAAAGCGAAAGCAGTTGCTCTAATAATTCGTTACGTATACTTCATTTGCTCGTCAGCACTTTACTAATAGAAAGACGTTAATTAGGGGACTGGGACTGAGAAGATCTTTCGATCTTACATTGTACTTATAAACTCCAGTTGGTTAAAAATAGGTTGTCTATATATATTGCATAATATTTTCAATTAATTAGAGGCATATTTTTTGTAATTATTTTAGTAACACTTAACATTTAAGTGACACATATATATTACTTATCAACCGCCTAAAAATAGGGATAAAAAGAGGTTGACAATATTGCCATTGTCAGAGCAAATACAAATTTAGTAAATCTTTTATAATTTTTTTAGTGACACTTAAATTTTAAACGACACTTAATATTTTAATGATATTATTTTTGTTATAGCAATATCAGCAACCTAAAGACGATGGAAAACACTAGAGCTTCGCTGCCAAGTTCAGAAGATCCGGCCATGCAGCTTGCAAAATCTTGAATTTATAGCAATATCCTAAATTTAATCAAAATTAGAGATATTTTTTTAATGATTCTAAAATTAGCGTTACATTTTTATTTTGAGATTATAAAATGACATGAAATGACAATTATGTTATTATTTTTATTTTTAGTTGATTAATTACTTTCTCCACCATTTTCTAGTCAATGTTAGGTATATTTTTTTTAGAAAATAAAATTTTCATATTAAAGTATCCGTATTATACGTGTATGAGCGAGGGAGTATTAAAACTGATTTAAATATGATCAAACTTATACGTCCTTCAACGAGTATTCCATTATTATTATTAATTTTAATTTGACCGACATATATAGCTTTAGAATATCATCATCGTCTAAAACCTAACATTTTCTTGCAATTGTTTAAAAGAAAGTAACCACGAATTGGATGCATGGCAGTGCTCACCTGAGAGGAGCAAAACCTAATTTGAGAGATATATATACTACTGACAAAATTCATACATTTATATATAAAAGGATTGAATTTTTGTATTTTTTTCCCAAATACATTGCTTATATTATTAGAAATATAATACCAATGACATAATGATTCTTAATATACCGTAATGGACTAAGACTAGTAGTTATAGGATAGTTTTTAGTGTACTTAAATGATAAGTAATTACATGCTTAGAAATTTATGTAATTTTATTATTTTAAAAGATAAGTAATTACATGCTTAGAAATTTATGTAATTTTATTGTTTTAAAATAAAAGTATACGTATAATTCTGAATCGAAGTAGAAAAAATAGATTCGGTTATAATGAAGTGAACTTCATGGTAAGTTCATTTCATGACTAATATAATGCTGACACGCAGGCGGATAGATCACTCGATCTCTTACTTGTATGTCAACACTGTATTGGGTATGAAATGAACTTATCATGAAGTTCAATTCATGCTAACCGTTCCCAGAAAAAATATATAGTTGAAGTACGGACGTAGGAGAGAGAGATGCATGCGATGCAATTTGATGACGGAAGATTAATGCTTTTCTCTTGCGTGCTGGAGTGAGTTCCTATATCCCACCAGCGCCCATTTGCCATCTGTTTCTTTAGACTCACTCTCTCACTTTTCATTTCTTTAATCTCTGATTTAACTTAATTTATATCCACATTTGCCCTTAGCAATTCTAATTATAATTTATATTTACCCCCAAAATTATAGGCATTTACTGATCCAAAATCACAACCTAATGTTAAAGGGAATGAAATGCCCCCCCCCAACCACAAAAAAAGGGGTCCTAGATTACATTTATGTTTTAAAAAGATAATTAAAATTTTCTTTAGGTGTAGTGCTGTAGTTTCCATTTTCTCATGTATATATATAAAACTCATTTAATTTTTTTGTTTGGGGTTGGGGGGTGGGTGGAGGAAAGAAGGGTATAATAGTCAATTTAAGGTGGAAAAGGACATGGTTAGTCAACGAACAAATGGGAGGCTCCCACATCAGTCCTACAGTATTGGCATACAACAAGTGGACAAGAAGACTCGGCAGTATAAATAGTCACCTCCAGGTATTTGGTAAGATCGGATGGAGCTATAGGCACCCCAAAAATCATAATAGATTTTGATAGACGACATAAATGGGAAGGTCTCCTTGTTGTGATGAATCTGGCCTCAAGAAAGGTCCATGGACTCCTGAGGAAGATCATAAACTTGTCAAACACATACAAAAACATGGCCATGGTAGCTGGAGAGCCCTTCCTAAACTTGCAGGTACGTACGTACGTACATATCATCTTAATTATATATAATATATACGTACCTTCATCTCAAATCTCTCTCATTTTCTCTGTCTTTGTTTAATTAATGTGTGCTCGATCTTTTTCTTATTTCAGGTCTTAATAGATGTGGGAAGAGTTGCAGATTGCGATGGACAAACTATTTAAGGCCTGATATTAAGAGAGGGAAGTTTTCCCAAGAAGAAGAACAAACAATTCTCAATCTCCATTCTATCCTTGGCAATAAGTAATTCAATCCTTCTTTCTTTCTTTTTCTCTTTGTTTTTTGCTTATAACAATAAAAAAAAAATCAATGCATTGAAATGAAAACACAATACAACAAGAAATAATTATGAAAACGAAGATACATAAAAAAAAAAACTTTGACCAGCTTACTAAACCGCAATAATTAGCCCTGCACGAATGAGTATTAATTAATTTTCATATAAATTCTTTTATTCATTAGGTGGTCTGGAATTGCGACACACCTCCCCGGACGAACGGACAATGAGATCAAGAATTTTTGGAACACTCATCTCAAGAAGAAGCTAATTCAAATGGGGTTTGATCCCATGACTCATCGCCCTCGGACAGATATATTCTCAAGCCTGCCTCATCTTATTGCTCTAGCAAACCTCAAAGAACTCATTGAACACCATTCATGGGAAGAACAAGCTGTGAGATTACAAACGGAAGCCGTTCAAATGGCTAAGCTTCAATACCTACAATATCTTATCCAACCAAATCCACCAACCAATAATTCCCCCATGCCATCTTTCTCTAATAACAACATGAGCACCAGCACTCTTACAGAGATGGAAACTTATAATCTTTTGAGCTCACTATCCTCAATCAATAGCAAGGATAACATTATTCCGGTTTTAAATACTTCAGCTCATGAGATGGATAACTCTATCCCATCTTCTCAAGCCATTATTGATCATGATTTGATGAATCTCCCTTTCTCTCAAATGCCGGAACTGGAAAACCCTTGTACTTTCCAAACAACTCTAAACAAGGAAATGGTTAACTTTTGGTCATCTTTATCTCCTCCTCCCGCAGTTGCTCCACCGGTGACAGAGACATCGATCACGAATCCGGGGGACACTTGTATTACTTCTAGATATGGAGGAGCTCCGACGACTAATTCGTTCTGGCCGGAGCTTTTTCTTGATGATCCTCTATTCAGCGAGAATATTGCTTAATTAGTTGAGAAATATATATATTTAAGCGTGTGAAAGGTTTGGAGTTGCTACCCTTTTTCTTTATATGTAATTTTCTTAGAGTATACACTGTTCAATAGAAGTATAAACGTCTTACAATAGTTGCATGTTTATTATATATTATACGTAGATATATAATGTTTATATATGTTTCTAATAAGTATTTGTACAGAAAGACCAGTAATTAACGTATGTTAGCAGGATCGATCCTCTTTTTTTTCCTTGTATTTTTTTTCCAGATATTTTTTAATGTTAAAGTTTGGATTTTTCTCTATCTTAGAAATAACTTATTTAGTAGCCTAGATATGCAAATAATTATTTCTAGTTATTGAGAAATTATTTATACATACAATACATAATAAAATCAACAAAAACATCAAACAAATAGGCAGACAAGTGTTGTTTTCTTTGAAATTAATTAGCATCTTATAGATAATGTAATCACGTAGATCCACAGTCTGATGGCATGAGAAATCATATGCAAACAAGCTAGAGCAACATATAAATTATCAACCTAATTAATTAAGTAATATATAAAATCTTGTCTTTCATTTCTGTACATTTCTCAGCGACTAAAGCTTAAGAAGAATCTTAAGGAAAAATAATTCATCAAAAAGTTGAATGATTAATTCATGTTGTTCACACTGCATTTTTTTAGCAGTATATTTTGGGTAATGATATAGATTACTACACTTGAAAAAATGTTACATTCAATGTACAACCTTTTTAAAGATATAATTTCACACTGCATATGATAATTACATTAATTATAACGTTGAAAATATCAATTCACAATGCTTTTCTTATCTTCCCCTTACCATGCCTTGTATATGTTAATATATTATGGTTAATTAAGCTATGGCTAAGCCAAGCCAATATTGACCTAACCTTCGGACAATTACATAATCAACCACTATGTGGCCGGAATGATATAGAAGAGTAGCTCCAAGTACTATATCTTCTTAATTCTTAGTAACATGCCCTTTATAGCTGTTGACTATTGTACTTGGGCACTTTAGCCACCTATGACCTTGTTTTTCCATAGAGAATTACGGAAACATGCATGGTTTAATTTCCCATGAGAAAGCAAGAGTTGACTAAAGTGTTAATGTCAAAAGAGTGACGTAAAAGGATCCTCAATGATAAGAGGGACCCAAAGTTGTTAGGAAATAGAAGGTTTTATATATATATATATATATATATATATATATATATATATATATATATATATATATATATAAGAATTCAGATCTCACTCAACTTTTTGCATATAGATAGCTACCACTGTCCTAACCCAAGACTACATGGACCCTTTCAATTTCTTGCAATCAAACTCATCCCGGCAGATTGCATTAATTTACCATGCACGTCAATTCTCAAAAGAGTTCTTGAAATAGGGTAATGCTACGTTTTCTAATTTGTCCAATTAATTGACCAATTTTAGAATGGAGAATTAAAAAAATTTATTTATATTTTTGAATTTCTAAAAATTGGATGTTTTAGTAAATTAAATGTAATTTCTTATAATTATAATCTCTTTACTTGTATATAAAAAAAATTGAATAAATTTTAATTTTAAAATTTGTCAATTTAATTTTAAAATTTAAATTAAGTCCGTCATTACGAGTTGTCCGAAGGAATCCTAGACAATGAGATGTAGTTATTCCATTAATATAAGCATATACTAGACACAAATATGAAGGTCACAAGTAGTAATAATTAGTCGTGACTTTCTTAGCTAGCTTTGGCATGAAAAAACTTGTTTGTCATCTTATTGTGTGACATGAGTACAAAGTCCATTCAAAACGAAAGAAAAGACATTTGAGATGAAATTGTGGTAGCTCTTTAATTCGTGAATCGTGATGGATAAGAGTTCAAATATATCCATGTAACTTTGCAACAAAATGACATAAATTACATATAAGTATTTTCATTTCTATGATATATATATATATATATATATATATATATATATATATATATATCCTTGTCTGCGAAAGTTGAATGAAATCATTGATATTTTGTAAAATATTTATTACATATAAGTAATCTTCATTTCTATGAAGTCATTTGAAAATGAAATGTAAAATAATAAATCATTCATTTCATAAAAATGTAAAAACGCGCGGCTATCGAAATAAAATGGTGTATTCTCTTAACTCACTACAAGAAAAAAAGTTCAATTCCGACAGAATTATTTTTTACAATTTTCTCGAATTAGTATAATGTTGACGAAATATTTTGTTGGAAATAATTTTCTCAAAAATAGTATAAATCCGACGGAATTCCATCAGAGATAAAAATCATTCTTTGGCGCCAATCTTCTCGCCATCGCGTATCATCGTATTCATAATTCGCCCCCCAAAAAATTTGGACTTACAATTTACTAAAGTGCTTAATTTGATACAATGTCGACCCCAATTTCAGAATCCGACCAAAATTAGTCGGAACACCCGACCCGTCCAAGAATCCGGTCGGGTCTTAATTAAATACTCCATCCGTTCCTTAATATAAGTCGTTTTAGAGAAATATTTTTGTTCCTAAATATAAGTCGTTTGAGAATTTCAAGTAAGCATTAATTGTTTAGTTTCCAATATTACCTCAAGTAATAAATATAACTTTGATTCTCTCACTATTTTTTGTTCAATAAATAACACTCTCTTTTTCCAATACAAGGGCAATATAGACAATTGATAGTATATTTAATGTTTTACAATCATTTTCTTAATACTGTGCACAACTCTAAATTGACGTATATTAAGGAACGGGGGGAGTATTTAATATGACTAAATACACTTCTGTTACACTAAGTACTATCAAATTCATAATAATTCGACCCCCAAAGTATTCCTATTGACTTTGAAAATACGGTTTGACCGTATTCATATATGAGTTGACTTCATTAAAAAATTAAGATACTTCTAAATACAATTAACTTCAAATTAAAATAGTATAAGTATAATTAGTCCCAAATTAAAATACTTCTAAATATAACTAACTCCCAAAATTAAAATAATTCTAAAGTCAATTCACCCCAAATAATATTGACTTTGAAAATATTAAACTTAAAATTATACCAAATAATGTTTAACAAAAAAATAAAGAAGAATTAAGAGACTTTTTAATCATTAAAAATTCATACACATGTAATAAAACAATATTTTTTCTTGGATTTGGAGAATTTTTTTCATGATTTTTTGTGTTACTTCTCTTTATGCTTTATGCTTTATGCTTTATGCTTTATGCTTATACCAATATTAACATTCAGTTTTTACAAAATAGAAATTTAAAAAAAGGGCAAAAAAATGGGACCAATAAGAATCAGAACAACAAGAAAGACATAAATTAATGAAAATTTGACAGAAACCTTAAATCTCTCATAAAGCTCCTCGATCCTCTCACTCCTCTTCTGAAGAGTTGAGACACATCTGATTCTCTCCATGCTTGTATTCGATGTTTTCAGATAGGTGATCTTGTTCTTGCACTGAGTTGCTTCGAATTGAACGATTGGTACCCAATTGTTGTGGTATATTAGGGGAAAAGTTCCGCAAAAGATTATCATCGAAGTTGCGATGATAGTGAGCAGATCTTAATTGATGGAATAATCGATGAAGGAGAAATTGTGCTTAAACTTGAAATTTGTTTGTTTCAATTTTAGATATATGTTTAAATTTTACTTTTGATTTTATATTTAATAATATATATGTAATATATCTATTGTGTTAACTGTGATTGTGAAGTTTGGAGTTTAGGGAAGAAAATGGTGCTTGATTGAGGATTGTGATGGAGGAGTTGATGATGGTAATGGTGTTGGAAGTGTTGATGATGGTGATGTTGATGGAGGAGTTTAGGGAAAAAATAATGAGCTTTTTTTATATGTTTTTACATTATTAATTCTTTAAATTAGTTATTATAAAAATTATTTTTTAAATTATTTTTTTAAAAGTCAAATTGTATTTTAATACGGTCAAACTGTATAATATTATTTGCCTTGCCGATCGACAATTGAAGTATTCCGACAAATTTTGATCGGAATCTGAATTTAGGGGTTACATTGTATGCAATTAGGCACTTTATGTAGTAAATCGTAAGTTAAAATGTATTTTAATATATACGGTCAAACCGTATAATACTATTTGTCTTGCCGACAATTGAGGTATTATGGCTAACTTTGATCGGAATATGAATTTGTGGTTACATTAATTGTATATATAATTAGGTATTTTATGTAGTAAATTATAAGCTCAAATTGTTAAAGGACCAAATTATGAATATAATAGCACTTGATATAACGGAAATGTATTTAGTCCTCTAATTTATTTATATAAAACACTAATAATTATATTAAACAAAACACTGAAAACAATCAATCAATATTTTATTTAGATAAACTAAACAATTTGTATTTACTTACCTTCACTTACTCCATTAAAATTGAGACCGACTATTTAAAAAATTACTGGGTGGATTGTAAATTTTGTACTGGAAGTCAAATTTGGAACTAAATATGCCGGGTTGGGTAAAGTTTGACTCGAATTGTACATTATCAAAATAAGAATAGTGTTACAGACATAAATTATTTTATAAATATTTTACAAATTGTTGATGTGACATACTCCACTTCATCGTATTGATCAACAAATTGTTTCAATATAATATGCGGTCCCACACAATATGCTGACGTGGAGTATGCCACATCAGCAGTTTGTAAAATAGTTTATGTCTCTAGCATTATTCTTTGATTAATTATCTTATGAAACAAAACATTGGTTCACTAGTTAATCATCACCTAATTATATTTAAGTTTTGACTTGTGTTGATGGGTAGACTCAGATGTATGATCTTGTACAATAAACGGGGGGAGTAAGGAAAACTTATTTTCAAGCGCACACCGAATTCTAACTTCTATGATTTTACGCAATAAAATGAGAGTCCTTTACAATTAGACTATCACTTTTGGTCTATATTTTTCTTTTATTCTTGTTTTAAAATGTCTGAGTTATAACTACAAGCAAAATGAGACTCAAATTTCTCATTGTATTGAGTTTTATTTCTCATGTAGTTTTCTTGAAACAAAAATGACTTGAGAGTAGTTATTATTTTTCAGTCCCTTTATGAATATTTTCTCTATCAATGAAATATTCCATTTGCTTAGCCGAGACGTGCGCGCGCGCGCGTATATATATATATATATATATATATATATATATATATATATATATATATATATATATATATATATATTAACTCTCCAGCGAATAAAAAATAAACCGGTTATAACGACAATTTTTTCTGTCCTATAGCATAGAAAGCCGACGCCATAGCTAAGGCCATCGTCGTTATATCTCGGAAAATCATTGTTATACTCGATTCTGTCTTTTATTCGTTTTTTTGCTATAAAGATTATTCCAACAATTAGATGTTACATCGTTAATTTAAAGATTCAATGACCCAAAAAGAATTTTTTTTGTTGGCCTTATCTCCTAGTAACGGTCAAAGATTCCTCTACTAAGTTAAGGCCAAAAGAAATATCTAAAACACCCCCACGACCCCACCTTAGTTACATTTTAATAATTTCAATATATTAAGTTCTAAGGTAATTTCAAGTTGTATTATAATATGGAGTTTAAATTTTAAAAAATCAAAATTGTCACAATAATTGACAATGTTAAATTATATTACATAAGAAATTATTTATACAAATAAATACATTAATTATAGTTAACAAAGTTAAATTTTATTACTTAAAAAATTATTCATACAATTAAATACATTGAATATTTGACAATTTTAAAATTTATTACTTAAAAAATTATTTATAAAAATAAGTACATTATATATAGTTGACAATGTTAATTTTTATTACTTATGAAATTATTTATACAAATATTTTATATATTGAAACTATTTAAATATAATTAAAGTGAATGTGTTTTAGACATTACTCTTGGCATTAACTCTTAATGGAGACTAGCAAAAAAAATTCTCTTTGGGCCATTGAATCTCTGAATTAACGGTGTAAGATCTGATTAATAAAATGTTCTGAATATATAAGAAAATCTAAATGAACTGAATGAAGTAGAAAATCTGAATATGTTTGATAATTATGTATCTAAAACATATGAATATATGTATTATACTATTTTAACCTGTTGGGCCGTTATGCACAAATTTATTATATAATCATAAATAAACAATGTTATCTAATAAAATTAAATATAAACTTTTGAACAATTTTTGATGAAGTATACTATTAAAAATATAATTTTAGGAATAAAACACTAAAAATATTAATAACATTATATAGTACATAAATTCAAAATAAAAAACTACAACATTCATTAAATTGGTTATCCAATTTTTTGTTAAACAAAAATAAAAAATAATTTGTACATAATAAAATTTGTTTACAATAGAAAACAAGATGAATATTGAATGTAAATTTTAATTTTCTATGAGAGAAAGTAAATTAAAATATATCATTCAACACTACTTCTTAGTCATTCAGTCACAAATTTTTGGATAAATCGTTCAGACACATTTATTATTTAAAAATTGTTAAACGAATTATCTGATCAATAACTTATTCGTTAATTAAATTCAGACTTTTTCAGACTCATTATGAAGTAAACAAATAACCCCTAAATTTGGTTAATTAGGCTACTTAACAAAATGATATAATTTTGCATAAAAATTATAATTAAAGATTTTTTTATATAAAACCTAAAAATAAAAAACTTAACTCTAGGAGGGGTTAATATCTACGTTATTTTACTAAGTAACTGTAAGACCCCGAATTTTATGAAATAAAAGTATTCAATTTTTCTTATAATTACTATTCAGTAAATGGTTAAATTGATAAAAGTTTAAAGTTATGAGTGAAATATGATTTTTATTCAAAATAAGCAAGTGGTTATAAAATAATCATTGTTGTCGGGGAATATTCGTTTGGTCGTGGAATATTCTTTCTGTCGGGGAATATTCGTACGACGGCGCAGCCATTTGTGGGCCCCATAACAGAATAACTGTCGGGTGAAGAAAACGATAAATTTGAGTTTTTACAAATAACGGCGTAGTTGTTACCGTTAACACTGTTGGAATACCCGGTGGTTAAAATACAGTAATACGCATTATTGCACAGTAGCACACGGTATTGCATAGTATTTTTGAAATTATTGATTCTTACGTAAGAAGGCACTACTCAATAATTGTTACAGTAGTTATTGTTCAATATTTTATTTTATTGATTCAATAATTGTTGCATTGATATTTTATATTATTGTTGTTTCAATAATTGTTGCTGCACAGTATTTTCCATTATCAGATCAATAATTCATATTATTTGAATAATATTATTAGATAACATTATTGGCAATGTCTAGAAAGTTCTGTCTAAGGAGAGGTTTGGTCATCTAATTGCGCGCCAGTAAGGAGAAATCCTTATTGGAAAGCCCCCTCTTTCCTGGGAACGGCCTGGTTGTCATAAATGTGATTCTGTAATATTATTTGTGAATAATTAATTATTGATTCATATGATAAGGAAATATTTATTTTATGTGGATATAAATGAGGAATATATTTTTGTGGTTAAAAATAAAGGAGTTAATGTTGAGGTTTTTATCAGTATTTTTATCGGAATGGAGGTATTAAAAATCAGGGTTTTTGAGATATTTTGCGGGGGTTATAATTTTTAATCCGACCGTTGGATCGTGGTAATTTTTGGATATGTTATACATATATAAGTTGAGTATATGCCCACAAATTTTGAACCGTTAAAAATGAACGTATGATTTGTTATGAATTTTAAGAGGTGGCTGATTCAGAAATCAGGTTATAAATCATTTTTGGTGGAAAATTCTAGAATTGGTGGGCCCTGTGACGCCCCCAGAATAGGTATACAACACCCATTCTGAGTCGCCAAATACATGGTACAGAAAGCAAACTGCAACTTCAATAATACAATTGTCGTGCAAAATACGACAACACATACTGTGAGTTTAAATATAAATATTGTCTTCTAGACAATATCCACACTCAAATAAATCCTCATTACAATTATTCAAACACTATTTTACAGAAATAGTGAGGACTGCTAATACATCTTTCTAGAACCATTACTCCATACCCCGACTAGATCCTGCTATGTTCTCACCTCCTGAGAAGAAAAATGGAACAAAAAGGAAAAGGGTGAGCTCAACTAGCCCAGTAAAGAATATTATGACTAAGATAATATACAACAAATTATCGTTAGTCTTCAACAGGGAAAAATCTGATAAAATATAATCGACAACAAGTTTTAGATCAACAACTGCAGCGGAAACAACAAACCATTAGAAGAGTCAAGTAGAGAAAGAATTCTACTATCTTCTAAGATTTAAAAGTCCATCATCAATATTTTATCCATGTAACATCAATTAATAATCATCTTTAACCAAATATTCATCTTTGCACTACAGGCCAAAGATATTCATTTGTATCATCAGTCGGTCATGTTCATCTCAACACCTGTTCATCTTTGCACTACAGGCCAAAGATATTCATCAAGTAATTATACATCTTTGCACTACAGGCCAAAGATATTCAGTAATATCATCATTTAGGACTGAGGATGATGAAAAATATCTTAAAGAGAACGAATCCAATGAGACAGAAGGACAAATAGTAGAGATTCGTATAACAGTTTATCCAAGATCAATAATACTTCATAATAATCAATTGTGAAGCAGAATTCAAAAATAAAGATCAAAACATGGATACAATCAAAGATAGTAACCATAATAGACATCTTGGACAAAAAGGGAAAATTTTATTTTTCGGTGAATAGTGCCGTATTCGTGAATAGTGTCGTATACGTGAATAGTAACTCCCGACACAAAAAGTTCCAAATTTGATAAAAACTCATATCAATATTTCAGCATAATGATATTGAAGAAATAATATCATTTAAGAAGAAAATAATATCCCTTACCTCAAAATATCAGTACTTCTGGTCGGAATACCGGTATAAGGCTGAAAGAAACTTGCTCTGATGAATAGAAACTCTCAAAGTATCTAAATACTCACAAAATACACTCAATAATCTAGAGAGAGAAAGAGAGAAAACTTGTTTCTGGTGTGATTTTCAATTCTAACTTAGCCCTCTATTTATAGGAAAATTTTGGTAGGTTTGACCTGCAACCTGATGGCTTTACCTGCTACTATTCCCACCTACCACATTTGAAATATAATTCAGCACATTTCTTCACCAACCACAAGTGGGGCCCACCAATTCTAGAATTTTTCACCAAAATGATAAACTCCGAAAATTCAACAATTTCTGAACCAGTCATCTTGTAAAATTCGTAATAAATCATACGTTCATTTTTAACGGTTCAAAATTTGTGGACATATACTCAACTTATATATGTATAACATATCCAAAAATTACCACGATCCAACGGTCAGATTAAAAATTATAACCCCCGCAAAATATCTCAAAAACCCTGATTTTTAATACCTCCATTCCGACAAAAATATGGATAAAAACCTCAACATTAACTCCTTCATTTTTAACCACAAAAATATATCCCTCATTTATATCCACATAAAATAAATATTTCCTTATCATATGAATCAATAATTAATTATTCATAAATAATATTACAGAATCACATTTATGACAACCAGGCCGTTCCCAGGAAAGAGGGGGCTTTCCAATAAGGATTTCTCCTTACTGGCGCGCAATTAGATGACCAAACCTCTCCTTAGACAGAACTTTCTAGACATTGCCAATAATGTTATCTAATAATATTATTCAAATAATATGAATTATTGATCTGATAAATGAAAATACTGTGCAGCAACAATTATTGAAACAACAATAATATAAAATATCAACGCATCAATTATTGAATCAATAAAATAAAATATTGAATAATAACTACTGTAACAATTATTGAGTAGTGCCTTCTTACGTAAGAATCAATAATTGGTGCAATACCGTGTGCTACTGTATTTTAACCACCGGGTATTCCAACAGTATTAACGGTAACAACAACTTATACTTGTCGTTTTCTTCATCCAATCGCTTTCCGTTATGGGGCCCACACAAGGCTGCGTCGTCGTACGAATATTCCCCGACAGCAAGAATATTCCACGACCAACCGAATATTCACCGACCAAAAATAAATATTTTATAACCACTTGCTTATTTTGCAAAATTTGCACATTTCACCCATAACCAAAGTATTATATCAAATTAACCCCTTATTATTCACAATAATATTTAGAGAAAATTTGATTTTATTCATTAATAAGTTGGGGTCTTACAACCTCCCCTCCTTATGAAATTTCGTCCTCGAAATTGACGTACGTACCTGATGTTTCAAAAAGGTGAGGATACCTCGCTTTCATTTCTGATTCCAACTCCCAGGTCATTTCTTCAATAGCATGGTTTCTCCACAAAACCTTAACTTGTGGTATAACCTTCGTGCGTAGGACATGCTCTTTCCTATCCAAGATCTTAACAGGTACCTCCTCGTACGTTAAATCTTCAGCTATCTCGTCTGGTTCTAACTCAATAATGTGGTTCGGGTCTTTAACATATTTACGAAGCATAGATATGTGAAAAACATTATGAACACGAGACATGCTTGGAGGTAATGCGAGTCTATATGCCACATTTCCTATTCGCTCAAGAATCTCAAATGGACCAACAAATCTTGGATTGAGCTTTCCTCTCTTCCCAAATCTTGTAACTCCCTTCCATGGTGCAACACGTAACAATACATGATCCCCAATATTAAATTCCACGTCCTTCCGATGAAGATCCGCATAACTCTTTTGTCGATCCTGTGCCGTTTGTATACGTTGTCGAATCGTTTGGATCTTCTCTGTAGTAATGCGTACCAATTCTGGTCCCAACAATGTTGCTTCACCCACCTCGTCCCAGCATACTGGAGAACGACATTTTCTTCCATACAACGCCTCAAATGGAGCCATACCTATGCTCGCCTGATAACTGTTGTTGTAGGAGAATTCCACCAATGGTAGGTACTTATCCCAACTCCCTTTGAGATCTAAGACACAAAGTCTTAATAGATCTTCAAGAGTTTGAATAGTCCTCTCTGATTGTCCGTCCGTTTGAGGATGGTATGCTGAACTGAATCGTAAATCCGTGCCCATAGCTTTCTGCAAGCTAACCCAAAATCGTGAAGTGAATCTTGGGTCACGATCCGAAACTATGGATACTGGCATGCCATGCAATCTCACAATCTCGTTCACGTACATACTAGCAAGACGTTCAAGGGAATAAGTCTCACGTATCGGCAAGAAATGAGCGGACTTGGTTAATCTATCAACAATAACCCAAATCGCATCTATGCCTTGAGAAACCTTGGGAAGACCTGTAACAAAATCCATAGTAATGTGTTCCCACTTCCATTTCGGAATCTCAAGTGGTTGCAATGGACCCTTTGGTACTTGATGCTCCGCTTTTACACGTTGACAAGTTAAACATCTCGAGATAAACTCCGCGATCTCTCTTTTCATATTGCTCCACCAAAATGTATGTCGAAGATCGTGATACATTTTGGTACTCCCAGGATGGATTGCAAACGGTGTGTTGTGTGCCTCCATCATTATTCTATGCTTCAAGTCAAAATCGTTAGGAACACAAAGTCTGGAGTTGACTCGAAGTATTCCTTCTTCATCGATTCTTGCTTCTGGAATAGCACCTTCTTGCACTTTCTTCTTCATACGCATCAGCTCTATATCCGTCGCTTGAGCAGCTTTAACTTTATCGATTAAAGTCGGTTCTACTCGTATATTTGATATCATCATGTGGGTACTTGGAGCCTTCATCTCTATCTCCATCCTTTGCAAGTCATACAAAATGGGCCTTTGTGTTAAAAACATTGCACTCGTACCCGCATATGATCTTCTACTCAATGCGTCAGCTACTACGTTTGCTTTTCCAGGATGGTATTGGATGGTATGATCGTAATCTTTCAACAGCTCAAGCCAACGTCGTTGCCGCATGTTGAGTTCCTTTTGGGTGAAGAAATATTTGAGGCTTTTATGATCTGTATAGATCTCCACTTTCTCCCCATACAGGTAGTGTCTCCAGATCTTCAACGCAAAAACGACTGCTGCCAACTCCAAATCATGAGTAGGATAATTCCTCTCATATTCTTTGAGTTGTCGTGAGGCATAGGCTATGACTTTCCCATGTTGCATGAGAACACATCCTAACCCTTTGCCTGAAGCATCGCTGTAGATAACAAATCCATCCGAACCAGATGGTATTGTCAAAACAGGTGCCGAAATGAGTCTCCTCTTGAGTTCTTGGAAACTCTTCTCGCATTCCTCACTCCATACGAATTTTGTATCTTTCCGAGTCAGCTGAGTTAACGGAGTAGCGATTCGAGAAAATCCTTCCACAAATCTCCGATAATAACCAGCTAAGCCCAGAAAGCTACGTACTTCGGTTACCGACTTCGGTTGCTCCCAACTTTGTATGGCTTCAATCTTCGCCGGGTCGACAGATACTCCATGTTTTGACACCACGTGCCCAAGGAATGCTACTTCCTCAAGCCAGAACTCGCATTTCTTCAGTTTGGCATATAGCTTGTTTTCACGAAGCCTTTGCAGTACCAGCTTCAAATGGCGCTCATGATCTTCACGGCTTTTGGAATAGATGAGGATGTCATCAATAAAGACAACAACGAACTGATCCAAATATTCTTTGAATACACGGTTCATCATATCCATGAAGGCAGCAGGAGCATTAGTCAATCCAAAAGACATTACTAAGAATTCATAATGCCCGTACCGAGTTCTGAAGGCAGTCTTTGGAATATCCTCAGTTTTAATCTTCAGTTGATGATATCCAGAACGAAGATCGATCTTTGAAAAGAATTGTGCTCCTTGCAACTGGTCAAACAGGTCATCAATGCGAGGTAGCGGATACCTATTCTTGATGGTGACATGGTTCAATTCTCGATAGTCAATACAAAGTCGCATACTCCCGTCTTTCTTCTTTACGAATAAAACAGGAGCACCCCAAGGAGACGTACTAGGACGAATAAAATCGATGTCCAACAACTCCTGTAGTTGGACTTTTAACTCCTGAAGTTCAATAGGAGCCATTCGATATGGGGTTTTAGAAATGGGCTTTGTACCGGGTTCAAGGTCAATAAAGAATTCAATTTCTCGTTCCGGGGGTAGACCGGGAAGTTCTTCAGGAAATACATCGGAAAATTCTCTAACAATAGAAATATTATTCAAATCTGACTTGTCTTTGTTCAAATCCATAACATGGGCTAAGAAAGCTTGACATCCGTTTTTCAATAAACGAATAGCTTTGTGGCTTGATATGACAGTGACTGATTTTAGTGGTTTAGTAGTTTGAATTCGTATGACAGGTTGGTTAGGAATATGAAAACTAACAACCTTACGAAAACAATCAATTTTAGCATGATGAGTGGTTAACCAATCAATTCCTAAAATCACATCAAAAGCAAGTATCTTTAAAGAGATAAGATCAACAGGTAATGTGATAGCGCCAACTTGGATCATGCAAGATTTATAAACTGTAGATGTAACGAAGGTTTCACCCAACGGAGTTTCAACAGATAAGTTAAAGTCCAATTTCTCCGGAGTCAAGTTTAAACGTTGAGCACAAGCAGGAGAGATAAAAGAATGGGTAGAACCGGTATCTAGTAAAGTATAAACTTCGCAAGAATTCAAGATTAGCTTACCCGTGATCACCTCGTTCGGGTTTCTCGCGTTTTGGCCAGTAACGACAAACGCTCTTCCAGGAACCGCTGATTTCGCCTTATCCGGGACAGCCCTTGGAATCACCACTCCCGCTGAACTTGGTTTCGCTATAGTACAATCTCGAGCGATGTGGCCTTCCTTCCCACAGTTGTAACACACCTTGGATTGTTGTGGACAGTTTGGGCTGATATGTCCCTCTTTCCCGCATTTGTAACATCTAACTGGCGGTCGTTCTCCTCCCCTAAAATTTGTTGTTGGTGCTGGTGCTGGTGCTGATGTCTTTCCGTCATTGTTGAATCTCCTCTTTCTGAAATTTCCACTTGGCTCACCTCTCCTATTATCATGGCCACGATGACCACCCGAGTGGTTACCGCCTTTGTTCGTATTTTTCCCTCCTCGTTGGTTATCATCGCTCTGATGATTGCTGTCACCGGTATGACCCTGGTTGTGGTCCCTCGGTTGAGTATACTCATTATCTCTCTCTAATAATTGGGCCCTGTTGACAACGTCTGAATACAGAGAAAATTTATGAGAGATAAGGTATTGACGAATCTCAGGTTTTAAACCTCTCAGAAACATCCGCGTCATTCGTTCCTCATTTTCGACCAAATGAGGTGCAAACCTGGATAACTCTGCAAACTTCGCCTCGTACTGGGACACCGTCATGTTGTTTTGTTCCAGTCTAATAAACTCAACCTCCTTCATATGACGAATACTTTCAGGAAAGTACTTGTCATTGAACAGTTTTTGAAATGTTTCCCAGGACATGTTGAGTGCGTCAGGCTGGGTACGCTTCACAGACTCCCACCAGTAGTCTGCCTCACCGCGGAACATAAATGTGGCGAATGGAACCTTCTGTTCCTCCGTGCATCCCAAGACATCAAATATCTTGGTAATTTGCTTGACCCACGTTTCCGCCATGATCGGATCCGGCTTTCCCTTAAATTCTGGTGGTCCCAATTCTTTGAACTGCTTAGCTGTGACAAACCGCGCGTTGTTATCATTTCCACCCGTATTCTGCACACGAGTCTCCCTCGTCTGATTTTGCATGAACTGCAAAAAGCTCCTAAACATTCCATCATTCATCGTTTGCTCGGTAACGTTGTTTACAGGAGGAATATTGCCTTCCTGTTGCACGTTCCCCTGGGTAGTGATCAAAGGTGTCTCCACGGTCTGATTTACTCCATTATTAACGTTCTCAGCTGCCATTCTTAAATACTGCCATAAAACAAGGGTTAATAGTCATGTCATATATTATCCCTATACTCTGACCGACCAAATAAACACCAAATAAACTTAGTCAGGTCATACTAGCGAAGGAATTCTCCGTCTCTCCCCTCCTAGTTCTTGTCTCACATCTCAGCCAGGGATCATATCCCTAAGCTCTGATACCAACTGTGACGCCCCCAGAATAGGTATACAACACCCATTCTGAGTCGCCAAATACATGGTACAGAAAGCAAACTACAACTTCAATAATACAATTGTCGTGCAAAATACGACAACACATACTGTGAGTTTAAATACAAATATTGTCTTCTAGACAATATCCACACTCAAATAAATCCTCATTACAATTATTCAAACACTATTTTACAGAAATAGTGAGGACTGCTAATACATCTTTCTAGAACCATTACTCCATACCCCGACTAGATCCTGCTATGTTCTCACCTCCTGAGAAGAAAAATGGAACAAAAAGGAAAAGGGTGAGCTCAACTAGCCCAGTAAAGAATATTATGACTAAGATAATATACAACAAATTATCGTTAGTCTTCAACAGGGAAAAATCTGATAAAATATAATCGACAACAAGTTTTAGATCAACAACTGCAGCGGAAACAACAAACCATTAGAAGAGTCAAGTAGAGAAAGAATTCTACTATCTTCTAAGATTTAAAAGTCCATCATCAATATTTTATCCCTGTAACATCAATTAATAATCATCTTTAACCAAATATTCATCTTTGCACTACAGGCCAAAGATATTCATTTGTATCATCAGTCGGTCATGTTCATCTCAACACCTGTTCATCTTTGCACTACAGGCCAAAGATATTCATCAAGTAATTATACATCTTTGCACTACAGGCCAAAGATATTCAGTAATATCATCATTTAGGACTGAGGATGATGAAAAATATCTTAAAGAGAACGAATCCAATGAGACAGAAGGACAAATAGTAGAGATTCGTATAACAGTTTATCCAAGATCAATAATACTTCATAATAATCAATTGTGAAGCAGAATTCAAAAATATGACCGACTGATGATACAAATGAATATCTTTGGCCTGTAGTGCAAAGATGAACAGGTGTTGAGATGAACATGACCGACTGATGATACAAATGAATATCTTTGGCCTGTAGTGCAAAGATGAATATTTGGTTAAAGATGATTATTAATTGATGTTACAGGGATAAAATATTGATGATGGACTTTTAAATCTTAGAAGATAGTAGAATTCTTTCTCTACTTGACTCTTCTAATGGTTTGCTGTTTCCGCTGCAGTTGTTGATCTAAAACTTGTTGTCGATTATATTTTATCAGATTTTTCCCTGTTGAAGACTAACGATAATTTGTTGTATATTATCTTAGTCATAATATTCTTTACTGGGCTAGTTGAGCTCACCCTTTTCCTTTTTGTTCCATTTTTCTTCTCAGGAGGTGAGAACATAGCGGGATCTAGTCGGGGTATGGAGTGATGGTTCTAGAAAGATGTATTAGCAGTCTTCACTATTTCTGTAAAATAGTGTTTGAATAATTGTAATGAGGATTTATTTGAGTGTGGATATTGTCTAGAAGACAATATTTGTATTTAAACTCACAGTATGTGTTGTCGTATTTTGCACGACAATTATATTATTGAAGTTGTAGTTTGCTTTCTGTACCATGTATTTGGCGACTCAGAATGGGTGTTGTATACCTATTCTGGGGGCGTCACATTTTCTGTACCATGTATTTGGCGACTCAGAATGGGTTGGGTAGAATGGACATATTTTGGGGTTGTCACAGTAACCTTATCCAAACTTAGTTAAAGCTAGCACGTCTCAGATTACTTTTTCTCATACATATATATGAAAAAAATTTCCAACGAACCAAAGACGAATTGGGATATAGTGACGGTTTTCTGAGATATAGCGACGGTTCAAGCCGTCGCCTTAGATATAGCTAGCTATACCGACGGTTTTCTATGCTATAGCGACTGAAAAAATCGTCGCTATATTGATTTATTTTTTATCCGCCTTTTCTGGTTTGCTGGAGAGGCTCTACACACACACACACACACATATATTTATATATATATATATATATATATATATATATATATATATATATATATAGGGGGCAGATCCGGTCCGAACGTCCGGACGGAGCTACCGTCCGGACTTTTTTTTTTTTTTTTTTTTTTTTGCTTTTTATTTTTAAAACAACTAAAAAAAATAAAATAAAAAATTATGGAATTGAAATTTTTTCATAATAAAGTATTTTGGGCGTGATTTGAGTACGTATAACAAAATATGGTGGTACAGTCTGTGCAGACTGTACCACCACTTTTTGGTATAGGTATTCAAAACACGCCCAAAACACTTTATTATGGAAAAATTTCAGTTCCATAAAATATTAAATTTTTTTTTTAGTTGTTTTAAAAAAAAAAACAAAAAAAAAAAAAAAAGGTCCGTCTTTTACTAAAATCCGGGATCCCTGATAGGATCCTGGTTGTATATATATATATGATCCTAAATTTAAAGAGAACTTATAACTACAAGCAAAATGAGACTCAAAATTTTCATTGTATTGAGTTTTATTTGTCATGTAGTTTTCTTGAAACAAAAATGTCTTACAGAGTAATTATTATTTTTCAGTCCGTTTATGAAAATTTTCTCTATCAATGAAATATTCCATTGACTTAGCCGAGATGTGTGTGTATATATATATACGGTCCGAATCTTAAACTTACCCTTTATTTAACATACATTGCATAACCCCCTTTAGCGACGGACCGGGCGACGATTTGGTCTGTCGCTATATATATAACCGTCATCTTAGTTTTTAGAGACGGACAACATATAACGACGAATCGGTCCTATAGCGATAAACCAAATCGTCGCCCGGTCAGTCGCTAAAGGGGATATGCAAGGTATGGTAAATAAAAGGTAAGCTTAAAATCCGGACCGTATATATATATATATATATATATATATATATATATATATATATATATAGAGAGAGAGAGAGAGAGTAAGGATCAAGTGCATACCCCCTTATCTTACTCACCCATGCTCACCCCCCTTTAGCAACGGATCCGACGACGGTTTCGGTCATACAACCGTCGCCTATACTTTTAGCGACGGACAACATATAGCGTCGCTAAAAGTATAGACGACAGTTATATGACCGAACCGTCGCCGGGTCCGTCGCTAAAAGGGGGTGAGCACGGGTGAGTAAGATAAGGGGTATGCACTTAATCTGGACCGTATATACTTTTAGCGACGCTATATGTTGTCCGTCGCTAAAAGTATAGACGACGATTGTATGACCGAAACCGTCGCCTAAAGGGGGAGCACGGATGAGTAAGATAAGGGGTATGCACTTAATCCTTACTCTCTCTCTCTCTCTCTCTCTCTATATATATATATATATATATATATATATATATATACATGATCCTAAATTTAAATAGAATTTATATATACTACAATTAATCCAGTCAAATTTAAAATCTGGTTTGAAAACCTACTTCAAAAACGTGATAATTACTATTTTCCATATATATTATAAAAACACCAAAAGTTCAATGACTTGGAGTGTATCTAAATAACTCCTTAGAATATACACTTTAATCAAACTATAATAATAATAAGTCAAAAATATGTCCATTCAATCCATGAAACTAACTGAAAGATATATATAGTGCAGGTAATCTGAAAGAGTGTAAACCTGAAAAACACCAGTAATTCTATAGAAGAAGGTTTAAAAGAAACACTAAGACACTTTTTCCTGAGTAGGTGAATTTATTCCTTTTCTAACAAGTGATTGACTATAACACTTTATTAAATTATTAATTACCATTATATATAAAATTAGTCACTTACTAAGAGTTCTAGAAC
Organism: Panax notoginseng; assembly: GCA_016801055.1. Taxonomy (NCBI): domain Eukaryota; kingdom Viridiplantae; phylum Streptophyta; class Magnoliopsida; order Apiales; family Araliaceae; genus Panax; species Panax notoginseng. Next base: position 66,316,482 of record CM029013.1, on the reverse strand, counting down.
TATAAGTCGAACAGTAGTTTTCTTCTTCTTGTTAGTAATCTAGATTTCGAGCTGTTGAAAAAAGAGAGCTAATAGTTGATTAAAGTCAAGATGGTCAGGTAAAATGTAACCTAATCCACCCCATTTGTTAATTATATGCAAAAAGATTCCATGCATCGTGTGATTAATTAATATATTGCATTGAGATGTTTAAATTAAAAGGTTTCCATCAGATATCAACTACGCGTATATATACATTAATTATGCATGATAATTAACCAATGAGATGAGAATATGTAAAGTATATGCTATTGATCTTCTAATTAATAATATCGTAGTGCATTTCTCACGTACACTAATTAATGATCTTAATTATTTTTCGAATATATAAAAGTCCTAGGTAACGTTTGTAATGTTTAGATCTCCAAGCGCATCATACTACTATTTTTGTACTCTCCTTGCATTTTGTGAGTTAAATACAGTGTTACTTCTAGACAGACAAGATTTTCAAGTTCATTTTGAACTTCTTAACACTTTAAATGCATTATATACATTCTAAACGTTTAATTTGTATAACGAAACATACACTGATCAGTACGTAATCTCGTATTAAAAAATATCAGAAGTCAAGAAGTACATGAGTGTTAATTATTCAGGTACCAATTAAGTAAGATAGGGTTCATGATTGTACGTACGTAAATTAGTTTTCTTTTTACACGGGTATATGTAACATGTATTTCGCACTATATATTTGACGGTTGGAGTTAGTTAAGTGGTTAGTACTGTAGCTAGTGATCTTAATGGAGTAGTAGTTGTTAAATTAAGAATGTGGACAGTTGTAGTAAAAATTCATTCAGTTAATTAATGAAACAGTTAGTTCTTCAGTACTACTCATCTTAACCTAATTTCAAATTTAATTAGTTTAGTCCCTACTTATAATACTCCTTCATTTTCTTATACGTTTTTGCATATTATTGTGCTCTTAATTAATTATATTTTCAGAAAAGAGGAAGTAATTATTAAAAGGAAAAGAATTAAAGTTCTACTTCATTGCTTCTTTTTGTCCAATATGGAGTCATGCAGTAGAAATTAAATGGATGACCTGGGCTTTCATTGTCCTTGACTCCTGGGTTAAGATTTGTTCTCCAAGTTTTATTTATTTAAATTCTTGGGAAATTCCACCTTATAAGAAAGCTCCTTCATTTTCCTTATAGCTCATCCATATATGGAAAATTTCCAATAAAAGATGATGATGGAGTACCCAAAGAATATTCAAGAGAAGGAAATCAGAAGAAATTGCATTTCGATCATTTTTCGATATAATTCAAAACAGGATAAGATGTTTTGGTAAGCCTATTTAAAGTCTTAATGAAGCAAATACACTTCAACTATTAAATTAGGTTTTTTTATAATTAATTGAGTAAAGCTGCAAAAATATATATATATATATATATATATATATATATATATATATATATATATATATATATATATATTAAAAGAAAGTTAAGAGAATAACCGAGGCATTACTAGCTAGTTAAGTGTAAGATAAAGAAGATAAAAGATCAAAATAGTTTGGCCAACCGTGAAAATTAAAATTTTGAAAGTTGGAAAGCATCCTTTTAGGAAAGTTGAAACGCAGAAATTTGACCAAGACTGCATTAATTGATTTTAATTTTAAAACATAAACGCATATATTACTGGTATTTGCTTATACAGCAGGATTACTAAAGTCATCATTGTAATAAAAATCTAAAAGTTGTTAACATATACAGTTAATCTTACGATGTGGAGGGTAGGCCTAGGCTACTTTATAGTTTATACTTAATACAAATTAAGGGTGCAAATAAATTGAGTCGATTGAGTTGTTCAAATTTGATTCACAAAATTTATTGAGTATAAAATAAGGTTTGATTGAGGCTCGTTTAGCTACAGAGTCGAGCACGATCTCGAATCGAGTCCGAGCAGTTTAAACTTTTCGAACGAATATTATTCGAGTATCAATAGAAAATTACAATTTGAGAAGGTTCGAGTAATTTATCGAACTTTAAAATTTGTTCATATTTGAATTATTTATATTTCGAGTCGAGTTCGAATCGAACTTTTAGTCGAGCGAGTACGAATCGAGCCCGAACTGTTTGCTCATTTTACAGCTTTAAATACAACTCAATAGTTTTGAGACAAAAATTAATATAAACTTTTTAATGTATTAATTAATCCTCTCAATTTGAACGCTAAGAATATTGTTAAGTAAGCACAATGGACCCTAATCGGTAATCCACTAGTTTTTAATCCGAAAATGATGATGTCCATATCGCAAGAAATTAGTACTTTAAGGAATCAAATTATAAAACGGGTGGAGCTTTGAGGGTCTAAATTGCTATTAGCCCATTTTCAATTAATTCATGTAGCAATATAATAAAATAAAAATAGATTTATCAATTTGTAATACAAGTGAAGTCATAGTATATACCGCTCAACTGTCCGTTGCCACTCCACAAATAATGAGCATTAGAACTCATAATGAATGAGATAATAAATTCCCATCCAAGAGCTTCAAGATCAGAAATTAGAGTAGTATACCGAGTCACCCCGTGCGGATTCAGAAAATTTTCAGGTACGAATTTTAATTATTTTTTTTAAAATTAAATAAAAAAAATTGAACTATTTTTAATATTAATTAATCATAATAATATTTATAAATTACAATAAATATTTATAATCCAAATTTTAAAAAATCAAATAAAAAACATTTTGAAACTTAGTTTAATTATTTGAATGATTCCCTAAATGTTCAAAACCTCAAACCAAATTTGGTTTTTATATTCAAACAAAATCATGACAACTAGAAATAAGGAGCTGCTAAAGGCTCATAATCACTTTTTATTTTCCATTTTTCATTATAAAATAAGGCAAAATCAATGTAAGCTATCAGCCTATCACAATAAAAGACACAAACTACTAAATCAAAATAATTCTATTTTCAATTGAAGATAAAACAAACCAAACATACAGTAATCACAGTCAACCAAATAAATAACAAAAAAAATTTAAACTTGAATCAAACAATCCCCCATAGTCCACACGCTGATGAACATTCAAAACAAAAAATTATACAAAAAATATTTCTAAGATTTCACCAACTAAAAAGATTTTTGTACTTGTATTCAGAATTAGTTTATGAAATTTTTTGTCCCCTCCAAATTTAACTCTTTTATTAATTACTCTGTCCTTTTAAATTTATTAATTTATATATCTGTTCTGTTCCTATACCTATAAAAAAAATCCAATAGGACAGCTACCTATGATTCCCGTTATATGTATATGCCCCTGGAGTCACCGTGAACAATATCTCTCCTGGATGATTAAACATTAAAAATAGAGTTCGGACCGCTAGCGTTGAGCCTACCGGCTGAGATGCAACAAATACCGGCACTTGCCTAGATGTTTTTCCTATTATATCCTCATAAACAAATTGCAATAATATTTTGGTGATTAAAAAATAATAAAAAAATGATGTATTTAGTTATGACCGGTTATAATCATTGACACCACTCACGTATCATGAAATATTAATTAGTTAGATTTTTTTTTGTTGAACGTTTAGGATATATTTAGGTCAACTTTCACGTCAACCGAGACTAAATCTTTCTGCGGACAATCTTAAAGACGCACCTCCCCCAAATTTGAATCCAGAAAAAAGAAAGAGATCAACAAACCTTCTTAACACATTATTTTGTATCTATTTTTTTGTATCTACATTTTGTCAACATAGAATTGCTCAAAATATTATGACTCGCCCCTTTTCTCAAAACAAGTTTATCTCCAAAACGTCTCTATACGCTATATTTATATTGAAGAAATTAAAAAAAAAAGTAAGAATAAAATACACAAGGGATGGAATAAAATGAGTCATTACACAATATCCTTGGGAATGAAAAATATCAATTTTTCATTCAAATGTAACAATCAAACATCATTTTTTTTCCTTCCACTTTACAGGAATGAGCTATTTTATTCATCTTTGATTATTCCAATCCAAACGCAACTTATTCAGAATTTTTAATACCATGACCTCGTCGAGGTTTCACTACCCTCGACGCACTACGAAAGAGATAGAGATGGAGAAAGTTACCTTGTGGGAGATTATTGGAGAAACTATAATGTTTTGATGATCAGTTGAATATTCTCGAGGTGGACTAATTGTATTTGTACCTTCTTCCAGAACCGATAATGAAGCATTAGTGTGGAACAATTCTCCGCCATGAAGATGCTTAATATGCAAGCTCTTCTTGATTGAATACTTAAATGTATTTTTCAATTTATACACAACCAAGCTATTAAATTTTTCAACTGAATTGTGTGAGAGGATACCCTAAAGTTTCTTGTTTATAGGGATGTTTTTGGTGCTTCAATAATGCTAACGTAAATAAGACATAAAGTTGGGTAATTAAATTTATAGATTACTGTAAATTTTAGAAAGGTAATTGTTAATTGACATAAAGTTGGTTAATTAAATTTATAGATTACTGTAATAAGTAGCGACTATATTTGTTATTTTAATTTGATCTTTTTGTTCTTCTGCCGTCAAAATTTTATTGTTACCGAGTGATCTTCGGCTAGTGGTATGACCTAACCAATGATAATCATGAGGTTGAGAGCTCGATTCTTGTCAAAGAAAGGGTGTGTGAGTTTAAAAAATTACTAATATTAAAAAAATATATTGGTAGATATTGGGCCATGAAGTTGGACTGCAAATATATAATGATTTAACCACCATTCTAACTCTCTTTATTTTGGGCTGGGATTTATGTTCCACTCATACTTTCTGCTGTGTCATAGGTAAGTTGTTGGGTTGACCCAAATGGTTAACATCATGGGCTGGAATGGTTTGTAATCTCAGGTTTTTAATTAGGTTTTATAGAGTCATGCTATGTATTGCGAATTTTTTTTACTGAGTTACGATTACGACGTATATCATTACATGAGATTAGATAAGAAATAAGTCTGCAATCACATAAAACCGTTTACATACCGCTCACATACATTCACATGCATATTTTGATGACCCACGTAACATGCATATCGAATACATCATTTAAATATTACCTGTTATAATTATTTACTCGCAATAAAAAAAAACAACTTCGTATTGTATAAATCTATCTAATAAAATATAAATGATTTTAAATTTTTCGCTCACTCAATAAATCATATAGGCCGTCCAAAATTTGAGATAAATTCTACTGTCCATACAGTGTCGTCATGTCGGAGGCACGAGACACAGCTAGTGATATCATATTGCATCTCTTATTTGAGCACTAACAAACAAATCCTCCTCAGTCATTAAGGTTGTATCTTTTTTTCATTTTTTTTTTATCAGCAATAATTCAAGAGAAAGTCAAGAGTAGTATATTTTTTGAAATTATTTGAACTCTCCACAAACAAAAATATTAGTCACTTGTATAACAGTATAAATTAATGTGATGACATGCACCTAGTCTTGTCCATCTCCCAACAGCAAATAGTGCTGTTGTAGACATGGTCATTATATTTTCTGTTTGTCTGGACACATGAATGGAGCTCATGAATGAAGTCATGTACCTAATTAATGTATATATATAATACAACAATTGTATGACTTAATATATGTTTCTTTTATCTTATCTAGGTCTGTCGACAATACTAGGAAGGAAATCAATATTATGCAGATATCTGTTCTTTATTTCAACTAGGGGGTTTGTTTCTTGACATCCCCCACATTTATATATTTTTTTGTTTTAAAATATAAGACTGTTACTGATTTTTTAAAATTAATTTGAAATATTTACAAAATTAAATTGAATTGACATGGCTCCATTTTATTTTAGTCAATAAATATTATAATTATCACTAATTATAAGATTTATTATGTTATAATGATTAATAAACCATATTAGTTTGAGTTTAGAAAGATTTTAATTAACTTTTAAAAATTTGATAATACTTAATAATTTAAAGCGAAAAATGTATATGCTATTAGTTAGTGGGACAGTGGTCCTGAGAAGAGAAAATAGCGGAGAGGAAAGATATACTCATTCTTTCCCTGAAAAATTCACATGGAGTAAGAAAATTATTTAATATTATTATTTAGTAATTAAAATTTTATCATTATTTTTTTATGAGAAGTTAAAAATTATTAATTCAAGGGAGAAAATTTCTTGAAATAATGAGAGAAGGTAGAGGTAATATAGAAAAGTAAATATTTTATTCTCATAGAAAGTTGTAAACGACAAACATTTTAGAACAAATTTTGTCTTCTAAAACGGCAATCCTTTTAAGAATGGAGGGAGTAATATTAGTTGCAACGATAATATTAGTTGCAATTTGGTGCGGTATAAAATCCAAATCATATTTGAAACTGTTTAGGTGTAGTTTGACAAATTTAAAATCGAATATGAAACCACTTAAATTTGGTACTGTGCGGTGTTATTTCATTTAGTGCGGTTTCGGTTTCAAAATCAATTGAAACAACAAAATTTTATGCAATTTATTACACAAACAATGATAGGAAACGATGAGAAATGCGTAATAATAAAGACTAATCCCATCAACTTTTGATCATGCTCAATTACTACTAATATCATTGCCAAAAAAAATAATAAACAAAACTAACTAATGGACAATCTTACTGGTTAATCAGGGAAGACTAATTATGTTGATGCTAATTAGTTTTGGAAATCATGAAGTAAATTGCTTTGGTATAATCAGTATACAATATTAATAATAGCTTATTTTAAAGGAATTATATGAAAGAGACCATTAATAGATGCAGAGCATTCATACTAAAAAATGAGTTGGTGCGGTTTGTACGGTTTTCGATGTGGTTTCGATTCGATTCCAATTTGATTTTTTACTCAGCTCTAATTGAAGTGTTTGTTCGGCAGCCGGACCAGAAATATTTAAGTGAGCTAGTTATAAATAAAAAAAAACTATCATCAAATATTTTATGTCATATAACACCGATTACAAAATTTTAAATGCAATTTAAATTTAAAATATCAATATTTAATTATTTATATTTTAAAATTATTGCATAATGGCTTCATCAACAATGACTTTGAAATTTCTCGCTCAATATAAGCAACATACAATCATTGTTAAACCATTTATATAAATAATTAAAAATGACCATATTTATCCTTAAAATTTACTTGTTTAACAAGGTTATGATTTGCCCAAAAATAAACAATTTATTTAGCATGAAACAAATCGGGTCGGTCAAATAAAATGTCATAATTAAAGATATTATTATTATTAACTTAATTTCTTATATAAATAACTCGGGTTAAACTCGAGTTCAAATCGAATTAAATTTATTCAAATAAAATCTTAAATCACTAGCACAATAATATTTTCTTGAATAATTAAAAGGTTATGACTAAAAATATTTACTGTTAGTAATTTAATTCTTTATATATAAATAAATATTTTTTATATGTTTTGATGTAGAACTGAGATATTATATATTATATTATGTGTTAAATAATGGATGGAATCGTTAGACAACTTGATTGACTATAAAAATGAGAAGAACTTGAAGGTCAATAAGACTTTGACAATTTTTTAATACAAATTGAGTTATTCATTCGGCTGGAGCATCTCAATTTAATCATCCTACAAAATATTAACGTAAATCACCCTACGTTTTCAAAAGATTGAATGATATTTTTATCCTTTTAAATTGTTATTCACTTTTAAAGTCATTTTTAAAATTTATTTTTTGTCAATTAAGTTTTTAAAATAATATTTTTTTGATATTTTTATCTCTTTTACCCGATTTAACTGTAGCCCGACCCAACCCGACTCATTTATCTTTTACCTGATTCGATAAGTTTTGCACTTTTGTCCAATTGTCCCTCTAAGTTGCCCAATTTTATTTCTTTTATTTTCAGGAAAAAAACTTTATTTTCAAAAAAAAGGAAATTTTTATTTCTCTAAAAAAAGAGTAAAATTTCATAAAAGATATATTCAAAAAAACTTTATTTTCAGAAAAAAAAAAGATTTTTTTAAAAAAATGAGTAAAGTTAAATAAAATATAGATTCAAAAAAAAATAAAACAAAAAAGCTAATTTTAATTTTAGAACAAAATTAATTATTTTAAAATGATCAAAGTTTCATAAAATAGATTCAAAAAATAAAAATTTACTTTCTGAAAAAAATAGAATTTGTTACTTTTAAAAAATGAGTAAAGTTTCATAAAATTGAGATTCAAAAAAATAAAATAAAAAAGAAACTATATTTTCAAAAAAAAGAAACTTTTATTTTTTTAAACAGGAATAAAGTTTAATAAAATATAGATTCAAAAAAATAAAACTTTATTTTTAGAAAAATAGAAAAAAATGAGTAAAAGTTTCATAAAATATAGATTCAACAAAAGTAGAACCAAAAAATAAATCTTTAATTTTAGAAAAAAATAAAAAAAAATTATTTTTTTAAAAAATGAGTAAAGTTTCATAAAATATAAATAGATTCAAAAAAATAAATAAATTAAACTATATTTTTTTAAAAATAAAAAATTCTATTTTTGTAAAAATTAGTAAAACTTAATAAAATATAGATTCAAAGAAATAAAACTTTATTCTAAAAAAAAAATAAAAAAATTATTTTTTAAAAATAAATGAGTAAAGTTTTATAAAATATAGGTTCGAAAAAAGCAAAACAAAAAATAAACTTTATTTTCAGAAAAAAATAGAAATTTTTATTTTTTAAAAAATGAGTAAAATTTCATAAAATATAGATTAAAAAAAGTATAAATAAAAAATTATAACATTATTTTCAAAAAAATATAATTTTTTATTTTTTAAAAAATGAATAAAGTTTAATAAAATATAGATTCAAAAATATATATTAAAAAACTATATTTTCAAAAAAGAAAATTTATTTTTGTAAAAATGAGTAAAGTTTAATAAAATATTGATTCAAAGAAATAAAACTTGAGTAAAGTTTCATAAAATGTAGATTTAAAAAAAGTAAAAAAAAACTTTATTTTAAGAAAAAAAATAGAAATTTTTATTTTTTTTAAAAAATGAATATATTTTCATAAAATATAGGGTTTAAAAAAAAGTATAAAACAAAAAACTTTAAAATTAATTTTTTAAAAAATTAATTTTTTTTTAAAGTGAGTAAAGTTTCATAAATTATAGATTCAAAAAAATAAATTGATTTTTTTTAAAAGGTGTAAATTTATTTTAAGAAACTTTACTCAATTACTTTATTTACTTTTTTACTCATTTACTTTAAATTTATTTTACTTTTTTTATTTTAAACTTTTTTTTTGAATTTATATTTTCTGAAATTTTACATTTAAAAAAAATCTATTCTTTTCTAAAAAATTAAGATTTATTATATAGATTTTTTTTTGAATATATATTTTATGAAACTTTACTCACTTTTTAAAATATAAAAAGTTTTTTGTTTTATTTTGTTGAATCTATATTTCATGAAAAATTTACTCATTTTTAAAAAATAATATTTTTTCTTAAAATAAAGTCTTCGTTTTTTTGGATTTATATTTTATGAAATTTTACTTATTTTAAAAAAAATCTATTTTTTTCTGAAAATTAAGTTTTATTATTTTGATATATATTTTTTAAACTTTACTCATTTTTTTTTAAAAAAATCCTAATAATAAAAAAAATAAAATTCGGTAACTTAGATGGACAAAAGTGTGAAAAATGTCGAGTTGGGTAAAAGATAAATAGGGTCGGGTTACGGTCAAATCTGGTAAAAGGAACAGAAATGTCAAAAAAAATTACTTTGAGGACCTAACTGAGAAAAAATAAAAGTGACGCCCCCAAAATAGATATACATCACCCATCTTGAGTCGCCAGATATATGGTACAGAATTCAAATACAACTTAATAATACAACTGTCATGTACAATACGACAAAACATAAACTGGAGTTTGAATACAATATTATTTTCTAGAGAGTATCCATACTCAAAAGGAGTCCTCATTTCAATTATTATCACACTATTACATAGAATAGTGAGGACTACTAATGCTATCATCTAGTCCATCACTCCGTTTTTCGACTCGTCCCAACTATATTCTCATTTCCTGAAGAGAACAGTGAAAGAAAGGGTGAGCTCAACTAGAGTCAAGTAGAGAATAAAATTTATTATCATTTATGATTTAAAAGGTTTTTCATGACTTTTATCGCTAGGACTCAGCTTAATAAATAATCCACATCATCGAATCACCCCTGCACTACGTCCAAGGATATTCTTCAGTATCACGACCACGAATTATCCATGCACTACGGCTAAAGATAATCATGTTTTCATCAACGGTCCTGATCATGCCATAAAATAATTCATCTTTGCACTACGGTCAAAAAGAATCCATAGCCATAATCATACCAAAAACTGTCCATCATACTACGGGCCAATAAAAACTTTTTTCACATCATTTGTAACATTACGGTCATGATTACACCGAATAATCCCTGGTCATAATCATACCAAGTCCATCTATGCACTACAGGCCATATATGACTTTCAACAAAATATAAACATGAGGATGATGACAATGATATAAGAATTCAATAACAGAAGTTCAAGAATTAATTTATCTAGGAACTGATAACGTCCAAATTGTTAACATGATACTGCTTTGTAGAGTAAAATTCAAGAATACTCAGAAGAATATTTTCATGAGAAGATACTGGATGAAGCGCAAATATCAAGGATATTCCACTAATTTCATGGAGTATAGAAGTCAAAGTTGTGACGCCCCCAAAATTAGGTATACATCACCCATCTTGGGTCGTCAGATACATAGTACAGAATACAAATACAACTTGCTAATACAACTGTCGTGTACAATACGACAAAACATAAATTGTGAGTTTGAATACAAATATTATCTTCTAGAGAGTATTCATACTCAAAAGGAGTCCTCATTACATTTATTAATACACTATTACATAGAATAGTGAGGACTACTAACTAATACTATCATTCGAACCATCACTCCGTTCCCCGACTTGCCCCAGCTACGTTCTCATTTCCTGAAGAGAACAGTGAAAGAAAGGGTGAGCTCAACTAGCCCAGTAAGAAATATTATGACTAAGATAATGCAGAATAAATTATCATTAGCCTTCAACAATGTTAAACTGATAAAATATAATAGACATCAAGTTTAACTGTAGCGGAACAAGCAATCCATTAAGAGAGTCAAGTAGAAAATAAACTCTACAATCTTTTATGATTTAAAAGGTTTTTCAACACTGTAATCGCTGGGACTCAGCTTAATAAAATAATCCACATCATCGAATCACCCCTGCACTACGGCCAAGGATATTCATGTATTCATTAATTGTGACAACCCCAAAATAGGTCCATTCCACCCAACCCATTCTGAGTCGTCAAATACATGGTACAGAAAACAACTACAACTTTATTACAACAATTGTCGTGCAAAATACAACAACACATATGTTGTGAGTTTGGATACAAATATATACCAAATGTGACTCATGTTCCAACCGTGGACATCACCTCACAATAACACCTTACATAAAGGTATAGTCAAAAACTGTTTTAGAAATTAGAATATTTGGGAAGTGCTCAAGGAAACCTTCGTACATGGGAGGCCACGCGTCTAGGTTATGATAGATATCATATGGCCACAGAATTATCCTTGGTTGACCCAATAGACCCCAAAGAAAAACGAGAAGATTACTATCATATTCTTCCCAATGGTGAGTCTTCTCTTGACTTATCATTATCTCCACTGTCTCTAATTGAGAATTATACTTCAAACAAACACCAAGATTATATAGATAATGCCCATAGATATACTCAGCAAGTGGATGAGCACAACCCTGTCTTATGATGACACGAGGTTGTATGTCATTGACATCTTGTATGATAGTGACAAAACACCCTTCCAACGTTGGGTTCGCCTCACCCTATTTTCTTCACCAAATATAACTACTAAATGATGACCACCGTTCTATTCCCTTGTTACCCCCGCTCGACCCAGCTACACTCTTATTACCTGAAAGGAATTGTGAAGCAAAAGGGTGAGCACAACTAGCTCAGTAAAGAATATCATGACTAAAGATAATTCAATTATCAATAGCCTTCATCAACAATAAATCAGAGATTTAGAACATATGGTAAATGATAAAAATTTCAACCATAGTTGCAGCGGAACGAGCAATCCATTAGAAGAGTCAAATAGACTATAAAGTCTATTATCTTCTCCATGTTAAAAATCCACCAACAATATTTCATCCATGTAATATCACTCAACAGTTCCTTTCCACAATCATATGAATAACTCATAATCATAATTGTGATTCTAAATTTTTCTTCACACCCAGGACGAAGAATATTTTCATCATCTGTCTTTACCTGAAACATCAAAGATCATGGTTATACCAAATCATAGTTCCTGTTCATAATCATACTAATAAATCCATCTTCGCACTACGGCCAAAGATATTCAACAACAGTTCATCTTTGCACTACAGGCCAAAGATATTCATCAACAGACCATCTTTGCACTACCGGCCAAAGATATTCAACAACAGTTCATCTTTGCACTACAGGCCAAAGATATTAATATCTCAAAGAAATATATAATCATTTCAGAATGTATATAAACAATAATTATAACCATGTTAATCAATTCATCTTTACACTTAAGCTAAAGATATTCAATTATAAATTCAATGGTTATGATCATACCAGTTAACAATTCATCTTTGCACTACAGGCCAAAGATATTCCTCAGTCACGATCATACCAATAATTTACCCATCTTTACACTCAAGTGAAAGAGAAATTCAACATCAGGGTTATAAAAATGTTATATATGATAATAAAAACAATATTATCAACAACTGCATTTATTTTCAAGAGCAACAATCATAAATCAACGATAATTTGGTCAGAAAAAGAAACTAATTTTTCTGTGAATAGTAACTCGTGAATAGTAACTCATGAATTGTAACTCCGACATGAAAAAGGTAGAAATTCCACAATAAAATTTATATCAATATTTCGGCATAATGATATTGAAAGAATAATATTTCCTAACCTTATAAACAATTTATTTAAATTGTTTACACTTTACTAATTAATGCATTTAATCATCATAAAATGCTAACTCTTAAGATTTCATCACCAATAACCAAAACCCTCATCAAAAATCTACATATAACTCATATATGATTCTCAAGCCATAAAATCATATTTTCTAATTTTCTTACTTCACAAAACATATTTAATTCATTTATTCATAACTAGACTATTTTCATGAAAAATACCAAATCAGTTCCAAAAATATTTCTTTTCTGGGATTTAGCAGAATATAGTCACATATTGAACATATTTTTTTCTCAAAATTTTTAAAAGTCATTTACTATTTTTCATATGGCCAAAATAGCCGAATATTTAGACATTTATCAAAAATTATACTTTTGTCTAAAAATTCTGAAATTTACAGAGTATACTTCTATCATATACATGTACCCCCAATAAAAATTTCATCAATTTTGGAGTTAACCACAAGGAATTATAAGCGGTTACTTTTAAAATAGTATTTTCTCATAAAATTCATAACTCTCAATCTATACATCCAAAAATCACCATTTTTGGACACAATCAAGAAAACTCATCAAAATATCATTTCAAATTTTTTCAGAATTTTTGAAGGTCAGAAAAATTACGAAACTGGAAAATATAACAACCCTTAAAATCTCTTACTATCCCTTACTATCCCTTACCTCAAAAGAGCAGTACTTCTGACTGGATATCGGATATGATGCTGAAAGAAACTTGCACTGATGAATAGCAACTCACCAAGTATCTAAAAACTCACAAAATATGCTTCATAATATAGAGAGAGAAAGAGAGAAAGCTTATGTTTCTGGTGTGATTTTCAATTCTAACTTAGCCCTCTATTTATAGGAAAATTTTGGTAGGTTTGACCTGTAACCTGATGGCTTTACCTGCTACTATTCCTACCCACCACATTTGAAATATAATTCAGCACATTTCTTCACCAACCACAAGTGGGGCCCACCAATTCTAGAATTTTCTACCAAAATGATAAACTCCGAAAATTCAACAATTTCTGAACCAGTCATCTCGTAAAATTCATAATAAATCATACGTTCATTTTTAACGGTTCAAAATTTGTGGACATAAACTCAACTTATATATGTATAACATATCCAAATATTACCACGATCCAACGGTCGGATTAAAAATTATAACCCTCGCAAAATATCTCAAAAACCCTAATTTTTAATACCTCCATTCCGACAAAAATACTGATAAAAACCTCAATATTAACTCCTTCATTTTTAACCACAAAAATATATCCCTCATTTATATCCACATAAAATAAATATTTCCTTATCATATGAATCAATAATTAATTATTCACAAATAATATTACAGAATCACATTTATGACAACCAGGCCGTTCCCAGGAAAGAGGGGGCTTTCCAATAAGGATTTCTCCTTACTGGCGTGCAATTAGATGACCAAACCTCTCCTTAGACAGAACTTTCTAGACATTGCCAATAATGCTATCTAATAATACTATTCAAATAATATGAATTATTGATCTGATAATGGAAAATACTGTGCAGTAACAATTATTGAACAATAATAATACAAAATTTTAACGTAGCAATTATTGAATCAATAAAATAAAATATTGAACAGTAATTACTGTAACAATTAGTGAGTAGTGCCTTCTTACGTAAGAATCAATAATTTCAAAAATACTGTGCAATACCGTGTGCTACTGTGCAATAACGCGTATTACTGTATTTTAACCACCGGGTATTTCAACAGTATTAACGGTAACAACTACGCCGTTATTTGTAAAAACTCAAATTTGTCGTTTTCTTTATCCGACAGTTATTCGTTATGGGACCCACAAATAGCTGCGCCGTCGTACGAATATTCCCCGACAGAAAGAATATTCCACGACCAAACGAATATTCCCCGACAACAATGATTATTTTATAATCACTTGCTTATTTTGAAAAAAAATTCATATTTCACCCATAACTTTAAACTTTTATCAATTTAACCATTTACTGAATAGTAATTATAAGAAAAATTGATTACTTTTATTTCATAAAATTCGGGGTCTTACAATCTCCCTTCCTTATGAAATTTCGTCCCCGAAATTTACGTACCTGGTATTTCAAAGAGTTGAGAATACCTTCCTTTCATTTCAGATTCCATCTTCCCTGTCATCATAATTTCTCCATTGCTCATCTCCTGTATTTCAAATATCATTCTAGAATACAGCTTCAAAACAAGGGTTAATTTAACAAATTAACATATCACATAATATCCTGATAATATGACTGACCAACAAATAAGCTTAGGTAGGACACACTAGCGAAGGATTTACTCATCTCTCCCCTCCTAGTTGTATTCCCCGATCTCCGCCAGAGATCATATCCCTAAGCTCTGATACCACCTGTGACAATTGTCCCATCAGTGGACAGCACCTCACAGTGGTACCTATCAATTTGCCACCGCAGAACGGCGTCCCCTACGGAGAGTCTGGCTTCGGTGCATCCCCCATCAACAGGAAGTCACCAGCGAGAGGCTCGGGGCTCTTTACTTATAGCTCTGATACCAACTGTGACGCCCCCAAAATTAGGTATACATCACCCATCTTGGGTCGTCAGATACATAGTACAGAATACAAATACAACTTGCTAATACAACTGTCGTGTACAATACGACAAAACATAAACTGTGAGTTTGAATACAAATATTATCTTCTAGAGAGTATTCATACTCAAAAGGAGTCCTCATTACATTTATTAATACACTATTACATAGAATAGTGAGGACTACTAACTAATACTATCATTCGAACCATCACTCCGTTCCCCGACTTGCCCCAGCTACACTCTTATTACCTGAAAGGAATTGTGAAGCAAAATGGTGAGCACAACTAGCTCAGTAAAGAATATCATGACTAAAGATAATTCAATTATCAATAGCCTTCATCAACAATAAATCAGAGATTTAGAACATATGGTAAATGATAAAAATTTCAACCATAGTTGTAGCGGAACGAGCAATCCATTAGAAGAGTCAAATAGACTATAAAGTCTATTATCTTCTCCATGTTAAAAATCCACCAACAATATTTTATCCATGTAATATCACTCAACAGTTCCTTTCCACAATCATATGAATAACTCATAATCATAATTGTGATTCTAAATTTTTCTTCACACCCAGGACGAAGAATATTTTCATCACCTGTCTTTACCTGAAACATCAAAGATCATGGTTATACCAAATCATAGTTCCTGTTCATAATCATACTAATAAATCCATCTTCGCACTACGGCCAAAGATATTCAACAACAGTTCATCTTTGCACTACAGGCCAAAGATATTCATCAACAGACCATCTTTGCACTACCGGCCAAAGATATTCAACAACAGTTCATCTTTGCACTACAGGCCAAAGATATTAATATCTCAAAGAAATATATAATCATTTCAGAATGTATATAAACAATAATTATAACCATGTTAATCAATTCATCTTTACACTTAAGCTAAAGATATTCAATTATAAATTCAATGGTTATGATCATACCAGTTAACAATTCATCTTTGCACTACAGGCCAAAGATATTCCTCAGTCACGATCATACCAATAATTTACCCATCTTTACACTCAAGTGAAAGCGAAATTCAACATCAGGGTTATAAAAATGTTATATATGATAATAAAAATAATATTATCAACAACTGCATTTATTTTCAAGAGCAACAATCATAAATCAACGATAATTTGGTCAGAAAAAGAAACCAATTTTTCTGTGAATAGTAACTCGTGAATAGTAACTCATGAATTGTAACTCCGACATGAAAAAGGTAGAAATTCCACAATAAAATTCATATCAATATTTCGGCATAATGATATTGAAAGAATAATATTTCCTAACCTTATAAATAATTTATTTAAATTGTTTACACTTTACTAATTAATGCATTTAATCATCATAAAATGCTAACTCTTAAGATTTCATCACCAATAACCAAAACCCTCATCAAAAATCTGCATATAACTCATATATGATTCTCAAGCCATAAAATCATATTTTCTAATTTTCTTACTTCACAAAACATATTTAATTCATTTATTCATAACTAGACTATTTTCATGAAAAATACCAAATCAGTTCCAAAAATATTTCTTTTCTGGGATTTAGCAGAATATAGTCACATATTGAACATATTTTTTTCTCAAAATTTTTAAAAGTCATTTACTATTTTTCATATGGCCAAAATAGCCGAATATTTAGACATTTATCAAAAATTATACTTTTGTCTAAAAATTCTGAAATTTACAGAGTATACTTCTATCATATACATGTACCCCCAATAAAAATTTCATCAATTTTGGAGTTAACCACAAGGAATTATAAGCGGTTACTTTTAAAATAGTATTTTCTCATAAAATTCATAACTCTCAATCTATACATCCAAAAATCACCATTTTTGGACACAATCAAGAAAACTCATCAAAATATCATTTCAAATTTTTCCAGAATTTTTGAAGGTCAGAAAAATTACGAAACTGGAAAATATAACAACCCTTAAAATCTCTTACTATCCCTTACTATCCCTTACCTCAAAAGAGCAGTACTTCTGACTGGATATCGGATATGATGCTGAAAGAAACTTGCACTGATGAATAGCAACTCACCAAGTATCTTAAAACTCACAAAATATGCTTCATAATATAGAGAGAGAAAGAGAGAAAGCTTATGTTTCTGGTGTGATTTTCAATTCTAACTTAGCCCTCTATTTATAGGAAAATTTTGGTAGGTTTGACCTGCAACCTGATGGCTTTACCTGCTACTATTCCCACCCACCACATTTGAAATATAATTCAGCACATTTCTTCACCAACCACAAGTGGGGCCCACCAATTCTAGAATTTTCTATCAAAATGATAAACTCCGAAAATTCAACAATTTCTGAACCAGTCATCTCGTAAAATTCATAATAAATCATACGTTCATTTTTAACGGTTCAAAATTTGTGGACATATACTCAACTTATATATGTATAACATATCCAAATATTACCACGATCCAACGGTCGGATTAAAAATTATAACCCTCGCAAAATATCTCAAAAACCCTAATTTTTAATACCTCCATTCCGACAAAAATACTGATAAAAACCTCAATATTAACTCCTTCATTTTTAACCACAAAAATATATCCCTCATTTATATCCACATAAAATAAATATTTCCTTATCATATGAATCAATAATTAATTATTCACAAATAATATTACAGAATCACATTTATGACAACCAGGCCGTTCCCAGGAAAGAGGGGGCTTTCCAATAAGGATTTCTCCTTACTGGCGCGCAATTAGATGACCAAACCTCTCCTTAGACAGAACTTTCTAGACATTGCCAATAATGCTATCTAATAATACTATTCAAATAATATGAATTATTGATCTGATAATGGAAAATACTGTGCAGCAACAATTATTGAACAACAATAATACAAAATTTCAACGTAGCAATTATTGAATCAATAAAATAAAATATTGAACAGTAATTACTGTAACAATTATTGAGTAGTGTCTTCTTACGTAAGAATCAATAATTTCAAAAATACTGTGCAATACCGTGTGCTACTGTGCAATAACGCGTATTACTGTATTTTAACCACGGGGTATTTCAACAGTATTAACGGTAACAACTACGCCGTTATTTGTAAAAACTCAAATTTGTCGTTTTCTTTATCCGACAGTTATTCGTTATGGGACCCACAAATAGCTGCGCCGTCGTACGAATATTCCCCGACAGAAAGAATATTTCACGACCAAACGAATATTCCCCGACAACAATGATTATTTTATAATCACTTGCTTATTTTGAAAAAAAATTCATATTTCACCCATAACTTTAAACTTTTATCAATTTAACCATTTACTGAATAGTAATTATAAGAAAAATTGATTACTTTTATTTCATAAAATTCGGGGTCTTACAATCTCCCCTCCTTATGAAATTTCGTCCCCGAAATTTACGTACCTGGTATTTCAAAGAGTTGAGAATACCTTCCTTTCATTTCAGATTCCATCTTCCCTGTCATCATAATTTCTCCATTGCTCATCTCCTGTATTTCAAATATCATTCTAGAATACAGCTTCAAAACAAGGGTTAATTTAACAAATTAACATATCACATAATATCCTGATAATATGACTGACCAACAAATAAGCTTAGGTAGGACACACTAGCGAAGGATTTACTCATCTCTCCCCTCCTAGTTGTATTCCCCGATCTCCGCCAGAGATCATATCCCTAAGCTCTGATACCACCTGTGACAATTGTCCCATCAGTGGACAGCACCTCACAGTGGTACCTATCAGTTTGCCACCGCAGAACGGCGTCCCCTACGGAGAGTCTGGCTTCGGTGCATCCCCCATCAACAGGAAGTCACCAGCGAGAGGCTCGGGGCTCTTTACTTATAGCTCTGATACCAACTGTGACGCCCCCAAAATTAGGTATACATCACCCATCTTGGGTCGTCAGATACATAGTACAGAATACAAATACAACTTGCTAATACAACTGTCGTGTACAATACGACAAAACATAAACTGTGAGTTTGAATACAAATATTATCTTCTAGAGAGTATTCATACTCAAAAGGAGTCCTCATTACATTTATTAATACACTATTACATAGAATAGTGAGGACTACTAACTAATACTATCATTCGAACCATCACTCCGTTCCCCGACTTGCCCCAGCTACACTCTTATTACCTGAAAGGAATTGTGAAGCAAAATGGTGAGCACAACTAGCTCAGTAAAGAATATCATGACTAAAGATAATTCAATTATCAATAGCCTTCATCAACAATAAATCAGAGATTTAGAACATATGGTAAATGATAAAAATTTCAACCATAGTTGTAGCGGAACGAGCAATCCATTAGAAGAGTCAAATAGACTATAAAGTCTATTATCTTCTCCATGTTAAAAATCCACCAACAATATTTTATCCATGTAATATCACTCAACAGTTCCTTTCCACAATCATATGAATAACTCATAATCATAATTGTGATTCTAAATTTTTCTTCACACCCAGGACGAAGAATATTTTCATCACCTGTCTTTACCTGAAACATCAAAGATCATGGTTATACCAAATCATAGTTCCTGTTCATAATCATACTAATAAATCCATCTTCGCACTACGGCCAAAGATATTCAACAACAGTTCATCTTTGCACTACAGGCCAAAGATATTCATCAACAGACCATCTTTGCACTACCGGCCAAAGATATTCAACAACAGTTCATCTTTGCACTACAGGCCAAAGATATTAATATCTCAAAGAAATATATAATCATTTCAGAATGTATATAAACAATAATTATAACCATGTTAATCAATTCATCTTTACACTTAAGCTAAAGATATTCAATTATAAATTCAATGGTTATGATCATACCAGTTAACAATTCATCTTTGCACTACAGGCCAAAGATATTCCTCAGTCACGATCATACCAATAATTTACCCATCTTTACACTCAAGTGAAAGCGAAATTCAACATCAGGGTTATAAAAATGTTATATATGATAATAAAAATAATATTATCAACAACTGCATTTATTTTCAAGAGCAACAATCATAAATCAACGATAATTTGGTCAGAAAAAGAAACCAATTTTTCTGTGAATAGTAACTCGTGAATAGTAACTCATGAATTGTAACTCCGACATGAAAAAGGTAGAAATTCCACAATAAAATTCATATCAATATTTCGGCATAATGATATTGAAAGAATAATATTTCCTAACCTTATAAATAATTTATTTAAATTGTTTACACTTTACTAATTAATGCATTTAATCATCATAAAATGCTAACTCTTAAGATTTCATCACCAATAACCAAAACCCTCATCAAAAATCTGCATATAACTCATATATGATTCTCAAGCCATAAAATCATATTTTCTAATTTTCTTACTTCACAAAACATATTTAATTCATTTATTCATAACTAGACTATTTTCATGAAAAATACCAAATCAGTTCCAAAAATATTTCTTTTCTGGGATTTAGCAGAATATAGTCACATATTGAACATATTTTTTTCTCAAAATTTTTAAAAGTCATTTACTATTTTTCATATGGCCAAAATAGCCGAATATTTAGACATTTATCAAAAATTATACTTTTGTCTAAAAATTCTGAAATTTACAGAGTATACTTCTATCATATACATGTACCCCCAATAAAAATTTCATCAATTTTGGAGTTAACCACAAGGAATTATAAGCGGTTACTTTTAAAATAGTATTTTCTCATAAAATTCATAACTCTCAATCTATACATCCAAAAATCACCATTTTTGGACACAATCAAGAAAACTCATCAAAATATCATTTCAAATTTTTCCAGAATTTTTGAAGGTCAGAAAAATTACGAAACTGGAAAATATAACAACCCTTAAAATCTCTTACTATCCCTTACTATCCCTTACCTCAAAAGAGCAGTACTTCTGACTGGATATCGGATATGATGCTGAAAGAAACTTGCACTGATGAATAGCAACTCACCAAGTATCTTAAAACTCACAAAATATGCTTCATAATATAGAGAGAGAAAGAGAGAAAGCTTATGTTTCTGGTGTGATTTTCAATTCTAACTTAGCCCTCTATTTATAGGAAAATTTTGGTAGGTTTGACCTGCAACCTGATGGCTTTACCTGCTACTATTCCCACCCACCACATTTGAAATATAATTCAGCACATTTCTTCACCAACCACAAGTGGGGCCCACCAATTCTAGAATTTTCTACCAAAATGATAAACTCCGAAAATTCAACAATTTCTGAACCAGTCATCTCGTAAAATTCATAATAAATCATACGTTCATTTTTAACGGTTCAAAATTTGTGGACATATACTCAACTTATATATGTATAACATATCCAAATATTACCACGATCCAACGGTCGGATTAAAAATTATAACCCTCGCAAAATATCTCAAAAACCCTAATTTTTAATACCTCCATTCCGACAAAAATACTGATAAAAACCTCAATATTAACTCCTTCATTTTTAACCACAAAAATATATCCCTCATTTATATCCACATAAAATAAATATTTCCTTATCATATGAATCAATAATTAATTATTCACAAATAATATTACAGAATCACATTTATGACAACCAGGCCGTTCCCAGGAAAGAGGGGGCTTTCCAATAAGGATTTCTCCTTACTGGCGCGCAATTAGATGACCAAACCTCTCCTTAGACAGAACTTTCTAGACATTGCCAATAATGCTATCTAATAATACTATTCAAATAATATGAATTATTGATCTGATAATGGAAAATACTGTGCAGCAACAATTATTGAACAACAATAATACAAAATTTCAACGTAGCAATTATTGAATCAATAAAATAAAATATTGAACAGTAATTACTGTAACAATTATTGAGTAGTGTCTTCTTACGTAAGAATCAATAATTTCAAAAATACTGTGCAATACCGTGTGCTACTGTGCAATAACGCGTATTACTGTATTTTAACCACGGGGTATTTCAACAGTATTAACGGTAACAACTACGCCGTTATTTGTAAAAACTCAAATTTGTCGTTTTCTTTATCCGACAGTTATTCGTTATGGGACCCACAAATAGCTGCGCCGTCGTACGAATATTCCCCGACAGAAAGAATATTTCACGACCAAACGAATATTCCCCGACAACAATGATTATTTTATAATCACTTGCTTATTTTGAAAAAAAATTCATATTTCACCCATAACTTTAAACTTTTATCAATTTAACCATTTACTGAATAGTAATTATAAGAAAAATTGATTACTTTTATTTCATAAAATTCGGGGTCTTACAATCTCCCCTCCTTATGAAATTTCGTCCCCGAAATTTACGTACCTGGTATTTCAAAGAGTTGAGAATACCTTCCTTTCATTTCAGATTCCATCTTCCCTGTCATCATAATTTCTCCATTGCTCATCTCCTGTATTTCAAATATCATTCTAGAATACAGCTTCAAAACAAGGGTTAATTTAACAAATTAACATATCACATAATATCCTGATAATATGACTGACCAACAAATAAGCTTAGGTAGGACACACTAGCGAAGGATTTACTCATCTCTCCCCTCCTAGTTGTATTCCCCGATCTCCGCCAGAGATCATATCCCTAAGCTCTGATACCACCTGTGACAATTGTCCCATCAGTGGACAGCACCTCACAGTGGTACCTATCAGTTTGCCACCGCAGAACGGCGTCCCCTACGGAGAGTCTGGCTTCGGTGCATCCCCCATCAACAGGAAGTCACCAGCGAGAGGCTCGGGGCTCTTTACTTATAGCTCTGATACCAACTGTGACGCCCCCAAAATTAGGTATACATCACCCATCTTGGGTCGTCAGATACATAGTACAGAATACAAATACAACTTGCTAATACAACTGTCGTGTACAATACGACAAAACATAAACTGTGAGTTTGAATACAAATATTATCTTCTAGAGAGTATTCATACTCAAAAGGAGTCCTCATTACATTTATTAATACACTATTACATAGAATAGTGAGGACTACTAACTAATACTATCATTCGAACCATCACTCCGTTCCCCGACTTGCCCCAGCTACACTCTTATTACCTGAAAGGAATTGTGAAGCAAAATGGTGAGCACAACTAGCTCAGTAAAGAATATCATGACTAAAGATAATTCAATTATCAATAGCCTTCATCAACAATAAATCAGAGATTTAGAACATATGGTAAATGATAAAAATTTCAACCATAGTTGTAGCGGAACGAGCAATCCATTAGAAGAGTCAAATAGACTATAAAGTCTATTATCTTCTCCATGTTAAAAATCCACCAACAATATTTTATCCATGTAATATCACTCAACAGTTCCTTTCCACAATCATATGAATAACTCATAATCATAATTGTGATTCTAAATTTTTCTTCACACCCAGGACGAAGAATATTTTCATCACCTGTCTTTACCTGAAACATCAAAGATCATGGTTATACCAAATCATAGTTCCTGTTCATAATCATACTAATAAATCCATCTTCGCACTACGGCCAAAGATATTCAACAACAGTTCATCTTTGCACTACAGGCCAAAGATATTCATCAACAGACCATCTTTGCACTACCGGCCAAAGATATTCAACAACAGTTCATCTTTGCACTACAGGCCAAAGATATTAATATCTCAAAGAAATATATAATCATTTCAGAATGTATATAAACAATAATTATAACCATGTTAATCAATTCATCTTTACACTTAAGCTAAAGATATTCAATTATAAATTCAATGGTTATGATCATACCAGTTAACAATTCATCTTTGTACTACAGGCCAAAGATATTCCTCAGTCACGATCATACCAATAATTTACCCATCTTTACACTCAAGTGAAAGCGAAATTCAACATCAGGGTTATAAAAATGTTATATATGATAATAAAAATAATATTATCAACAACTGCATTTATTTTCAAGAGCAACAATCATAAATCAACGATAATTTGGTCAGAAAAAGAAACCAATTTTTCTGTGAATAGTAACTCGTGAATAGTAACTCATGAATTGTAACTCCGACATGAAAAAGGTAGAAATTCCACAATAAAATTCATATCAATATTTCGGCATAATGATATTGAAAGAATAATATTTCCTAACCTTATAAATAATTTATTTAAATTGTTTACACTTTACTAATTAATGCATTTAATCATCATAAAATGCTAACTCTTAAGATTTCATCACCAATAACCAAAACCCTCATCAAAAATCTGCATATAACTCATATATGATTCTCAAGCCATAAAATCATATTTTCTAATTTTCTTACTTCACAAAACATATTTAATTCATTTATTCATAACTAGACTATTTTCATGAAAAATACCAAATCAGTTCCAAAAATATTTCTTTTCTGGGATTTAGCAGAATATAGTCACATATTGAACATATTTTTTTCTCAAAATTTTTAAAAGTCATTTACTATTTTTCATATGGCCAAAATAGCCGAATATTTAGACATTTATCAAAAATTATACTTTTGTCTAAAAATTCTGAAATTTACAGAGTATACTTCTATCATATACATGTACCCCCAATAAAAATTTCATCAATTTTGGAGTTAACCACAAGGAATTATAAGCGGTTACTTTTAAAATAGTATTTTCTCATAAAATTCATAACTCTCAATCTATACATCCAAAAATCACCATTTTTGGACACAATCAAGAAAACTCATCAAAATATCATTTCAAATTTTTCCAGAATTTTTGAAGGTCAGAAAAATTACGAAACTGGAAAATATAACAACCCTTAAAATCTCTTACTATCCCTTACTATCCCTTACCTCAAAAGAGCAGTACTTCTGACTGGATATCGGATATGATGCTGAAAGAAACTTGCACTGATGAATAGCAACTCACCAAGTATCTTAAAACTCACAAAATATGCTTCATAATATAGAGAGAGAAAGAGAGAAAGCTTATGTTTCTGGTGTGATTTTCAATTCTAACTTAGCCCTCTATTTATAGGAAAATTTTGGTAGGTTTGACCTGCAACCTGATGGCTTTACCTGCTACTATTCCCACCCACCACATTTGAAATATAATTCAGCACATTTCTTCACCAACCACAAGTGGGGCCCACCAATTCTAGAATTTTCTACCAAAATGATAAACTCCGAAAATTCAACAATTTCTGAACCAGTCATCTCGTAAAATTCATAATAAATCATACGTTCATTTTTAACGGTTCAAAATTTGTGGACATATACTCAACTTATATATGTATAACATATCCAAATATTACCACGATCCAACGGTCGGATTAAAAATTATAACCCTCGCAAAATATCTCAAAAACCCTAATTTTTAATACCTCCATTCCGACAAAAATACTGATAAAAACCTCAATATTAACTCCTTCATTTTTAACCACAAAAATATATCCCTCATTTATATCCACATAAAATAAATATTTCCTTATCATATGAATCAATAATTAATTATTCACAAATAATATTACAGAATCACATTTATGACAACCAGGCCGTTCCCAGGAAAGAGGGGGCTTTCCAATAAGGATTTCTCCTTACTGGCGCGCAATTAGATGACCAAACCTCTCCTTAGACAGAACTTTCTAGACATTGCCAATAATGCTATCTAATAATACTATTCAAATAATATGAATTATTGATCTGATAATGGAAAATACTGTGCAGCAACAATTATTGAACAACAATAATACAAAATTTCAACGTAGCAATTATTGAATCAATAAAATAAAATATTGAACAGTAATTACTGTAACAATTATTGAGTAGTGTCTTCTTACGTAAGAATCAATAATTTCAAAAATACTGTGCAATACCGTGTGCTACTGTGCAATAACGCGTATTACTGTATTTTAACCACGGGGTATTTCAACAGTATTAACGGTAACAACTACGCCGTTATTTGTAAAAACTCAAATTTGTCGTTTTCTTTATCCGACAGTTATTCGTTATGGGACCCACAAATAGCTGCGCCGTCGTACGAATATTCCCCGACAGAAAGAATATTTCACGACCAAACGAATATTCCCCGACAACAATGATTATTTTATAATCACTTGCTTATTTTGAAAAAAAATTCATATTTCACCCATAACTTTAAACTTTTATCAATTTAACCATTTACTGAATAGTAATTATAAGAAAAATTGATTACTTTTATTTCATAAAATTCGGGGTCTTACAATCTCCCCTCCTTATGAAATTTCGTCCCCGAAATTTACGTACCTGGTATTTCAAAGAGTTGAGAATACCTTCCTTTCATTTCAGATTCCATCTTCCCTGTCATCATAATTTCTCCATTGCTCATCTCCTGTATTTCAAATATCATTCTAGAATACAGCTTCAAAACAAGGGTTAATTTAACAAATTAACATATCACATAATATCCTGATAATATGACTGACCAACAAATAAGCTTAGGTAGGACACACTAGCGAAGGATTTACTCATCTCTCCCCTCCTAGTTGTATTCCCCGATCTCCGCCAGAGATCATATCCCTAAGCTCTGATACCACCTGTGACAATTGTCCCATCAGTGGACAGCACCTCACAGTGGTACCTATCAGTTTGCCACCGCAGAACGGCGTCCCCTACGGAGAGTCTGGCTTCGGTGCATCCCCCATCAACAGGAAGTCACCAGCGAGAGGCTCGGGGCTCTTTACTTATAGCTCTGATACCAACTGTGACGCCCCCAAAATTAGGTATACATCACCCATCTTGGGTCGTCAGATACATAGTACAGAATACAAATACAACTTGCTAATACAACTGTCGTGTACAATACGACAAAACATAAACTGTGAGTTTGAATACAAATATTATCTTCTAGAGAGTATTCATACTCAAAAGGAGTCCTCATTACATTTATTAATACACTATTACATAGAATAGTGAGGACTACTAACTAATACTATCATTCGAACCATCACTCCGTTCCCCGACTTGCCCCAGCTACACTCTTATTACCTGAAAGGAATTGTGAAGCAAAATGGTGAGCACAACTAGCTCAGTAAAGAATATCATGACTAAAGATAATTCAATTATCAATAGCCTTCATCAACAATAAATCAGAGATTTAGAACATATGGTAAATGATAAAAATTTCAACCATAGTTGTAGCGGAACGAGCAATCCATTAGAAGAGTCAAATAGACTATAAAGTCTATTATCTTCTCCATGTTAAAAATCCACCAACAATATTTTATCCATGTAATATCACTCAACAGTTCCTTTCCACAATCATATGAATAACTCATAATCATAATTGTGATTCTAAATTTTTCTTCACACCCAGGACGAAGAATATTTTCATCACCTGTCTTTACCTGAAACATCAAAGATCATGGTTATACCAAATCATAGTTCCTGTTCATAATCATACTAATAAATCCATCTTCGCACTACGGCCAAAGATATTCAACAACAGTTCATCTTTGCACTACAGGCCAAAGATATTCATCAACAGACCATCTTTGCACTACCGGCCAAAGATATTCAACAACAGTTCATCTTTGCACTACAGGCCAAAGATATTAATATCTCAAAGAAATATATAATCATTTCAGAATGTATATAAACAATAATTATAACCATGTTAATCAATTCATCTTTACACTTAAGCTAAAGATATTCAATTATAAATTCAATGGTTATGATCATACCAGTTAACAATTCATCTTTGCACTACAGGCCAAAGATATTCCTCAGTCACGATCATACCAATAATTTACCCATCTTTACACTCAAGTGAAAGCGAAATTCAACATCAGGGTTATAAAAATGTTATATATGATAATAAAAATAATATTATCAACAACTGCATTTATTTTCAAGAGCAACAATCATAAATCAACGATAATTTGGTCAGAAAAAGAAACCAATTTTTCTGTGAATAGTAACTCGTGAATAGTAACTCATGAATTGTAACTCCGACATGAAAAAGGTAGAAATTCCACAATAAAATTCATATCAATATTTCGGCATAATGATATTGAAAGAATAATATTTCCTAACCTTATAAATAATTTATTTAAATTGTTTACACTTTACTAATTAATGCATTTAATCATCATAAAATGCTAACTCTTAAGATTTCATCACCAATAACCAAAACCCTCATCAAAAATCTGCATATAACTCATATATGATTCTCAAGCCATAAAATCATATTTTCTAATTTTCTTACTTCACAAAACATATTTAATTCATTTATTCATAACTAGACTATTTTCATGAAAAATACCAAATCAGTTCCAAAAATATTTCTTTTCTGGGATTTAGCAGAATATAGTCACATATTGAACATATTTTTTTCTCAAAATTTTTAAAAGTCATTTACTATTTTTCATATGGCCAAAATAGCCGAATATTTAGACATTTATCAAAAATTATACTTTTGTCTAAAAATTCTGAAATTTACAGAGTATACTTCTATCATATACATGTACCCCCAATAAAAATTTCATCAATTTTGGAGTTAACCACAAGGAATTATAAGCGGTTACTTTTAAAATAGTATTTTCTCATAAAATTCATAACTCTCAATCTATACATCCAAAAATCACCATTTTTGGACACAATCAAGAAAACTCATCAAAATATCATTTCAAATTTTTCCAAAATTTTTGAAGGTCAGAAAAATTACGAAACTGGAAAATATAACAACCCTTAAAATCTCTTACTATCCCTTACCTCAAAAGAGCAGTACTTCTGACTGGATATCGGATATGATGCTGAAAGAAACTTGCACCGATGAATAGCAACTCACCAAGTATCTTAAAACTCACAAAATATGCTTCATAATATAGAGAGAGAAAGAGAGAAAGCTTATGTTTCTGGTGTGATTTTCAATTCTAACTTAGCCCTCTATTTATAGGAAAATTTTGGTAGGTTTGACCTGCAACCTGATGGCTTTACCTGCTACTATTCCCACCCACCACATTTGAAATATAATTCAGCACATTTCTTCACCAACCACAAGTGGGGCCCACCAATTCTAGAATTTTCTACCAAAATGATAAACTCCGAAAATTCAACAATTTCTGAACCAGTCATCTCGTAAAATTCATAATAAATCATACGTTCATTTTTAACGGTTCAAAATTTGTGGACATATACTCAACTTATATATGTATAACATATCCAAATATTACCACGATCCAACGGTCGGATTAAAAATTATAACCCTCGCAAAATATCTCAAAAACCCTAATTTTTAATACCTCCATTCCGACAAAAATACTGATAAAAACCTCAATATTAACTCCTTCATTTTTAACCACAAAAATATATCCCTCATTTATATCCACATAAAATAAATATTTCCTTATCATATGAATCAATAATTAATTATTCACAAATAATATTACAGAATCACATTTATGACAACCAGGCCGTTCCCAGGAAAGAGGGGGCTTTCCAATAAGGATTTCTCCTTACTGGCGCGCAATTAGATGACCAAACCTCTCCTTAGACAGAACTTTCTAGACATTGCCAATAATGCTATCTAATAATACTATTCAAATAATATGAATTATTGATCTGATAATGAAAAATACTGTGCAGCAACAATTATTGAACAACAATAATACAAAATTTCAACGTAGCAATTATTGAATCAATAAAATAAAATATTGAACAGTAATTACTGTAACAATTATTGAGTAGTGTCTTCTTACGTAAGAATCAATAATTTCAAAAATACTGTGCAATACCGTGTGCTACTGTGCAATAACGCGTATTACTGTATTTTAACCACGGGGTATTTCAACAGTATTAACGGTAACAACTACGCCGTTATTTGTAAAAACTCAAATTTGTCGTTTTCTTTATCCGACAGTTATTCGTTATGGGACCCACAAATAGCTGCGCCGTCGTACGAATATTCCCCGACAGAAAGAATATTTCACGACCAAACGAATATTCCCCGACAACAATGATTATTTTATAATCACTTGCTTATTTTGAAAAAAAATTCATATTTCACCCATAACTTTAAACTTTTATCAATTTAACCATTTACTGAATAGTAATTATAAGAAAAATTGATTACTTTTATTTCATAAAATTCGGGGTCTTACAATCTCCCCTCCTTATGAAATTTCGTCCCCGAAATTTACGTACCTGGTATTTCAAAGAGTTGAGAATACCTTCCTTTCATTTCAGATTCCATCTTCCCTGTCATCATAATTTCTCCATTGCTCATCTCCTGTATTTCAAATATCATTCTAGAATACAGCTTCAAAACAAGGGTTAATTTAACAAATTAACATATCACATAATATCCTGATAATATGACTGACCAACAAATAAGCTTAGGTAGGACACACTAGCGAAGGATTTACTCATCTCTCCCCTCCTAGTTGTATTCCCCGATCTCCGCCAGAGATCATATCCCTAAGCTCTGATACCACCTGTGACAATTGTCCCATCAGTGGACAGCACCTCACAGTGGTACCTATCAGTTTGCCACCGCAGAACGGCGTCCCCTACGGAGAGTCTGGCTTCGGTGCATCCCCCATCAACAGGAAGTCACCAGCGAGAGGCTCGGGGCTCTTTACTTATAGCTCTGATACCAACTGTGACGCCCCCAAAATTAGGTATACATCACCCATCTTGGGTCGTCAGATACATAGTACAGAATACAAATACAACTTGCTAATACAACTGTCGTGTACAATACGACAAAACATAAACTGTGAGTTTGAATACAAATATTATCTTCTAGAGAGTATTCATACTCAAAAGGAGTCCTCATTACATTTATTAATACACTATTACATAGAATAGTGAGGACTACTAACTAATACTATCATTCGAACCATCACTCCGTTCCCCGACTTGCCCCAGCTACACTCTTATTACCTGAAAGGAATTGTGAAGCAAAATGGTGAGCACAACTAGCTCAGTAAAGAATATCATGACTAAAGATAATTCAATTATCAATAGCCTTCATCAACAATAAATCAGAGATTTAGAACATATGGTAAATGATAAAAATTTCAACCATAGTTGTAGCGGAACGAGCAATCCATTAGAAGAGTCAAATAGACTATAAAGTCTATTATCTTCTCCATGTTAAAAATCCACCAACAATATTTTATCCATGTAATATCACTCAACAGTTCCTTTCCACAATCATATGAATAACTCATAATCATAATTGTGATTCTAAATTTTTCTTCACACCCAGGACGAAGAATATTTTCATCACCTGTCTTTACCTGAAACATCAAAGATCATGGTTATACCAAATCATAGTTCCTGTTCATAATCATACTAATAAATCCATCTTCGCACTACGGCCAAAGATATTCAACAACAGTTCATCTTTGCACTACAGGCCAAAGATATTCATCAACAGACCATCTTTGCACTACCGGCCAAAGATATTCAACAACAGTTCATCTTTGCACTACAGGCCAAAGATATTAATATCTCAAAGAAATATATAATCATTTCAGAATGTATATAAACAATAATTATAACCATGTTAATCAATTCATCTTTACACTTAAGCTAAAGATATTCAATTATAAATTCAATGGTTATGATCATACCAGTTAACAATTCATCTTTGCACTACAGGCCAAAGATATTCCTCAGTCACGATCATACCAATAATTTACCCATCTTTACACTCAAGTGAAAGCGAAATTCAACATCAGGGTTATAAAAATGTTATATATGATAATAAAAATAATATTATCAACAACTGCATTTATTTTCAAGAGCAACAATCATAAATCAACGATAATTTGGTCAGAAAAAGAAACCAATTTTTCTGTGAATAGTAACTCGTGAATAGTAACTCATGAATTGTAACTCCGACATGAAAAAGGTAGAAATTCCACAATAAAATTCATATCAATATTTCGGCATAATGATATTGAAAGAATAATATTTCCTAACCTTATAAATAATTTATTTAAATTGTTTACACTTTACTAATTAATGCATTTAATCATCATAAAATGCTAACTCTTAAGATTTCATCACCAATAACCAAAACCCTCATCAAAAATCTGCATATAACTCATATATGATTCTCAAGCCATAAAATCATATTTTCTAATTTTCTTACTTCACAAAACATATTTAATTCATTTATTCATAACTAGACTATTTTCATGAAAAATACCAAATCAGTTCCAAAAATATTTCTTTTCTGGGATTTAGCAGATTATAGTCACATATTGAACATATTTTTTTCTCAAAATTTTTAAAAGTCATTTACTATTTTTCATATGGCCAAAATAGCCGAATATTTAGACATTTAACAAAAATTATACTTTTGTCTAAAAATTCTGAAATTTACAGAGTATACTTCTATCATATACATGTACCCCCAATAAAAATTTCATCAATTTTGGAGTTAACCACAAGGAATTATAAGCGGTTACTTTTAAAATAGTATTTTCTCATAAAATTCATAACTCTCAATCTATACATCCAAAAATCACCATTTTTGGACACAATCAAGAAAACTCATCAAAATATCATTTCAAATTTTTCCAGAATTTTTGAAGGTCAGAAAAATTACGAAACTGGAAAATATAACAACCCTTAAAATCTCTTACTATCCCTTACCTCAAAAGAGCAGTACTTCTGACTGGATATCGGATATGATGCTGAAAGAAACTTGCACCGATGAATAGCAACTCACCAAGTATCTTAAAACTCACAAAATATGCTTCATAATATAGAGAGAGAAAGAGAGAAAGCTTATGTTTCTGGTGTGATTTTCAATTCTAACTTAGCCCTCTATTTATAGGAAAATTTTGGTAGGTTTGACCTGCAACCTGATGGCTTTACCTGCTACTATTCCCACCCACCACATTTGAAATATAATTCAGCACATTTCTTCACCAACCACAAGTGGGGCCCACCAATTCTAGAATTTTCTACCAAAATGATAAACTCCGAAAATTCAACAATTTCTGAACCAGTCATCTCGTAAAATTCATAATAAATCATACGTTCATTTTTAACGGTTCAAAATTTGTGGACATATACTCAACTTATATATGTATAACATATCCAAATATTACCACGATCCAACGGTCGGATTAAAAATTATAACCCTCGCAAAATATCTCAAAAACCCTAATTTTTAATACCTCCATTCCGACAAAAATACTGATAAAAACCTCAATATTAACTCCTTCATTTTTAACCACAAAAATATATCCCTCATTTATATCCACATAAAATAAATATTTCCTTATCATATGAATCAATAATTAATTATTCACAAATAATATTACAGAATCACATTTATGACAACCAGGTCGTTCCCAGGAAAGAGGGGGCTTTCCAATAAGGATTTCTCCTTACTGGCGCGCAATTAGATGACCAAACCTCTCCTTAGACAGAACTTTCTAGACATTGCCAATAATGCTATCTAATAATACTATTCAAATAATATGAATTATTGATCTGATAATGGAAAATACTGTGCAGCAACAATTATTGAACAACAATAATACAAAATTTCAACGTAGCAATTATTGAATCAATAAAATAAAATATTGAACAGTAATTACTGTAACAATTATTGAGTAGTGTCTTCTTACGTAAGAATCAATAATTTCAAAAATACTGTGCAATACCGTGTGCTACTGTGCAATAACGCGTATTACTGTATTTTAACCACGGGGTATTTCAACAGTATTAACGGTAACAACTACGCCGTTATTTGTAAAAACTCAAATTTGTCGTTTTCTTTATCCGACAGTTATTCGTTATGGGACCCACAAATAGCTGCGCCGTCGTACGAATATTCCCCGACAGAAAGAATATTTCACGACCAAACGAATATTCCCCGACAACAATGATTATTTTATAATCACTTGCTTATTTTGAAAAAAAATTCATATTTCACCCATAACTTTAAACTTTTATCAATTTAACCATTTACTGAATAGTAATTATAAGAAAAATTGATTACTTTTATTTCATAAAATTCGGGGTCTTACAATCTCCCCTCCTTATGAAATTTCGTCCCCGAAATTTACGTACCTGGTATTTCAAAGAGTTGAGAATACCTTCCTTTCATTTCAGATTCCATCTTCCCTGTCATCATAATTTCTCCATTGCTCATCTCCTGTATTTCAAATATCATTCTAGAATACAGCTTCAAAACAAGGGTTAATTTAACAAATTAACATATCACATAATATCCTGATAATATGACTGACCAACAAATAAGCTTAGGTAGGACACACTAGCGAAGGATTTACTCATCTCTCCCCTCCTAGTTGTATTCCCCGATCTCCGCCAGAGATCATATCCCTAAGCTCTGATACCACCTGTGACAATTGTCCCATCAGTGGACAGCACCTCACAGTGGTACCTATCAGTTTGCCACCGCAGAACGGCGTCCCCTACGGAGAGTCTGGCTTCGGTGCATCCCCCATCAACAGGAAGTCACCAGCGAGAGGCTCGGGGCTCTTTACTTATAGCTCTGATACCAACTGTGACGCCCCCAAAATTAGGTATACATCACCCATCTTGGGTCGTCAGATACATAGTACAGAATACAAATACAACTTGCTAATACAACTGTCGTGTACAATACGACAAAACATAAACTGTGAGTTTGAATACAAATATTATCTTCTAGAGAGTATTCATACTCAAAAGGAGTCCTCATTACATTTATTAATACACTATTACATAGAATAGTGAGGACTACTAACTAATACTATCATTCGAACCATCACTCCGTTCCCCGACTTGCCCCAGCTACACTCTTATTACCTGAAAGGAATTGTGAAGCAAAATGGTGAGCACAACTAGCTCAGTAAAGAATATCATGACTAAAGATAATTCAATTATCAATAGCCTTCATCAACAATAAATCAGAGATTTAGAACATATGGTAAATGATAAAAATTTCAACCATAGTTGTAGCGGAACGAGCAATCCATTAGAAGAGTCAAATAGACTATAAAGTCTATTATCTTCTCCATGTTAAAAATCCACCAACAATATTTTATCCATGTAATATCACTCAACAGTTCCTTTCCACAATCATATGAATAACTCATAATCATAATTGTGATTCTAAATTTTTCTTCACACCCAGGACGAAGAATATTTTCATCACCTGTCTTTACCTGAAACATCAAAGATCATGGTTATACCAAATCATAGTTCCTGTTCATAATCATACTAATAAATCCATCTTCGCACTACGGCCAAAGATATTCAACAACAGTTCATCTTTGCACTACAGGCCAAAGATATTCATCAACAGACCATCTTTGCACTACCGGCCAAAGATATTCAACAACAGTTCATCTTTGCACTACAGGCCAAAGATATTAATATCTCAAAGAAATATATAATCATTTCAGAATGTATATAAACAATAATTATAACCATGTTAATCAATTCATCTTTACACTTAAGCTAAAGATATTCAATTATAAATTCAATGGTTATGATCATACCAGTTAACAATTCATCTTTGCACTACAGGCCAAAGATATTCCTCAGTCACGATCATACCAATAATTTACCCATCTTTACACTCAAGTGAAAGCGAAATTCAACATCAGGGTTATAAAAATGTTATATATGATAATAAAAATAATATTATCAACAACTGCATTTATTTTCAAGAGCAACAATCATAAATCAACGATAATTTGGTCAGAAAAAGAAACCAATTTTTCTGTGAATAGTAACTCGTGAATAGTAACTCATGAATTGTAACTCCGACATGAAAAAGGTAGAAATTCCACAATAAAATTCATATCAATATTTCGGCATAATGATATTGAAAGAATAATATTTCCTAACCTTATAAATAATTTATTTAAATTGTTTACACTTTACTAATTAATGCATTTAATCATCATAAAATGCTAACTCTTAAGATTTCATCACCAATAACCAAAACCCTCATCAAAAATCTGCATATAACTCATATATGATTCTCAAGCCATAAAATCATATTTTCTAATTTTCTTACTTCACAAAACATATTTAATTCATTTATTCATAACTAGACTATTTTCATGAAAAATACCAAATCAGTTCCAAAAATATTTCTTTTCTGGGATTTAGCAGAATATAGTCACATATTGAACATATTTTTTTCTCAAAATTTTTAAAAGTCATTTACTATTTTTCATATGGCCAAAATAGCCGAATATTTAGACATTTATCAAAAATTATACTTTTGTCTAAAAATTCTGAAATTTACAGAGTATACTTCTATCATATACATGTACCCCCAATAAAAATTTCATCAATTTTGGAGTTAACCACAAGGAATTATAAGCGGTTACTTTTAAAATAGTATTTTCTCATAAAATTCATAACTCTCAATCTATACATCCAAAAATCACCATTTTTGGACACAATCAAGAAAACTCATCAAAATATCATTTTAATTTTTTCCAGAATTTTTGAAGGTCAGAAAAATTACGAAACTGGAAAATATAACAACCCTTAAAATCTCTTACTATCCCTTACTATCCCTTACCTCAAAAGAGCAGTACTTCTGACTGGATATCGGATATGATGCTGAAAGAAACTTGCACTGATGAATAGCAACTCACCAAGTATCTAAAAACTCACAAAATATGCTTCATAATATAGAGAGAGAAAGAGAGAAAGCTTATGTTTCTGGTGTGATTTTCAATTCTAACTTAGCCCTCTATTTATAGAAAAATTTTGGTAGGTTTGACTTGCAACCTGATGGCTTTACCTGCTACTATTCCCACCCACCACATTTGAAATATAATTCAGCACATTTCTTCACCAACCACAAGTGGGGCCCACCAATTCTAGAATTTTCTACCAAAATGATAAACTCCGAAAATTCAACAATTTCTGAACCAGTTATCTCGTAAAATTCATAATAAATCATACGTTCATTTTTAACGGTTCAAAATTTGTGGACATATACTCAACTTATATATGTATAACATATCCAAATATTACCACGATCCAACGGTCGGATTAAAAATTATAACCCTCGCAAAATATCTCAAAACCCCTAATTTTTAATACCTCCATTCCGATAAAAATACTGATAAAAACCTCAATATTAACTCCTTCATTTTTAACCACAAAAATATATCCCTCATTTATATCCACATAAAATAAATATTTCCTTATCATATGAATCAATAATTAATTATTCACAAATAATATTACAGAATCACATTTATGACAACCAGGCCGTTCCCAAGAAAGAGGGGGCTTTCCAATAAGGATTTCTCCTTACTGGCGCGCAATTAGATGACCAAACCTCTCCTTAGACAGAACTTTCTAAACATTGCCAATAATGCTATCTAATAATACTATTCAAATAATATGAATTATTGATCTGATAATGGAAAATACTGTGCAGCAACAATTATTGAACAACAATAATACAAAATTTCAACGTAGCAATTATTGAATCAATAAAATAAAATATTGAACAGTAATTACTGTAACAATTATTGAGTAGTGCCTTCTTACGTAAGAATCAATAATTTCAAAAATACTGTGGAATACCGTGTGCTACTGTGCAATAACGCGTATTACTGTATTTTAACCACCGGGTATTTCAATAGTATTAACGGTAACAACTACGCCGTTATTTTTAAAAACTCAAATTTGTCGTTTTCTTTATCCGACAGTTATTCGTTATGGGACCCACAAATAGCTGCGCCGTCGTACGAATATTCCCCGACAGAAAGAATATTCCACGACCAAACGAATATTCCCCGACAACAATGATTATTTTATAATCACTTGCTTATTTTGAAAAAAAATTCATATTTCACCCATAACTTTAAACTTTTATCAATTTAACCATTTACTGAATAGTAATTATAAGAAAAATTGATTACTTTTATTTCATAAAATTCGGGGTCTTACAAAAGTTTTTATCCAACTGAGTATAATAAAGAATGGAATAACAAAAGAAATCACCATGCATGCGATAGACCGCATAGACAGGTTATTCCAACAGAATAATAAATAATGGAACCAGGTCAGGCGTAAACGAACCGACAGGATATTCCGACAAAATAATAAATAATGGAATCAGGTCCGGCTTAAACGCACAGACAGGATATTCCGATAGAATAATAAATTATAGAACCAGGTCCGGCGTGAACGCACAGACAGGATATTCTAAAAGAATAATAAAGACGAAACCAGGTCCGGCGTAAAACGCACAGACAGGATATTCCAACAGAATAATAAAGAATGGAATAACGGATGAATGTCACCAAGTATAGGATAGCCCGTGTATACAGGTTATTCCAACAGAATAATAAATAATGGAATAACAGAAGTTCTCTTCATGAATACAAAAGAAATAATACCCCTTACGGGTACAACAAATAATATCCCTTACCTTTAGAAAAACTGAATTCTGGAGTAGTGAAGTAGCTAAATACTTTTCTTCTTTCTCTCTATAATTTCTCTATTTATAGTTTCAGTGAATTTGTAAGAAATAATGAAGGAATGAACTTCTATTTATAGGAGAATGGAAGTGTACTGTTTATGAACGAATTATTTCTGCAGAATTATTTCTTCAACCAACTAACAACTAAGTCAAACAGCTAGCCAATAAGATCAAAACAAAAATAAAATATAATACATACATACATACATATATATATATATATATATATATATATATATATATATATATATATATTGTAAGACCCCAATTTTTTTATAAATAAAGATGAATTTTCCATAAGTATCATTTTTGAATATTATGGAGTTAATTTGATATAATGTTATAGTTGTGGGTAATATTTATAAATTTTGCAAAGTAAGCAAGTTGTTATAAAATATTCGTTTGGTCGGAGAATATTCTTTTTGTCGGGGAATATTCGTACGACGGCACAATCATTGGTGGACCCCACAACGGAATTATTGTCGGATTGAGAAAACGACAAAAATATTTTATTAAAAATAACGGCGGAAATTTTACCATTGTTGCTGTTGAACTACTCGGTAATAAAAGTACAGTAATACGTATGGTTGAATAGTAGCACACGGTTTTGATTATTAATGCTTACGTGAGAAGACACTCAGTTTTGTTCAATTATTGCTATAGTAAGTGTCGTAAATTTTGCTTACTTTATGGGCACTCATTTACCCATTTTTCAAAATTATCGGACAAAAGTTATAAAGTATATATATTTTAGCATGTGGGTGAATGGTGGTGGCTTTGATGGATTTTGGCAGGATGCTTTGTTTTTCAAAGTCTTGAACTTAGTGGCCAACTTTTCAAACAAAAGCTTTGTGTTGATAAAATTGGTCGGGAGAGATTAATTATTATAATATATATATAATGGTGCCATGTACTTGATTATATATTATATATACATATATATGTATGATTGAGTGCTGGTAGGGAGGTGAAAGAAAATTGAGTCAGTAATGGGGGTAGTTGCGTATTATTATTATTTTTAAATAGAATATATTATATTTTATTTAAAAGATTTTGCTTTAATTATGGACCGTCAGATTAAAGTAAATCAATCTGGACCGTTCATGGATTAGTTACTATGCATTTCATTTTTCTATAAATAGCATCTCATTCCTTCATTATTTCTTACGAATTCACTGAACTCTAGAGAGAGAAACTATAGAGAGAAACTATAGAGAGAGAGAAGAAGAGTATTCTGCTACTTAACTACTTCCTTACTTCAGCTCTTCTTTAAAACGGTAGGGAATATTATTTCTTTTATATTCATGAAGAGAACTTCTGTTATTCCATTTGTTATTATTCTGTTGGAATAACCAGTATACGCGGTCTACCCTATACTTGGTGACATTCTTCTATTATTATTCTGTCGGAATATCCTGTCTGTGTGTTTTACACCGGACCTGGTTCCATTATTTATTATACTGTTCTTTATTATTCTGTCGGAATATCCTGTCTGTGCGTTTACGCCGGACCTGGTTCCATTATTTATTATTCTGTCGGAATATCCTGTCTGTGCGTTTATGCCGGACCTGGTTCCATTATTTATTATTCTGTTGGAATAACCTGTTTGTGCGGTCTATCGCATGCATGGTGATTTTTTTTGTTATTCCATTCTTTATTGTACTCAGTTGGTTAAGTTTTGACTTCTATACTCCATGAAATTTGTGAAATATCCTTGATAATTACGTTTCATCCAGTATCTATTCATGAAAATATTCTCCTGATCATTCTTGAATTTTACTCCACAAAGTAGTATCATGTTGACAATTTGGACGTTGTTAATTCTTGGATAAATTAATTCTTGAACTTGTTTTATTGAATTCTTATATCATTGTCATCATCCTCATGTTTATATTCTGTTGAAAGTCATCTGTGGCCTGTAGTGCATAGATGGACTTGGTATGATTATGACCAGGAATTATTCGGTGTAATCATGACCGTAATGTTACGAATGATGTGGTAAAAGTCATCATTGGCCCGTAGTGCATTGATGGACAGTTGTTGGCATGATCATGACCATTAATGAATATACGAATATCCTTGGCCGTAGTGCAGGGGTGATTCGATGATGTGGATTATTTTATTAAGCTGAGTCTCAGCGATCACAGTGTTGAAAAACCTTTTAAATCATAAAAGATAGTAGAGTTTATTTTCTACTTGACTCTTTTAATGGAATTGCTTGTTCCGCTGCAGTTAAACTTGATGTCTATTATATTTTATCAGTTTAACATTGTTGAAGGCTAATGATAATTTATTCTGCATTATCTTAGTCATAATATTTCTTACTGGGCTAGTTGAGCTCACCCTTTCTTTCACTGTTCTCTTCAGGAAATGAGAACGTAGCTGGGACAAGTCGGGGTACGGAGTGATGATCCGAATGATAGTATTAGTTAGTAGTCCTCACTATTCTATGTAATGGTGTGTTAATAAATGTAATGAGGACTCCTTTTGAGTATGAATACTCTCTAGAAGATAATATTTGTATTCAAACTCACAGTTTATGTTTTGTCGTATTATACACGACAGATGTATTAATCAGTTGTATTTGTATTCTGTACTATGTATCTGACGACCCAAGATGGGTGATGTATACCTATTTTTGGGGGCGTCACAGTTGGTATCAAAGCTTAGGGATATGATCCCTGGCTAAGATGTGAGATTAGAACTAGGAGGAGAGAGACGGGGAATTCCTTCGCTAGTATGACATACCTAAGTTTATTTTGTATTTAATTGGTCGGTCAAAGTATATTGATAATATGTGACATGTTAATTAACCCTTGTTTTGTGGCAGTATTTGAAAATGGCAGCTGAAAATGTCAACATTGGAGTGAATGAGACCGTGGCATCTCTAATCACCAACCAGGATAATGTAATATCAGGCGAAGAAGAAATTAGAGATATCTATGTGGTAAGTGAAGAACTAATAGTTGCACCCGAGCTAGTGGCAGAGGTAGCAGCTGAGAGCGAGGAAGAAGAGGAAGAAGAGGACGAAGAGGAACCTGAGGAGAATTGGTTAGAAGAAATTTATGATCAAAACTTAGAATTACAAAATCGTGTTCATGAGTTAGAAGAGCATGCTGAAGAACAACAGGCGGTCGTGGAGCAAAGAGATGTAACGATTCAAAATTGTGTTACCCGATATGTGTTGCTCGAACAAAATCACGCTTTGGCAGAGTATAAGATATTAAAGTTGGAATCTGAGAATTCAAATATCAAGGATCAGCTGAAAGAAGAAACAACTGAACGAGTGAGAATGAAGGATGCATGGGTAAAAGCCGCACGACGTGCTGATATTGTAGAAAGAGATGTCCGATCCAAAAAGGCAAAAATAGATGATATACATTTCTCTTTTTGGACAGCAATTGGGAGAACCCAACATCGAGTTTTGAATTACCCTGTACAGAGCGGTCAATCTGAACTCGACATGGATCGAAGATTGATGATTCAGATTATGAAGCAGGAGTACGATGAAGCAGTTGAGGGTGGAATATGTCCGATATTAAAGTCAATTCCAACGATAGAGATGACATCAA
The DNA here is from genome assembly GCA_016801055.1 of Panax notoginseng. Taxonomy (NCBI): domain Eukaryota; kingdom Viridiplantae; phylum Streptophyta; class Magnoliopsida; order Apiales; family Araliaceae; genus Panax; species Panax notoginseng. The sequence goes on along the minus strand of CM029013.1, from coordinate 66,273,804 downwards.
ATGCTACCCCAGACAAGTCAAAGCCGGGTAGTTCAAGGGAGAGCGGTTGTCATGACTTCCCAACAAGTGAGGAACCCAAATAAAGTTATCGCGGGTAAGCTAATCATAAACCCTTGCGAAGTTTGTACCTTATTCAATACTGGTTCTACCCACTCTTGTATTTCACCTAGTTGTGTTCAACGTTTAAACTTGGCCCTTTAAAAAAAAAAAAATATTAGGCTTGACTTATTTGTTGAAACTCTGTTAGGAGAAACCTTCGTTAACTCTACTAATTATAAATCTTGTTTGATTCAAATCGACACTTTCACGTTACCTGTCGATATGTGATTTTTGGAAACGATTGGTTAACTACCCATTATGCTTTTCGTAAGGTTGTTAATTTTCATATTCCTAACCAACCTGTTATGCGAATTCAAGCAACCAAACCACTAAAGTCAATCATTATCATATCAAGCCATAAGTAAGGATCCTCATTCCTTTCATTGTTGACTTCCTGGTGGGGAATGCACCGAAACCAGACTTTCCGTAGGAGACGTTGTAAATGACGATGGCAAGCTGATAGGTATCAATGTGACGTGTTATCCAAGTCTGGGATGAGAGTCACAGTTTTGAACGATATTTCTATTGTTAATAAATTTCTTGACGTATTCTTGAAGACTTCTTAGCCTACCCCAGAGCGTAAAATTGAATTTTGTATTGACCCCAGTACAAAACCTATTTCTTAAACCCTCAAATATTTCTTCAACTAAAACGAACGTATTATGCGCCAAAGACGTTGGCTCGAGCTGTTGAAGATTACGATCGTACCATTCAATAACATCGTGGAAAAGTGAACGTGGTAGCTGACGCGTTGTGTAGAAGATCGTATACGGTTACAAGTGTGAATATTCGAACCCACGTGAAGATAACGAATATACGATTAAAATCGACTTTAATTGATAAAGTTAAAATTGCTCAAGCTACAGACCTAGAGCTGATGCGTATGAGGAAGAAGGTGCAAGAAGGTGCTATGCCGGAAGCAAGAATCGATATTTCAAGTCAACTCCAGACTTTGTGTTCCTAACAACACTGATTTAAAGTATGAAATCATGATGGAGGCGTACAACACACCGTTTGCAATCCATCCTGGAAGTACCAAAATGTATCATGATCTTCGTCATACATTTTGGTGGAGCAATATGAAGAGAGAGATAGCGTTGTTTATCTCAAGGTGTCTAACTTGTCAACGAGTCAAAGCGGAGCATCAAGTACCAAAAGGTCCATTGCAACCACTTGAAATTCCAGAATGGAAGTGGGAGCACATCACCATGGATTTCGTTACCGGTCTTCCTAGGGTTTCTCAAGGTATTGATGCGATTTGGGTCATTGTTGATAGATTGACCAAGTCTGCTCATTTCTTACCGATACGAGAAACTTATACACTTGAACGTCTTGCTCGTATATACATAAACGAGATTGTAAGACTGCATGGTATGCCAGTATCCATAATTTCTGATCGAGACCCAAGATTCACTTCACGATTTTGGGTTAGTTTACAAAAAGCTATGGGCACGGAGTTACGATTTAGTTCAGCATATCATCCTCAGACGGACGGACAATCAGAGAGGACTATTCAAACTCTTGAAGATCTATTAAGACTCTGTGTCTTTGACTTCAAAGGAAGTTGGGACAAGTTCTTACCATTGGTGGAGTTTTCTTACAACAACAGTTATCAAGCAAGTATTGGCATGGCTCCATTCGAAGCATTGTATGGAAGAAAATGTCGTTCTCCAGTATGCTGGGATGAGGTGGGCAAAGCAACGTTGTTGGGACCGGAGTTGGTACGTATGACTACAGAAAAGATTCAAACGATCCGACAACGTATAAAAACCTCACAAGATCGACAAAAGAGTTATGCTGATCTTCATCGAAAGGACGTGGAATTTGATGTAGGAGATCATGTGTTCTTACGTGTTGCTCCATGGAAAGGAGTTACAAGATTTGGAAAGAGAGGAAAGCTAAATCCTCGATTCATCGGTCCATTTTTAATCCTCGATCGAGTAGGAACTGTGGCTTATAGACTCGCTTTACCGCCAAGTATGTCTCGTGTTCATAACGTTTTCCACATATCAATGTTACGCAAATATGTGGAAGACCCGAACCACATTATTGAGTTAGAACCGGACGAAATAGCGGAGGATTTGACGTATGAAGAAGTTCCTGTTCAAATCTTGGATAAGAAGGAACATATTCTACGCTCCAAGGTTATACCTCAAGTTAAAGTTTTGTGGAGAAACCACGATGTTGAGGAAATGACTTGGGAGTTAGAATCAGAAATGAAATCAAGGTATCCTTACCTCTTCGACATACCAGGTACGTACCCTAATTTCGAGGGCGAAATTTCATAAGAAGGGGAGGTTGTAAGACCCCAATTTTTTTATAAATAAAGATGAATTTTCCATAAGTATCATTTTTGAATATTATGGAGTTAATTTGATATAATGTTATAGTTGTGGGTAATATTTATAAATTTTGCAAAGTAAGCAAGTTGTTATAAAATATTCGTTTGGTCGGAGAATATTCTTTTTGTCGGGGAATATTCGTACGACGGCACAATCATTGGTGGACCCCACAACGGAATTATTGTCGGATTGAGAAAACGACAAAAATATTTTATTAAAAATAACGGCGGAAATTTTACCATTGTTGCTGTTGAACTACTCGGTAATAAAAGTACAGTAATACGTATGGTTGAATAGTAGCACACGGTTTTGATTATTAATGCTTACGTGAGAAGGCACTCAGTTTTGTTCAATTATTGCTATAGTAAGTGTCGTAAATTTTGCTTACTTTATGGGCACTCATTTACCCATTTTTCAAAATTATCGGACAAAAGTTATAAAGTATATATATTTTAGCATGTGGGTGAATGGTGGTGGCTTTGATGGATTTTGGCAGGATGCTTTGTTTTTCAAAGTCTTGGACTTAGTGGCCAACTTTTCAAACAAAAGCTTTGTGTTGATAAAATTGGTCGGGAGAGATTAATTATTATAATATATATATATAATGGTGCCATGTACTTGATTATATATTATATATACATATATATGTATGATTGAGTGCTGGTAGGGAGGTGAAAGAAAATTGAGTCAGTAATGGGGGTAGTTGCGTATTATTATTATTTTTAAATAGAATATATTATATTTTATTTAAAAGATTTTGCTTTAATTATGGACCGTCAGATTAAAGTAAATCAATCTGGACCGTTCATGGATTAGTTACTATGCATTTCATTTTTCTATAAATAGCAGCTCATTCCTTCATTATTTCTTACGAATTCACTGAACTCTAGAGAGAGAAACTATAGAGAGAAACTATAGAGAGAGAGAAGAAGAGTATTCTGCTACTTAACTACTTCCTTACTTCAGCTCTTCTTTAAAACGGTAGGGAATATTATTTCTTTTATATTCATGAAGAGAACTTCTGTTATTCCATTTGTTATTATTCTGTTGGAATAACCAGTATACGCGGTCTACCCTATACTTGGTGACATTCTTCTATTATTATTCTGTCGGAATATCCTGTCTGTGTGTTTTACACCGGACCTGGTTCCATTATTTATTATACTGTTCTTTATTATTCTGTCGGAATATCCTGTCTGTGCGTTTACGCCGGACCTGGTTCCATTATTTATTATTCTGTCGGAATATCCTGTCTGTGCGTTTATGCCGGACCTGGTTCCATTATTTATTATTCTGTTGGAATAACCTGTTTGTGCGGTCTATCGCATGCATGGTGATTTTTTTTGTTATTCCATTCTTTATTGTACTCAGTTGGTTAAGTTTTGACTTCTATACTCCATGAAATTTGTGAAATATCCTTGATAATTACGTTTCATCCAGTATCTATTTATGAAAATATTCTCCTGATCATTCTTGAATTTTACTCCACAAAGTAGTATCATGTTGACAATTTGGACGTTGTTAATTCTTGGATAAATTAATTCTTGAACTTGTTTTATTGAATTCTTATATCATTGTCATCATCCTCATGTTTATATTCTGTTGAAAGTCATCTGTGGCCTGTAGTGCATAGATGGACTTGGTATGATTATGACCAGGAATTATTCGGTGTAATCATGACCGTAATGTTACGAATGATGTGGTAAAAGTCATCATTGGCCCGTAGTGCATTGATGGACAGTTGTTGGCATGATCATGACCATTAATGAATATACGAATATCCTTGGCCGTAGTGCAGGGGTGATTCGATGATGTGGATTATTTTATTAAGCTGAGTCTCAGCGATCACAGTGTTGAAAAACCTTTTAAATCATAAAAGATAGTAGAGTTTATTTTCTACTTGACTCTTTTAATGGAATTGCTTGTTCCGCTGCAGTTAAACTTGATGTCTATTATATTTTATCAGTTTAACATTGTTGAAGGCTAATGATAATTTATTCTGCATTATCTTAGTCATAATATTTCTTACTGGGCTAGTTGAGCTCACCCTTTCTTTCACTGTTCTCTTCAGGAAATGAGAACGTAGCTGGGACAAGTCGGGGTACGGAGTGATGATCCGAATGATAGTATTAGTTAGTAGTCCTCACTATTCTATGTAATGGTGTGTTAATAAATGTAATGAGGACTCCTTTTGAGTATGAATACTCTCTAGAAGATAATATTTGTATTCAAACTCACAGTTTATGTTTTGTCGTATTATACACGACAGATGTATTAATCAGTTGTATTTGTATTCTGTACTATGTATCTGACGACCCAAGATGGGTGATGTATACCTATTTTTGGGGGCGTCACAGTTGGTATCAAAGCTTAGGGATATGATCCCTGGCTAAGATGTGAGATTAGAACTAGGAGGAGAGAGACGGGGAATTCCTTCGCTAGTATGACATACCTAAGTTTATTTTGTATTTAATTGGTCGGTCAAAGTATATTGATAATATGTGACATGTTAATTAACCCTTGTTTTGTGGCAGTATTTGAAAATGGCAGCTGAAAATGTCAACATTGGAGTGAATGAGACCGTGGCATCTCTAATCACCAACCAGGATAATGTAATATCAGGCGAAGAAGAAATTAGAGATATCTATGTGGTAAGTGAAGAACTAATAGTTGCACCCGAGCTAGTGGCAGAGGTAGCAGCTGAGAGCGAGGAAGAAGAGGAAGAAGAGGACGAAGAGGAACCTGAGGAGAATTGGTTAGAAGAAATTTATGATCAAAACTTAGAATTACAAAATCGTGTTCATGAGTTAGAAGAGCATGCTGAAGAACAACAGGCGGTCGTGGAGCAAAGAGATGTAACGATTCAAAATTGTGTTACCCGATATGTGTTGCTCGAACAAAATCACGCTTTGGCAGAGTGTAAGATATTAAAGTTGGAATCTGAGAATTCAAATATCAAGGATCAGCTGAAAGAAGAAACAACTGAACGAGTGAGAATGAAGGATGCATGGGTAAAAGCCGCACGACGTGCTGATATTGTAGAAAGAGATGTCCGATCCAAAAAGGCAAAAATAGATGATATACATTTCTCTTTTTGGACAGCAATTGGGAGAACCCAACATCGAGTTTTGAATTACCCTGTACAGAGCGGTCAATCTGAACTCGACATGGATCGAAGATTGATGATTCAGATTATGAAGCAGGAGTACGATGAAGCAGTTGAGGGTGGAATATGTCCGATATTAAAGTCAATTCCAACGATAGAGATGACATCAAATGCTACCCCAGACAAGTCAAAGCCGGGTAGTTCAAGGGAGAGCGGTTGTCATGACTTCCCAACAAGTGAGGAACCCAAATAAAGTTATCGCGGGTAAGCTAATCATAAACCCTTGCGAAGTTTGTACCTTATTCAATACTGGTTCTACCCACTCTTGTATTTCACCTAGTTGTGTTCAACGTTTAAACTTGGCCCTTTAAAAAAAAATAAAATATTAGGCTTGACTTATTTGTTGAAACTCTGTTAGGAGAAACCTTCGTTAACTCTACTAATTATAAATCTTGTTTGATTCAAATCGACACTTTCACGTTACCTGTCGATATGTGATTTTTGGAAACGATTGGTTAACTACCCATTATGCTTTTCGTAAGGTTGTTAATTTTCATATTCCTAACCAACCTGTTATGCGAATTCAAGCAACCAAACCACTAAAGTCAATCATTATCATATCAAGCCATAAGTAAGGATCCTCATTCCTTTCATTGTTGACTTCCTGGTGGGGAATGCACCGAAACCAGACTTTCCGTAGGAGACGTTGTAAATGACGATGGCAAGCTGATAGGTATCAATGTGACGTGTTATCCAAGTCTGGGATGAGAGTCACAGTTTTGAACGATATTTCTATTGTTAATAAATTTCTTGACGTATTCTTGAAGACTTCTTAGCCTACCCCAGAGCGTAAAATTGAATTTTGTATTGACCCCAGTACAAAACCTATTTCTTAAACCCTCAAATATTTCTTCAACTAAAACGAACGTATTATGCGCCAAAGACGTTGGCTCGAGCTGTTGAAGATTACGATCGTACCATTCAATAACATCGTGGAAAAGTGAACGTGGTAGCTGATGCGTTGTGTAGAAGATCGTATACGGTTACAAGTGTGAATATTCGAACCCACGTGAAGATAACGAATATACGATTAAAATCGACTTTAATTGATAAAGTTAAAATTGCTCAAGCTACAGACCTAGAGCTGATGCGTATGAGGAAGAAGGTGCAAGAAGGTGCTATGCCGGAAGCAAGAATCGATATTTCAAGTCAACTCCAGACTTTGTGTTCCTAACAACACTGATTTAAAGTATGAAATCATGATGGAGGCGTACAACACACCGTTTGCAATCCATCCTGGAAGTACCAAAATGTATCATGATCTTCGTCATACATTTTGGTGGAGCAATATGAAGAGAGAGATAGCGTTGTTTATCTCAAGGTGTCTAACTTGTCAACGAGTCAAAGCGGAGCATCAAGTACCAAAAGGTCCATTGCAACCACTTGAAATTCCAGAATGGAAGTGGGAGCACATCACCATGGATTTCGTTACCGGTCTTCCTAGGGTTTCTCAAGGTATTGATGCGATTTGGGTCATTGTTGATAGATTGACCAAGTCTGCTCATTTCTTACCGATACGAGAAACTTATACACTTGAACGTCTTGCTCGTATATACATAAACGAGATTGTAAGACTGCATGGTATGCCAGTATCCATAATTTCTGATCGAGACCCAAGATTCACTTCACGATTTTGGGTTAGTTTACAAAAAGCTATGGGCACGGAGTTACGATTTAGTTCAGCATATCATCCTCAGACGGACGGACAATCAGAGAGGACTATTCAAACTCTTGAAGATCTATTAAGACTCTGTGTCTTTGACTTCAAAGGAAGTTGGGACAAGTTCTTACCATTGGTGGAGTTTTCTTACAACAACAGTTATCAAGCAAGTATTGGCATGGCTCCATTCGAAGCATTGTATGGAAGAAAATGTCGTTCTCCAGTATGCTGGGATGAGGTGGGCAAAGCAACGTTGTTGGGACCGGAGTTGGTACGTATGACTACAGAAAAGATTCAAACGATCCGACAACGTATAAAAACCTCACAAGATCGACAAAAGAGTTATGCTGATCTTCATCGAAAGGACGTGGAATTTGATGTAGGAGATCATGTGTTCTTACGTGTTGCTCCATGGAAAGGAGTTACAAGATTTGGAAAGAGAGGAAAGCTAAATCCTCGATTCATCGGTCCATTTTTAATCCTCGATCGAGTAGGAACTGTGGCTTATAGACTCGCTTTACCGCCAAGTATGTCTCGTGTTCATAACGTTTTCCACATATCAATGTTACGCAAATATGTGGAAGACCCGAACCACATTATTGAGTTAGAACCGGACGAAATAGCGGAGGATTTGACGTATGAAGAAGTTCCTGTTCAAATCTTGGATAAGAAGGAACATATTCTACGCTCCAAGGTTATACCTCAAGTTAAAGTTTTGTGGAGAAACCACGATGTTGAGGAAATGACTTGGGAGTTAGAATCAGAAATGAAATCAAGGTATCCTTACCTCTTCGACATACCAGGTACGTACCCTAATTTCGAGGGCGAAATTTCATAAGAAGGGGAGGTTGTAAGACCCCAATTTTTTTATAAATAAAGATGAATTTTCCATAAGTATCATTTTTGAATATTATGGAGTTAATTTGATATAATGTTATAGTTGTGGGTAATATTTATAAATTTTGCAAAGTAAGCAAGTTGTTATAAAATATTCGTTTGGTCGGAGAATATTCTTTTTGTCGGGGAATATTCGTACGACGGCACAATCATTGGTGGACCCCACAACGGAATTATTGTCGGATTGAGAAAACGACAAAAATATTTTATTAAAAATAACGGCGGAAATTTTACCATTGTTGCTGTTGAACTACTCGGTAATAAAAGTACAGTAATACGTATGGTTGAATAGTAGCACACGGTTTTGATTATTAATGCTTACGTGAGAAGGCACTCAGTTTTGTTCAATTATTGCTATAGTAAGTGTCGTAAATTTTGCTTACTTTATGGGCACTCATTTACCCATTTTTCAAAATTATCGGACAAAAGTTATAAAGTATATATATTTTAGCATGTGGGTGAATGGTGGTGGCTTTGATGGATTTTGGCAGGATGCTTTGTTTTTCAAAGTCTTGGACTTAGTGGCCAACTTTTCAAACAAAAGCTTTGTGTTGATAAAATTGGTCGGGAGAGATTAATTATTATAATATATATATAATGGTGCCATGTACTTGATTATATATTATATATACATATATATGTATGATTGAGTGCTGGTAGGGAGGTGAAAGAAAATTGAGTCAGTAATGGGGGTAGTTGCGTATTATTATTATTTTTAAATAGAATATATTATATTTTATTTAAAAGATTTTGCTTTAATTATGGACCGTCAGATTAAAGTAAATCAATCTGGACCGTTCATGGATTAGTTACTATGCATTTCATTTTTCTATAAATAGCAGCTCATTCCTTCATTATTTCTTACGAATTCACTGAACTCTAGAGAGAGAAACTATAGAGAGAAACTATAGAGAGAGAGAAGAAGAGTATTCTGCTACTTAACTACTTCCTTACTTCAGCTCTTCTTTAAAACGGTAGGGAATATTATTTCTTTTATATTCATGAAGAGAACTTCTGTTATTCCATTTGTTATTATTCTGTTGGAATAACCAGTATACGCGGTCTACCCTATACTTGGTGACATTCTTCTATTATTATTCTGTCGGAATATCCTGTCTGTGTGTTTTACACCGGACCTGGTTCCATTATTTATTATACTGTTCTTTATTATTCTGTCGGAATATCCTGTCTGTGCGTTTACGCCGGACCTGGTTCCATTATTTATTATTCTGTCGGAATATCCTGTCTGTGCGTTTATGCCGGACCTGGTTCCATTATTTATTATTCTGTTGGAATAACCTGTTTGTGCGGTCTATCGCATGCATGGTGATTTTTTTTGTTATTCCATTCTTTATTGTACTCAGTTGGTTAAGTTTTGACTTCTATACTCCATGAAATTTGTGAAATATCCTTGATAATTACGTTTCATCCAGTATCTATTTATGAAAATATTCTCCTGATCATTCTTGAATTTTACTCCACAAAGTAGTATCATGTTGACAATTTGGACGTTGTTAATTCTTGGATAAATTAATTCTTGAACTTGTTTTATTGAATTCTTATATCATTGTCATCATCCTCATGTTTATATTCTGTTGAAAGTCATCTGTGGCCTGTAGTGCATAGATGGACTTGGTATGATTATGACCAGGAATTATTCGGTGTAATCATGACCGTAATGTTACGAATGATGTGGTAAAAGTCATCATTGGCCCGTAGTGCATTGATGGACAGTTGTTGGCATGATCATGACCATTAATGAATATACGAATATCCTTGGCCGTAGTGCAGGGGTGATTCGATGATGTGGATTATTTTATTAAGCTGAGTCTCAGCGATCACAGTGTTGAAAAACCTTTTAAATCATAAAAGATAGTAGAGTTTATTTTCTACTTGACTCTTTTAATGGAATTGCTTGTTCCGCTGCAGTTAAACTTGATGTCTATTATATTTTATCAGTTTAACATTGTTGAAGGCTAATGATAATTTATTCTGCATTATCTTAGTCATAATATTTCTTACTGGGCTAGTTGAGCTCACCCTTTCTTTCACTGTTCTCTTCAGGAAATGAGAACGTAGCTGGGACAAGTCGGGGTACGGAGTGATGATCCGAATGATAGTATTAGTTAGTAGTCCTCACTATTCTATGTAATGGTGTGTTAATAAATGTAATGAGGACTCCTTTTGAGTATGAATACTCTCTAGAAGATAATATTTGTATTCAAACTCACAGTTTATGTTTTGTCGTATTATACACGACAGATGTATTAATCAGTTGTATTTGTATTCTGTACTATGTATCTGACGACCCAAGATGGGTGATGTATACCTATTTTTGGGGGCGTCACAGTTGGTATCAAAGCTTAGGGATATGATCCCTGGCTAAGATGTGAGATTAGAACTAGGAGGAGAGAGACGGGGAATTCCTTCGCTAGTATGACATACCTAAGTTTATTTTGTATTTAATTGGTCGGTCAAAGTATATTGATAATATGTGACATGTTAATTAACCCTTGTTTTGTGGCAGTATTTGAAAATGGCAGCTGAAAATGTCAACATTGGAGTGAATGAGACCGTGGCATCTCTAATCACCAACCAGGATAATGTAATATCAGGCGAAGAAGAAATTAGAGATATCTATGTGGTAAGTGAAGAACTAATAGTTGCACCCGAGCTAGTGGCAGAGGTAGCAGCTGAGAGCGAGGAAGAAGAGGAAGAAGAGGACGAAGAGGAACCTGAGGAGAATTGGTTAGAAGAAATTTATGATCAAAACTTAGAATTACAAAATCGTGTTCATGAGTTAGAAGAGCATGCTGAAGAACAACAGGCGGTCGTGGAGCAAAGAGATGTAACGATTCAAAATTGTGTTACCCGATATGTGTTGCTCGAACAAAATCACGCTTTGGCAGAGTGTAAGATATTAAAGTTGGAATCTGAGAATTCAAATATCAAGGATCAGCTGAAAGAAGAAACAACTGAACGAGTGAGAATGAAGGATGCATGGGTAAAAGCCGCACGACGTGCTGATATTGTAGAAAGAGATGTCCGATCCAAAAAGGCAAAAATAGATGATATACATTTCTCTTTTTGGACAGCAATTGGGAGAACCCAACATCGAGTTTTGAATTACCCTGTACAGAGCGGTCAATCTGAACTCGACATGGATCGAAGATTGATGATTCAGATTATGAAGCAGGAGTACGATGAAGCAGTTGAGGGTGGAATATGTCCGATATTAAAGTCAATTCCAACGATAGAGATGACATCAAATGCTACCCCAGACAAGTCAAAGCCGGGTAGTTCAAGGGAGAGCGGTTGTCATGACTTCCCAACAAGTGAGGAACCCAAATAAAGTTATCGCGGGTAAGCTAATCATAAACCCTTGCGAAGTTTGTACCTTATTCAATACTGGTTCTACCCACTCTTGTATTTCACCTAGTTGTGTTCAACGTTTAAACTTGGCCCTTTAAAAAAAAAAAAAATATTAGGCTTGACTTATTTGTTGAAACTCTGTTAGGAGAAACCTTCGTTAACTCTACTAATTATAAATCTTGTTTGATTCAAATCGACACTTTCACGTTACCTGTCGATATGTGATTTTTGGAAACGATTGGTTAACTACCCATTATGCTTTTCGTAAGGTTGTTAATTTTCATATTCCTAACCAACCTGTTATGCGAATTCAAGCAACCAAACCACTAAAGTCAATCATTATCATATCAAGCCATAAGTAAGGATCCTCATTCCTTTCATTGTTGACTTCCTGGTGGGGAATGCACCGAAACCAGACTTTCCGTAGGAGACGTTGTAAATGACGATGGCAAGCTGATAGGTATCAATGTGACGTGTTATCCAAGTCTGGGATGAGAGTCACAGTTTTGAACGATATTTCTATTGTTAATAAATTTCTTGACGTATTCTTGAAGACTTCTTAGCCTACCCCAGAGCGTAAAATTGAATTTTGTATTGACCCCAGTACAAAACCTATTTCTTAAACCCTCAAATATTTCTTCAACTAAAACGAACGTATTATGCGCCAAAGACGTTGGCTCGAGCTGTTGAAGATTACGATCGTACCATTCAATAACATCGTGGAAAAGTGAACGTGGTAGCTGACGCGTTGTGTAGAAGATCGTATACGGTTACAAGTGTGAATATTCGAACCCACGTGAAGATAACGAATATACGATTAAAATCGACTTTAATTGATAAAGTTAAAATTGCTCAAGCTACAGACCTAGAGCTGATGCGTATGAGGAAGAAGGTGCAAGAAGGTGCTATGCCGGAAGCAAGAATCGATATTTCAAGTCAACTCCAGACTTTGTGTTCCTAACAACACTGATTTAAAGTATGAAATCATGATGGAGGCGTACAACACACCGTTTGCAATCCATCCTGGAAGTACCAAAATGTATCATGATCTTCGTCATACATTTTGGTGGAGCAATATGAAGAGAGAGATAGCGTTGTTTATCTCAAGGTGTCTAACTTGTCAACGAGTCAAAGCGGAGCATCAAGTACCAAAAGGTCCATTGCAACCACTTGAAATTCCAGAATGGAAGTGGGAGCACATCACCATGGATTTCGTTACCGGTCTTCCTAGGGTTTCTCAAGGTATTGATGCGATTTGGGTCATTGTTGATAGATTGACCAAGTCTGCTCATTTCTTACCGATACGAGAAACTTATACACTTGAACGTCTTGCTCGTATATACATAAACGAGATTGTAAGACTGCATGGTATGCCAGTATCCATAATTTCTGATCGAGACCCAAGATTCACTTCACGATTTTGGGTTAGTTTACAAAAAGCTATGGGCACGGAGTTACGATTTAGTTCAGCATATCATCCTCAGACGGACGGACAATCAGAGAGGACTATTCAAACTCTTGAAGATCTATTAAGACTCTGTGTCTTTGACTTCAAAGGAAGTTGGGACAAGTTCTTACCATTGGTGGAGTTTTCTTACAACAACAGTTATCAAGCAAGTATTGGCATGGCTCCATTCGAAGCATTGTATGGAAGAAAATGTCGTTCTCCAGTATGCTGGGATGAGGTGGGCAAAGCAACGTTGTTGGGACCGGAGTTGGTACGTATGACTACAGAAAAGATTCAAACGATCCGACAACGTATAAAAACCTCACAAGATCGACAAAAGAGTTATGCTGATCTTCATCGAAAGGACGTGGAATTTGATGTAGGAGATCATGTGTTCTTACGTGTTGCTCCATGGAAAGGAGTTACAAGATTTGGAAAGAGAGGAAAGCTAAATCCTCGATTCATCGGTCCATTTTTAATCCTCGATCGAGTAGGAACTGTGGCTTATAGACTCGCTTTACCGCCAAGTATGTCTCGTGTTCATAACGTTTTCCACATATCAATGTTACGCAAATATGTGGAAGACCCGAACCACATTATTGAGTTAGAACCGGACGAAATAGCGGAGGATTTGACGTATGAAGAAGTTCCTGTTCAAATCTTGGATAAGAAGGAACATATTCTACGCTCCAAGGTTATACCTCAAGTTAAAGTTTTGTGGAGAAACCACGATGTTGAGGAAATGACTTGGGAGTTAGAATCAGAAATGAAATCAAGGTATCCTTACCTCTTCGACATACCAGGTACGTACCCTAATTTCGAGGGCGAAATTTCATAAGAAGGGGAGGTTGTAAGACCCCAATTTTTTTATAAATAAAGATGAATTTTCCATAAGTATCATTTTTGAATATTATGGAGTTAATTTGATATAATGTTATAGTTGTGGGTAATATTTATAAATTTTGCAAAGTAAGCAAGTTGTTATAAAATATTCGTTTGGTCGGAGAATATTCTTTTTGTCGGGGAATATTCGTACGACGGCACAATCATTGGTGGACCCCACAACGGAATTATTGTCGGATTGAGAAAACGACAAAAATATTTTATTAAAAATAACGGCGGAAATTTTACCATTGTTGCTGTTGAACTACTCGGTAATAAAAGTACAGTAATACGTATGGTTGAATAGTAGCACACGGTTTTGATTATTAATGCTTACGTGAGAAGGCACTCAGTTTTGTTCAATTATTGCTATAGTAAGTGTCGTAAATTTTGCTTACTTTATGGGCACTCATTTACCCATTTTTCAAAATTATCGGACAAAAGTTATAAAGTATATATATTTTAGCATGTGGGTGAATGGTGGTGGCTTTGATGGATTTTGGCAGGATGCTTTGTTTTTCAAAGTCTTGGACTTAGTGGCCAACTTTTCAAACAAAAGCTTTGTGTTGATAAAATTGGTCGGGAGAGATTAATTATTATAATATATATATAATGGTGCCATGTACTTGATTATATATTATATATACATATATATGTATGATTGAGTGCTGGTAGGGAGGTGAAAGAAAATTGAGTCAGTAATGGGGGTAGTTGCGTATTATTATTATTTTTAAATAGAATATATTATATTTTATTTAAAAGATTTTGCTTTAATTATGGACCGTCAGATTAAAGTAAATCAATCTGGACCGTTCATGGATTAGTTACTATGCATTTCATTTTTCTATAAATAGCAGCTCATTCCTTCATTATTTCTTACGAATTCACTGAACTCTAGAGAGAGAAACTATAGAGAGAAACTATAGAGAGAGAGAAGAAGAGTATTCTGCTACTTAACTACTTCCTTACTTCAGCTCTTCTTTAAAACGGTAGGGAATATTATTTCTTTTATATTCATGAAGAGAACTTCTGTTATTCCATTTGTTATTATTCTGTTGGAATAACCAGTATACGCGGTCTACCCTATACTTGGTGACATTCTTCTATTATTATTCTGTCGGAATATCCTGTCTGTGTGTTTTACACCGGACCTGGTTCCATTATTTATTATACTGTTCTTTATTATTCTGTCGGAATATCCTGTCTGTGCGTTTACGCCGGACCTGGTTCCATTATTTATTATTCTGTCGGAATATCCTGTCTGTGCGTTTATGCCGGACCTGGTTCCATTATTTATTATTCTGTTGGAATAACCTGTTTGTGCGGTCTATCGCATGCATGGTGATTTTTTTTGTTATTCCATTCTTTATTGTACTCAGTTGGTTAAGTTTTGACTTCTATACTCCATGAAATTTGTGAAATATCCTTGATAATTACGTTTCATCCAGTATCTATTCATGAAAATATTCTCCTGATCATTCTTGAATTTTACTCCACAAAGTAGTATCATGTTGACAATTTGGACGTTGTTAATTCTTGGATAAATTAATTCTTGAACTTGTTTTATTGAATTCTTATATCATTGTCATCATCCTCATGTTTATATTCTGTTGAAAGTCATCTGTGGCCTGTAGTGCATAGATGGACTTGGTATGATTATGACCAGGAATTATTCGGTGTAATCATGACCGTAATGTTACGAATGATGTGGTAAAAGTCATCATTGGCCCGTAGTGCATTGATGGACAGTTGTTGGCATGATCATGACCATTAATGAATATACGAATATCCTTGGCCGTAGTGCAGGGGTGATTCGATGATGTGGATTATTTTATTAAGCTGAGTCTCAGCGATCACAGTGTTGAAAAACCTTTTAAATCATAAAAGATAGTAGAGTTTATTTTCTACTTGACTCTTTTAATGGAATTGCTTGTTCCGCTGCAGTTAAACTTGATGTCTATTATATTTTATCAGTTTAACATTGTTGAAGGCTAATGATAATTTATTCTGCATTATCTTAGTCATAATATTTCTTACTGGGCTAGTTGAGCTCACCCTTTCTTTCACTGTTCTCTTCAGGAAATGAGAACGTAGCTGGGACAAGTCGGGGTACGGAGTGATGATCCGAATGATAGTATTAGTTAGTAGTCCTCACTATTCTATGTAATGGTGTGTTAATAAATGTAATGAGGACTCCTTTTGAGTATGAATACTCTCTAGAAGATAATATTTGTATTCAAACTCACAGTTTATGTTTTGTCGTATTATACACGACAGATGTATTAATCAGTTGTATTTGTATTCTGTACTATGTATCTGACGACCCAAGATGGGTGATGTATACCTATTTTTGGGGGCGTCACAGTTGGTATCAAAGCTTAGGGATATGATCCCTGGCTAAGATGTGAGATTAGAACTAGGAGGAGAGAGACGGGGAATTCCTTCGCTAGTATGACATACCTAAGTTTATTTTGTATTTAATTGGTCGGTCAAAGTATATTGATAATATGTGACATGTTAATTAACCCTTGTTTTGTGGCAGTATTTGAAAATGGCAGCTGAAAATGTCAACATTGGAGTGAATGAGACCGTGGCATCTCTAATCACCAACCAGGATAATGTAATATCAGGCGAAGAAGAAATTAGAGATATCTATGTGGTAAGTGAAGAACTAATAGTTGCACCCGAGCTAGTGGCAGAGGTAGCAGCTGAGAGCGAGGAAGAAGAGGAAGAAGAGGACGAAGAGGAACCTGAGGAGAATTGGTTAGAAGAAATTTATGATCAAAACTTAGAATTACAAAATCGTGTTCATGAGTTAGAAGAGCATGCTGAAGAACAACAGGCGGTCGTGGAGCAAAGAGATGTAACGATTCAAAATTGTGTTACCCGATATGTGTTGCTCGAACAAAATCACGCTTTGGCAGAGTGTAAGATATTAAAGTTGGAATCTGAGAATTCAAATATCAAGGATCAGCTGAAAGAAGAAACAACTGAACGAGTGAGAATGAAGGATGCATGGGTAAAAGCCGCACGACGTGCTGATATTGTAGAAAGAGATGTCCGATCCAAAAAGGCAAAAATAGATGATATACATTTCTCTTTTTGGACAGCAATTGGGAGAACCCAACATCGAGTTTTGAATTACCCTGTACAGAGCGGTCAATCTGAACTCGACATGGATCGAAGATTGATGATTCAGATTATGAAGCAGGAGTACGATGAAGCAGTTGAGGGTGGAATATGTCCGATATTAAAGTCAATTCCAACGATAGAGATGACATCAAATGCTACCCCAGACAAGTCAAAGCCGGGTAGTTCAAGGGAGAGCGGTTGTCATGACTTCCCAACAAGTGAGGAACCCAAATAAAGTTATCGCGGGTAAGCTAATCATAAACCCTTGCGAAGTTTGTACCTTATTCAATACTGGTTCTACCCACTCTTGTATTTCACCTAGTTGTGTTCAACGTTTAAACTTGGCCCTTTAAAAAAAAAAAAAATATTAGGCTTGACTTATTTGTTGAAACTCTGTTAGGAGAAACCTTCGTTAACTCTACTAATTATAAATCTTGTTTGATTCAAATCGACACTTTCACGTTACCTGTCGATATGTGATTTTTGGAAACGATTGGTTAACTACCCATTATGCTTTTCGTAAGGTTGTTAATTTTCATATTCCTAACCAACCTGTTATGCGAATTCAAGCAACCAAACCACTAAAGTCAATCATTATCATATCAAGCCATAAGTAAGGATCCTCATTCCTTTCATTGTTGACTTCCTGGTGGGGAATGCACCGAAACCAGACTTTCCGTAGGAGACGTTGTAAATGACGATGGCAAGCTGATAGGTATCAATGTGACGTGTTATCCAAGTCTGGGATGAGAGTCACAGTTTTGAACGATATTTCTATTGTTAATAAATTTCTTGACGTATTCTTGAAGACTTCTTAGCCTACCCCAGAGCGTAAAATTGAATTTTGTATTGACCCCAGTACAAAACCTATTTCTTAAACCCTCAAATATTTCTTCAACTAAAACGAACGTATTATGCGCCAAAGACGTTGGCTCGAGCTGTTGAAGATTACGATCGTACCATTCAATAACATCGTGGAAAAGTGAACGTGGTAGCTGACGCGTTGTGTAGAAGATCGTATACGGTTACAAGTGTGAATATTCGAACCCACGTGAAGATAACGAATATATGATTAAAATCGACTTTAATTGATAAAGTTAAAATTGCTCAAGCTACAGACCTAGAGCTGATGCGTATGAGGAAGAAGGTGCAAGAAGGTGCTATGCCGGAAGCAAGAATCGATATTTCAAGTCAACTCCAGACTTTGTGTTCCTAACAACACTGATTTAAAGTATGAAATCATGATGGAGGCGTACAACACACCGTTTGCAATCCATCCTGGAAGTACCAAAATGTATCATGATCTTCGTCATACATTTTGGTGGAGCAATATGAAGAGAGAGATAGCGTTGTTTATCTCAAGGTGTCTAACTTGTCAACGAGTCAAAGCGGAGCATCAAGTACCAAAAGGTCCATTGCAACCACTTGAAATTCCAGAATGGAAGTGGGAGCACATCACCATGGATTTCGTTACCGGTCTTCCTAGGGTTTCTCAAGGTATTGATGCGATTTGGGTCATTGTTGATAGATTGACCAAGTCTGCTCATTTCTTACCGATACGAGAAACTTATACACTTGAACGTCTTGCTCGTATATACATAAACGAGATTGTAAGACTGCATGGTATGCCAGTATCCATAATTTCTGATCGAGACCCAAGATTCACTTCACGATTTTGGGTTAGTTTACAAAAAGCTATGGGCACGGAGTTACGATTTAGTTCAGCATATCATCCTCAGACGGACGGACAATCAGAGAGGACTATTCAAACTCTTGAAGATCTATTAAGACTCTGTGTCTTTGACTTCAAAGGAAGTTGGGACAAGTTCTTACCATTGGTGGAGTTTTCTTACAACAACAGTTATCAAGCAAGTATTGGCATGGCTCCATTCGAAGCATTGTATGGAAGAAAATGTCGTTCTCCAGTATGCTGGGATGAGGTGGGCAAAGCAACGTTGTTGGGACCGGAGTTGGTACGTATGACTACAGAAAAGATTCAAACGATCCGACAACGTATAAAAACCTCACAAGATCGACAAAAGAGTTATGCTGATCTTCATCGAAAGGACGTGGAATTTGATGTAGGAGATCATGTGTTCTTACGTGTTGCTCCATGGAAAGGAGTTACAAGATTTGGAAAGAGAGGAAAGCTAAATCCTCGATTCATCGGTCCATTTTTAATCCTCGATCGAGTAGGAACTGTGGCTTATAGACTCGCTTTACCGCCAAGTATGTCTCGTGTTCATAACGTTTTCCACATATCAATGTTACGCAAATATGTGGAAGACCCGAACCACATTATTGAGTTAGAACCGGACGAAATAGCGGAGGATTTGACGTATGAAGAAGTTCCTGTTCAAATCTTGGATAAGAAGGAACATATTCTACGCTCCAAGGTTATACCTCAAGTTAAAGTTTTGTGGAGAAACCACGATGTTGAGGAAATGACTTGGGAGTTAGAATCAGAAATGAAATCAAGGTATCCTTACCTCTTCGACATACCAGGTACGTACCCTAATTTCGAGGGCGAAATTTCATAAGAAGGGGAGGTTGTAAGACCCCAATTTTATTTATAAATAAAGATGAATTTTCCATAAGTATCATTTTTGAATATTATGGAGTTAATTTGATATAATGTTATAGTTGTGGGTAATATTTATAAATTTTGCAAAGTAAGCAAGTTGTTATAAAATATTCGTTTGGTCGGAGAATATTCTTTTTGTCGGGGAATATTCGTACGACGGCACAATCATTGGTGGACCCCACAACGGAATTATTGTCGGATTGAGAAAACGACAAAAATATTTTATTAAAAATAACGGCGGAAATTTTACCATTGTTGCTGTTGAACTACTCGGTAATAAAAGTACAGTAATACGTATGGTTGAATAGTAGCACACGGTTTTGATTATTAATGCTTACGTGAGAAGGCACTCAGTTTTGTTCAATTATTGCTATAGTAAGTGTCGTAAATTTTGCTTACTTTATGGGCACTCATTTACCCATTTTTCAAAATTATCGGACAAAAGTTATAAAGTATATATATTTTAGCATGTGGGTGAATGGTGGTGGCTTTGATGGATTTTGGCAGGATGCTTTGTTTTTCAAAGTCTTGGACTTAGTGGCCAACTTTTCAAACAAAAGCTTTGTGTTGATAAAATTGGTCGGGAGAGATTAATTATTATAATATATATATAATGGTGCCATGTACTTGATTATATATTATATATACATATATATGTATGATTGAGTGCTGGTAGGGAGGTGAAAGAAAATTGAGTCAGTAATGGGGGTAGTTGCGTATTATTATTATTTTTAAATAGAATATATTATATTTTATTTAAAAGATTTTGCTTTAATTATGGACCGTCAGATTAAAGTAAATCAATCTGGACCGTTCATGGATTAGTTACTATGCATTTCATTTTTCTATAAATAGCAGCTCATTCCTTCATTATTTATTACGAATTCACTGAACTCTAGAGAGAGAAACTATAGAGAGAAACTATAGAGAGAGAGAAGAAGAGTATTCTGCTACTTAACTACTTCCTTACTTCAGCTCTTCTTTAAAACGGTAGGGAATATTATTTCTTTTATATTCATGAAGAGAACTTCTGTTATTCCATTTGTTATTATTCTGTTGGAATAACCAGTATACGCGGTCTACCCTATACTTGGTGACATTCTTCTATTATTATTCTGTCGGAATATCCTGTCTGTGTGTTTTACACCGGACCTGGTTCCATTATTTATTATACTGTTCTTTATTATTCTGTCGGAATATCCTGTCTGTGCGTTTACGCCGGACCTGGTTCCATTATTTATTATTCTGTCGGAATATCCTGTCTGTGCGTTTATGCCGGACCTGGTTCCATTATTTATTATTCTGTTGGAATAACCTGTTTGTGCGGTCTATCGCATGCATGGTGATTTTTTTTGTTATTCCATTCTTTATTGTACTCAGTTGGTTAAGTTTTGACTTCTATACTCCATGAAATTTGTGAAATATCCTTGATAATTACGTTTCATCCAGTATCTATTCATGAAAATATTCTCCTGATCATTCTTGAATTTTACTCCACAAAGTAGTATCATGTTGACAATTTGGACGTTGTTAATTCTTGGATAAATTAATTCTTGAACTTGTTTTATTGAATTCTTATATCATTGTCATCATCCTCATGTTTATATTCTGTTGAAAGTCATCTGTGGCCTGTAGTGCATAGATGGACTTGGTATGATTATGACCAGGAATTATTCGGTGTAATCATGACCGTAATGTTACGAATGATGTGGTAAAAGTCATCATTGGCCCGTAGTGCATTGATGGACAGTTGTTGGCATGATCATGACCATTAATGAATATACGAATATCCTTGGCCGTAGTGCAGGGGTGATTCGATGATGTGGATTATTTTATTAAGCTGAGTCTCAGCGATCACAGTGTTGAAAAACCTTTTAAATCATAAAAGATAGTAGAGTTTATTTTCTACTTGACTCTTTTAATGGAATTGCTTGTTCCGCTGCAGTTAAACTTGATGTCTATTATATTTTATCAGTTTAACATTGTTGAAGGCTAATGATAATTTATTCTGCATTATCTTAGTCATAATATTTCTTACTGGGCTAGTTGAGCTCACCCTTTCTTTCACTGTTCTCTTCAGGAAATGAGAACGTAGCTGGGACAAGTCGGGGTACGGAGTGATGATCCGAATGATAGTATTAGTTAGTAGTCCTCACTATTCTATGTAATGGTGTGTTAATAAATGTAATGAGGACTCCTTTTGAGTATGAATACTCTCTAGAAGATAATATTTGTATTCAAACTCACAGTTTATGTTTTGTCGTATTATACACGACAGATGTATTAATCAGTTGTATTTGTATTCTGTACTATGTATCTGACGACCCAAGATGGGTGATGTATACCTATTTTTGGGGGCGTCACATATATATATATATATATATATATATATATATATATATATATATATATATATATAAACACATGCTAGATATATTATATTTATATATATAATATTACAACACACATCAACTTTTTCACCACCCAAAATCAATTTATAATAAAACAACCAACATTAATTAGCAACCCATCCACTTTTCCACCAAAACCCACTACCACACACACTCACACATTAAATTCCACCAACAAGTCACTCTCACACATCACTCTCACCCATATCACACACACACACACACACACACACACACACACACACATATATATATATATATATATATATATATATATATATATATATACACACACACACACACACACATCTCACATTTATATATATAATTTCCTCCTCTATACGTAACTTCCTTTCACCCCCAATTTTAAAATCAATTTTTCAACACATATGGGCCCCACATGTGGGCCCCACTTTTAAATAATTTTCTACCGATTATTTTGAAAAATGGGTAAATAGGAATCCAAATAATAAACAAAACTGAGTGACTTCTCACGTAAGCATCAATAATCAATACCGTGTGCTACTATGCAACCACGCGTATTACTGTACTTTTACTACCGAGTAGTTCAACAGTATTAACGGTAAAACTTCCGCCGTTATTTTCATAAAAATATTTTTGTCGTTTTCTCAATCCGACAATCATTCCGTTGTGGGGTTCACCAATGATTGCGCCGTTGTACGAATATTTCCCGACCAATAGAATATAATACAACAACTTGCATACTTTACAAAATTTTTAAATACTACCCACAACTATAACATTATATCAAATCCACACCATAATATTTAAAAAAATATTTGGAGAAATTTAAATCTTTATTCATAAAATCTGGGGTCTCACAATCTACCCTCCTTATAGAATTTTGCCCTCGAAATTTACGTACGTACCTGGTATGCCGGACAGATGTGGACACTTCGTTAGATTCTAACTCTTGAGGTATAACCTTTAAGCGTAGAATATATTCCAGGATTTAAACAGGTACATCTTCATACGTTAAATTGTAAGACCCCAGATTATTAATGAATAAAATCAAATTTTCTCTAAATATTATTGTGAATAATAAGGGGTTAATTTGATATAATACTTTGGTTATGGGTGAAATGTGCAAATTTTGCAAAATAAGCAAGTGGTTATAAAAAATTCATTTTGTCGGGGAATATTCGTTTGGTCGTAGAATATTCTTGCTGTCGGGTAATATTCGTACGACGGCGCAGCCTTGTGTGGGCCCCATAACGAAAAGCGATTGGATGAAGAAAATGACAAGTATAAGTTGTTTATAAATAACGGCGTAATTGTTACCGTTAATACTGTTGGAATACCCGGTGGTTAAAATACAGTAGCTGTGACGCCCCCAAAATAGGTATACAACACCCATTCTGAGTCGCCAAAATACATGGTACAGAAACAACTACATCTTTATTATTACAACACAAGAACTGTGAGTTTAAATACAAATATTGTCATTTAGACAATATCCACACTCAAATAAGTCCTCATTACAATTATTGATATATTATTTCACAAAAATGGTGAGGACTACTAAAGTAACTTCTAGAACCATCATTCCATACCCCGACTAGTACTCGCTACATTCTCGCCTCCTGAGAAGAATGGAACAAAAAGGAAAAGGGTGAGCTCAACTAGCCCAGTAAAGAACATTATGACTAAGATAATACAGAACAAATTATCGTTAGTCTTCAACAGGGAAAAATCTAATAGAATACAATAGACAACAAGTTTTAAATCAATAACTGCAGCGAAAACAGCAAACCATTAGAAGAGTCAAGTAGAGAATGAGTTCTACTATCTTCTAAGATTTAAAAGTCCATCATCAATATTTTATCCCTGTAACAACAATCAATAACCATCTTTAATCAAATATTCATCTTTGCACTACAGGCCAAAGATATTCACTTGTATCACCAGTCGGTCATGTTCATCTCAACACCTGTTCATCTTTGCACTACGGGCCAAAGATATTCATCAGTTAATCATTCATCTTTGCACTACGGGCCAAAGATATTCAGTATCATTTAGGACTGAGGATGATGAAAAATATCTTAAAGAAAACGAATCCAGTGAAACAAAATAACAATATTAAGGATTCGTATTTCGATTTATCCATGTCCAAAAAATACCTTACAATTATTCATAGTGAAATAGAATTCAAGAATGATCAAAACATGGATACAATCAAAGCTAGTACCCAGAATAGATATTTTGGACGAAAAGAAGAAAATTTCATTTTTCGGTGAATAGTAACTCGTGAATAGTAACTCGTGAATAGTAATTCATGAATAGTAACCCCGACGTGAAAAGTTCCAAATTTGATAAAAATTTTCAACCAATATTTCGGCATAATGATATTGAAGAAATAATATCATTTTCGAATAAAATAACATCCCTTACCTCAAAATAATCGTACTTCTGACTGAATTTCGGGTATAGTGCTGACAGAAACTTGCACCGTATAGCAACACTCAAAGTATACTAACAAGAATACGCTCGATAATATAGAGAGAGAAAGAGAGAAAACTTGTTTCTGGTATGATTTTCAATTCTAACTTAGCCCTCTATTTATAAGAAAATGCTAGAACGCCAAAGGAGACTAAAATAATAAATTAATATTTTTTAATTTTCCTTACGCATGCCAAGACCAAGACTTATCAAGGCATGCCAATTCTGAAATTCATCCCAGCAGCCCACATGTTTAATCCACCAACCAAAAAGTGGGTCCCGCAATTTAATAAAAATTATTTTATTTTTCGAAACTTCAGTAATTCATAGAAAATAGACCGTTTATCAGAAAAATACGAATTTTATGTCCATTCTGACTGAAATCGAATTCTCTACAACTTTGTAGCTTTAAGTTTTTCTAAATTCCAAACCAAAAATATCCGAAATCCACAAACGGATGATTTTTAATACCTCCATATCGACAAAATACTGATAAAACACCTCAGCTTTAATTCTTTCATTTTTATCCACATAAAAATAAATATATCCATCATTTATATCCACATAAAATAAATATTTCCTTATCATATGAATCAATAATTAATTATTCACCAATAATATTACAGAATCACATTTATGCCAACTAGGCCGTTCCCAGGAAAGAGGGGGCTTTCCAATAAGGATTTCTCCTTACTGGCGCGCAATTAGATGACCAAACCTCTCCTTAGACAGAACTTTCTAGACATTGCCAATAATGTTATATAATAATATTATTCAAATAATATGAATTATTGATCTGATAATGGGAAATACTGTGTAGTGATAATTATTGAAACAACAGTAATATAAAATATCAACGCAGCAATTATTGAATCAATAAAATAAAATACTGAACAGTAATTACTGTAACCATTATTGAGTAGTGCCTTCTTACGTAAGAATCAATAATTGGTGCAATCAGTGTGCTACTGTGTAACAACGCGTATTACTGTGTTTTAACCACCGGGCATTCCAACAGTATTAACGGTAACAATTACGCCGTTATTAATAAACAACATATACTTGTCGTTTTCTTCATCCAATCGCTTTCCGTTATGGGGCCCACAAAAGACTGCGCCGTCGTACGAATATTCCCCGACAGGAAGAATATTCCTACGACCAAACGAATATTCCCCGACAACAATGAGTATTTTATAACCACATGCTTATTTGAAATATTTGCGCATTTTACCCATAACTAACCTCATTAATCAATTTAACACTTACTATTTCAAAATAATAAATAGAGATAATTTAAATTTCATTTATTAATAATTTGGGGTCTTACAACCTCCCCTCCTTATGAAATTTCGTCCTCGAAATTGATGTATGTACCTGGTGTTTCGAAAAGATGAGGATACCTCGCTTTCATTTCCGTTTCCAACTCCCAGGTCATTTCCTCAATAGCATGGTTTCTCCACAAAACTTTAACTTGTGGTATGACCTTCGTGCGTAGGATATGCTCCTTTCTATCCAAGATTTTGACAGGTACCTCTTCGTACGTTAAGTCTTCAGCTATTTCGTCCGGTTCTAACTCAATAACGTGGTCTGGGTCTTTCACATATTTACGTAACACAGATATATAAAAAATATTATGAACACGAGACATACTTGGAGGTAACGCGAGTCTATAGGCCACATTTTCTATTCGGTCAAGAATCTGAAATGGACCAATAAATCGTGGATTGAGCTTTTCTCTCTTCCCAAATCTTGTAACTCCTTTCTATGGAGCCACACGCAACAATACATGATCCCCAATGTCAAATTTCACGTCCTTTCGATGAAGATCCGCATAACTCTTTTGTCGATCCTGTGCCGTTTGTATACGTTGTCGAATCGTTTGGATCTTCTCTGTAGTCATGCGTACCAACTCTGGTCCCAACAATGTTGCGTCACCCACCTCGTCCCAGCATACTGGAGAGCGACACTTTCGTCCATATAATGCTTCAAATGGGGCCACACCTATACTTGCCTGATAACTGTTATTGTAAGAGAATTCCACCAATGGTAGGTACTTATCCCAACTCCCTTTGAAATCTAGGACACAAAGTCTTAATAGATCTTCAAGGGTTTGAATAGTCCTCTCTGATTGTCCGTCCGTTTGAGGATGGTATGCCGAACTAAATCGTAAATCTGTGCCCATAGCTTTTTGCAAGCTAACCCAAAATCTTGAAGTGAATCTTGGGTCACGATCCGAAACTATGGATACTGGCATGCCATGCAGTCTCACAATCTCATCTACGTATATACGAGCAAGACGTTCAAGGGAATAAGTCTCCCGTATCGGTAAGAAATGAGCAGACTTGGTTAATCTATCAACAATAACCCAAATAGCATTTATGCCTTGAGAAACCGTGGGAAGACCCGTAACGAAATCCATGGTTATGTGTTCCCACTTCCATTTCGAAATCTCAAGTGGTTGCAATGGACCCTTTGGCACTTGATGTTCCGCCTTTACACGTTGACAAGTTAAACACCTCGAGATAAACTTTGCAATCTCTCTCTTCATATTATTCCACCAAAATGTATGTCGAAGATCACGATACATTTTGGTACTTCCAGGATGGATTGCAAATGGTGTATTGTGTGCTTCCATCATGATCTTGTACTTCAAATCAGAATCGTTAGGAACACAAAGTCTGGAGTTGACTCGAAGTATTCCTTCTTCATCGATTCTTGCTTCTGGAATAGAACCTTCTTGCACTTTCTTCTTCATATGCATCAGCTCTATGTCCGTAGCTTGAGCAGCTTTAACTTTATCGATTAAAGTCGGTTCTACTCATATATTTGATATCATCATGTGGGTACTTGGAGCCTTCATCTCTATCTCCATCCTTTGCAAGTCATACAAAATGGGCCTTTGTGTTAACAACATTGCACTCGTACCCGCATATGATCTTCTACTCAATGCGTCAGCTACTACGTTTGCTTTTCCAGGATGATATTGGATGGTATGATCGTAATCTTTCAACAACTCGAGCCAACGTCGCTGCCGCATGTTGAGTTCCTTTTGGGTGAAGAAATATTTGAGGCTTTTATGATCTGTATAGATCTCCACTTTCTCCCCATACAAGTAGTGTCTCCAGATCTTCAACGCGAAAACTACTGCTGCCAACTCCAAATCATGAGTAGGATAATTCCTCTCATATTCTTTGAGTTGTCGCGAGGCATAGGCTATGACTTTCCCATGTTGCATGAGAACACATCCTAACCCTTTGCCTGAAGCATCACTGTAGATAACAAATCCATCCGAACCAGACGGTATTGTCAGAACAGGTGCCGAAATGAGTCTCCTCTTAAGCTCTTGAAAACTCTTCTCGCATTCCTCGCTCCATACGAATTTGATATCTTTTCGAGTCAGCTGAGTTAACGGGGTAGCGATTCGAGAAAACCCTTCCACGAATCTTCGATAATAACCAGCTAAGCCTAGAAAGCTACGTACTTCGGTCACCGTCTTTGGTTGCTCCCAACTTTGTATTGCTTCAATCTTCGCCGGGTCAACAGATACTCCATGTTTTGACACCACGTGCCCAAGGAATGCTACTTCCTCAAGCCAGAACTTGCATTTCTTCAGCTTGGCATATAACTTATTTTCACGCAGCCTTTGGAGTACCAGCTTCAAATGATGCTCATGATCTTCACGGCTTTTGGAATATATGAGGATGTCATCAATAAAGACAACAACGAACTGATCCAAATAATCCTTGAATACTCGGTTCATCATATCCATGAAAGCCGCAGGAGCATTAGTCAATCCAAAAGACATGACTAGGAATTCATAATGCCCGTACCGAGTTCTGAAGGCAGTCTTTGGAATATCCTCAGTTTTAACCTTCAGCTGATGATATCCAGAACGAAGATCGATCTTTGAAAAGAATTGTGCTCCTTGTAACTGGTCAAACAGGTCATCAATACGAGGTAGCGGATACCTATTCTTAATAGTGACATGGTTTAATTCCCGGTAATCAATACAAAGTCGCATACTCCCGTCTTTCTTCTTTACAAATAAAACAGGAGCACCCCAAGGAGATGTACTAGGACGAATGAAATCGATGTCCAACAACTCTTATAGTTGGACCTTTAACTCCTGAAGTTCAATAGGAGCCATTCGATATGGGATTTTAGAAATAGGCTTTGTACCAGGTTCAAGATCAATAAAGAATTCAATTTCTCGTTCCGGGGGTAGACCGGGAAGTTCTTCAGGAAATACGTCAGGAAAGTCAATAACAACAGGAATATTATTCAAATTTGACGTGTCTTTATTCAAATCCATAACATGGGCTAAGAAAGCTTGACATCCGTTTTTTAATAAACGAATGGCTTTATGGCTTGATATAACAGTGATTGATTTTAATGGCTTAGTTGTTTGAATTCGTACAACAGGTTGGTTAGGAATATGAAAACTAACAACCTTACGAAAACAATAAATTTTGGCATGATGAGTAGTTAACCAATCAATTCCTAAAATCACATCAAAAGCAAGTATCTTTAAAGAGATAAGATCAATAGGTAATGTGATAGTGCCAACTTGGATCATGCAAGATTTATAAACTGTAGATGTAACAAAGGTTTCACCTAACGGAGTTTCAACAGATAAGTCAAAGTGCAATTTCCCCGGAGTCAAGTTTAAACGTTGAGCACAAGCAGGAGAGATAAAAGAATGGGTAGAACCGGTATCTAGTAAGGTATAAACTTCGCAAGAATTCAAGATTAGCTTACCCGTAATCACCTCGTTCGGGTTCCTCACGTTTTGGCCAGTTACGACAAACGCTCTTCCAGGAACTGCTGATTTCGCCTTATCCGGGACAGCCCTTGGAATCACCACTCCCGCTGAACTTGGTTTCGCTATAGTACAATCTCGAGCGATGTGGCCTTCCTTCCCACAGTTGTAACACACCTTGGATTGTTGTGGACAGTTTGGGCTGATATGTCACTCTTTCCCGCATTTGTAACATCTAACTGGCGGCCGTTCTCCTCCCCTAAAATTTGTTGTTGGTGCTGGTGCTGCTGCTGATGTCTTCCCGTCATTGTTGAATCTCCTCTTTCTGAAATTTTCACTTGACTCACCTCTCCTATTATCATGGCCACGATGACTACCCGAGTGGTTACCGCCTTTGTTCGTATTTTTCCCTCCTCGTTGGTTATCATCGCTCTGATGATTGCTGTCACCGGTATGACCCTGGTTGTGGTCCCTCGGTTGAGTATACTCATTATCTCTCTCTAATAATTGGGCCCTGTTGACAACGTCTGAATACAGAGAAAATTTATGAGAGATAAGGTATTGACGAATCTCAGGTTTTAAACCTCTCAGAAACATCCGCGTCATACGTTCCTCATTTTCTACCAAATGAGGTGCAAACCTGGATAACTCTGCAAACTTCGCCTCGTACTGGGACACCGTCATGTTGTTTTGTTCCAGTCTGATAAACTCCACCTCCTTCATATGACGAATACTTTCAGGGAAGTACTTGCCATTAAACAGTTTCTGAAATGTTTCCCAGGACATATTGAGTGCGTCAGGCTGGGTACGCTTCACAGACTCCCACCAGTAGTCTGCCTCACCGCGGAACATAAAGGTAGCGAATGGAACCTTCTGCTCCTCCGTGCATCCCAAGACATCGAATATCTTGGTAATTTGCTTGACCCATGTTTCCGCCATGATCGGATCCGGCTTTCCTTTAAATTCTGGTGGTCCCAACTCCTTGAACTGCTTGGCTGTGACAGACCGCGTGTTGTCATTATTTCCACCTGTATTTTGTACACGAGTCTCCCTCGTCTGATTTTGCATGAACTGCAAAAAGCTCCTAAACATTCCATCGTTCATCGTTTGCTCGGTAGCGTTGTTTACAGGAGGAATATTGCCTTCCTGTTGCACGTTCTCCTGGTTTGTGACTAAAGGTTGTTCCACAGTCTCATACACTCCATTGTTAACGTTCTCAGCAGCCATTCTTAAATACTGCCATAAAACAAGGGTTAATTAAACAAATTAACATATCACATAATATCCCCATGTTATGACTGACCAACAAATAAGCTTAGATAGGACACACTAGCAAAGGATTTACTCATCTCTCCCCTCCTAGTTCTATTCCCCGATCTCCGCCAGAGACCATATCCCTAAGCTCTGATACCAACTGTGACGCCCCCAAAATAGGTATACAACACCCATTCTGAGTCGCCAAAATACATGGTACAGAAACAACTACATCTTTATTATTACAACACAAGAACTGTGAGTTTAAATACAAATATTGTCATTTAGACAATATCCACACTCAAATAAGTCCTTATTACAATTATTGATATATTATTTCACAAAAATGGTGAGGACTACTAAAGTAACTTCTAGAACCATCATTCCATACCCCGACTAGTACTCGCTACATTCTCGCCTCCTGAGAAGAATGGAACAAAAAGGAAAAGGGTGAGCTCAACTAGCCCAGTAAAGAACATTATGACTAAGATAATACAGAACAAATTATCGTTAGTCTTCAACAGGGAAAAATCTAATAGAATACAATAGACAACAAGTTTTAAATCAATAACTGCAGCGAAAACAGCAAACCATTAGAAGAGTCAAGTAGAGAATGAGTTCTACTATCTTCTAAGATTTAAAAGTCCATCATCAATATTTTATCCCTGTAACAACAATCAATAACCATCTTTAATCAAATATTCATCTTTGCACTACAGGCCAAAGATATTCACTTGTATCACCAGTCGGTCATGTTCATCTCAACACCTGTTCATCTTTGCACTACGGGCCAAAGATATTCATCAGTTAATCATTCATCTTTGCACTACGGGCCAAAGATATTCAGTATCATTTAGGACTGAGGATGATGAAAAATATCTTAAAGAAAACGAATCCAGTGAAACAAAATAACAATATTAAGGATTCGTATTTCGATTTATCCATGTCCAAAAAATACCTTACAATTATTCATAGTGAAGTAGAATTCAAGAATGATCAAAACATGGATACAATCAAAGCTAGTACCCAGAATAGATATTTTGGACGAAAAGAAGAAAATTTCATTTTTCGGTGAATAGTAACTCGTGAATAGTAACTCGTGAATAGTAACTCATGAATAGTAACCCCGACGTGAAAAGTTCTAAATTTGATAAAAATTTCTAACCAATATTTCGGCATAATGATATTGAAGAAATAATATCATTTTCGAATAAAATAACATCCCTTACCTCAAAATAATCGTACTTCTGACTGAATTTCGGGTATAGTGCTGACAGAAACTTGCACCGTATAGCAACACTCAAAGTATACTAACAAGAATACGCTCGATAATATAGAGAGAGAAAGAGAGAAAACTTGTTTCTGGTATAATTTTAAATTCTAACTTAGTCCTCTATTTATAGGAAAATGCTAGAACACCAAAGGAGACTAAAATAATAAATTAATATTTTTTAATTTTCCTTACGCATGCCAAGAC
This sequence comes from Panax notoginseng, assembly GCA_016801055.1. Lineage (NCBI taxonomy): Eukaryota > Viridiplantae > Streptophyta > Magnoliopsida > Apiales > Araliaceae > Panax > Panax notoginseng. The sequence continues at coordinate 66,241,862 of CM029013.1, read as the reverse complement.
CAAGACTTATCAAGGCATGCCAATTCTGAAATTCATCCCAGCAGCCCACATGTTTAATCCACCAACCAAAAAGTGGGTCCCGCAATTTAATAAAAATTATTTTATTTTCCGAAACTTCAGTAATTCATAGAAAATAGACCGTTTATCAGAAAAATACGAATTTTATGTCCATTCTGACTGAAATCGAATTCTCTACAACTTTGTAGCTTTAAGTTTTTCCAAATTCCAAACCAAAAATATCCGAAATCCACAAACGGATGATTTTTAATACCTCCATATCGACAAAATACTGATAAAACACCTCAGCTTTAATTCTTTCATTTTTATCCACATAAAAATAAATATATCCATCATTTATATCCACATAAAATAAATATTTCCTTATCATATGAATCAATAATTAATTATTCACCAATAATATTACAGAATCACATTTATGACAACTAGGCCGTTCCCAGGAAAGAGGGGGCTTTCCAATAAGGATTTCTCCTTACTGGCGCACAATTAGATGACCAAACATCTCCTTAGACAGAACTTTCTAGACATTGCCAATAATATTATATAATAATATTATTCAAATAATATGAATTATTGATCTGATAATGGGAAATACTGTGTAGTGATAATTATTGAAACAACAGTAATATAAAATATCAACGCAGCAATTATTGAATCAATAAAATAAAATACTGAACAGTAATTACTGTAACCATTATTGAGTAGTGCCTTCTTACGTAAGAATCAATAATTGGTGCAATCAGTGTGCTACTGTGTAACAACGCGTATTACTGTGTTTTAACCACCGGGTATTCCAACAGTATTAACGGTAACAATTACGCCGTTATTAATAAACAACATATACTTGTCGTTTTCTTCATCCAATCGCTTTCCGTTATGGGGCCCACAAAAGATTGCGCCGTCGTACGAATATTCCCCGACAGGAAGAATATTCCTACGACCAAACGAATATTTCCCGACAACAATGAGTATTTTATAACCACCTGCTTATTTGAAATATTTGCACATTTTACCCATAACTAACCTCATTAATCAATTTAACACTTACTATTTCAAAATAATAAATAGAGGGAATTTAAATTTCATTTATTAATAATTTGGGGTCTTACAGTAGCACACGGTATTGCACCAATTATTGATTCTTACGTAAGAAGGCACTACTCAATAATTGTTACAGTAGTTATTATTTAATATTTTATTTAATTGATTCAATAATTGCTGCGTTGATATTTTATATTGTTGTTGTTTCAATAATTGTTGATGCACAGTATTTTCCTTTATCAAGTCAATAATTCATATTATTTGAAGAATATTATTAGATAACATTATTGGCAATGTCTAGAAAGTTCTGTCTAAGGAGATGTTTGGTCATCTAATTGCGCGCCAGTAAGGAAAAATTCTTATTGGAAAGCCCCCTCTTTCCTGGGAACGGCCTGGTTGTCATAAATGTGATTCTGTAATATTATTTGTGAATAATTAATTATTGATTCATATGATAAGGAAATATTTATTTTATGTGGATATAAATGAGGGATATATTTTTGTGGTTAAAAATGAAGGAGTTAATGTTGAAGTTTTTATCAGTATTTTTGTCGGAATGGAGGTATTAAAAAATCAGGATTTTTGAGATATTTTGCGGGGGTTATAATTTTTAATCCGACCGTTGGATCGTGGTAATTTTTGGATATGTTATACATATATAAGTTGAATATATGTCCACAAATTTTGAACCGTTAAAAATGAACGTATGATTTATTATGAATTTTACGAGATGACTGGTTTAGAAATTGTTGAATTTTTGGAGTTTATCATTTTGATGGAAAATTTTAGAATTGGTGGACCCCACTCTTGGTTGGTGAAGAAATGTGCTGAGATTTTTATTCAAATGTGGTGGGTGGGAATAGTAGCAGGTAAAGCCATCAGGTTGCAGGTTAAGTTTGCTTCGGCGTGCTAACATTTTCCTATAAATAGAGGGCTAAGTTAGAATTAAAAATCACACCAGAAACAAGTTTTCTCTCTTTCTCTCTCTAGATTATTGAGTATATTTTGTGAATATTTAGATACTTTGAGAGTTTCTATTCATCAGAGCAATTTTTTTTCAACCTTATACCGGTATTCCGACCAGAAGTACTGATATTTTGAGGTAAGGGATATTATTTTCTTCTTAAATGATATTATTTTCGTCAATATTATTATACTGAAATATCAACATGAGTTTTTATCAAATTTAGAACTTTTTTGTGTCGGGGTTACTATTCACGTATACGTTATTATTCACGTATACGGCACTATTCACCGAAAAATAAAATTTTTCCTTTTTGTCTAAGATGTCTATTATGGTTACTATCTTTGATTGTATCCATATTTTGATCTTTATTTTTGGATTCTGCTTCACAATTGATTATTATGAAGTATTATTGATCTTGGATAAACTGTTATACGAATCCCTACTATTTGTCCTTCTGTCTCACTGGATTCGTTCTCTTTAAGATATTTTTCATCATCCTCAGTCCTAAATAATGATATTACTGAATATCTTTGGCCTGTAGTGCAAAGATGTATGATTACTTGATGAATATCTTTGGCCTGTAGTGCAAAGATAAACAGGTGTTGAGATGAACATGACTGGCAGGTTATACAAATGAATATATTTGGCCTGTAGTGCAAAGATGAATATTTGGATAAAGATGATTATTAATTGATGTTACAGGGATAAAATATTGATGATAAACTTTTAAATCTTAGAAGATAGTAGAATTCATTCTCTACTTGACTCGTCTAATGGTTTGCTGTTTCCGCTGCAGTTGTTGATCTAAAATTTATTGTCGATTATATTCTATCAGATTTTTTTCTGTTGAATACTAATGATAATTTGTTGTATATTATCTTTGTGACAACCCCAAAATAGGTCCATTCCACCCAACCCATTCTGAGTCGTCAAATACATGGTACAGAAAACAACTACAACTTTATTACAACAATTGTCGTGCAAAATACAACAACACATATGCTGTGAGTTTGGATACAAATATATACCAAATGTGACTCATGTTCTAACCGTGGACATCACCTCACAATAATACCTTACATAAAGGTATAGTCAAAAACTATTTTAGAAATTAGAATCTTTGGGAAATGCTCAAGGAAACTTTCGTACATGGGAGGCCACGCGTCTAGGTTATGATAGATATCATATGGCCACAGAATTATCCTTGGTTGACCCAATAGACCCCAAAGAAAAACGAGATGATTACTATCATATTCTTTCCAATGGTGAGTCTTCTCTTGACATATCATTATCTCTACTGTCTCTAATTGAGAATTATACTTCAAACAAACACCAAGATTATATAGGTAGTGCTCGTATATATACTCAGCAAGTGGATGAGCACATCCCTGTCTTATGATGACACGAGGTTGTATGTCGTTAGACATCTTGTATGATAGTGGCAAACCACCCTTCCAACGTTGGGTACACCTTACCCTATTGGATTCACCAAATAAAACTACTAAATAAACTTTTCTATACTGCTTCGGGAGAACATCCACAGCTAGAGACCACCGTTCTATTTCCCCGTTACCCTCGCTCGACCCAGCTACACTCTTATTGCCTGAAAGGAATTGTGAAACAAAAGGGTGAGCATAACTAGCTCAGTAAAGAATATCATGACTAAAGATAATTAAATTATCAATAGCCTTCATCAATAATAAATCAGAGATTTAGAACATATGGTAAATGATAAAAATTTCAACTATAGTTACAGCGGAACTAGCAATCCATTAGAAGAGTCAAATAGACTATAAAGTCTACTATCTTCTCCATGTTAAAAATTCACCAACAATGTTTTATCCCTGTAACATCAATCAACAATTCTGATCCACAATCATATGAATAACTCATAATTATAACTGTTGTGACGCCCCCAAAATAGGTATACAACACCCATTCTGAGTCGCCAAATACATGGTACAGAAAGCAAACTACAACTTCAATAATACAATTGTCGTGCAAAATACGACAACACATACTGTGAGTTTAAATACAAATATTGTCTTCTAGACAATATCCACACTCAAATAAATCCTCATTATAATTATTCAAACACTATTTTACAGAAATAGTGAGGACTGCTAAAACATCTTTCTAGAACCATCACTCCATACCCCGACTAGATCCTGCTATGTTCTCACCTCCTGAGAAGAAAAATGGAACAAAAAGGAAAAGGGTGAGCTCAACTAGCCCAGTAAAGAATATTATGACTAAGATAATATACAACAAATTATCGTTAGTCTTCAACAGGGAAAAATCTGATAAAATATAATCGACAACAAGTTTTAGATCAACAACTGCAGCGGAAACAGCAAACCATTAGAAGAGTCAAGTAGAGAAAGAATTCTACTATCTTCTAAGATTTAAAAGTTCATCATCAATATTTTATCCCTGTAACATCAATTAATAATCATCTTTATCCAAATATTCATCTTTGCACTACAGGCCAAAGATATTCATTTGTATCACCTGTCAGTCATGTTCATCTCAACACCTGTTCATCTTTGCACTACAGGCCAAAGATATTCATTTGTATCACCTGTCAGTCATGTTAAACTCAACACCTGTTCATCTTTGCACTACAGGCCAAAGATATTCATTAATATCATCATTTAGGACTGAGGATGATGAAAAATATCTTAAAGAGAACGAATCCAATGAGACAGAAGGACAAATAGTAGGGATTCGTATAACAGTTTATCCAAGATCAATAATACTTCATAATAATCAATTGTGAAGCAGAATTCAAAAATAAAGATCAAAACATGGATACAATCAAAGATAGTAACCATAATAGACATCTTGGACAAAAAGGAAAAATTTTATTTTTCGGTGAATAGCGCCGTATACGTGAATAGTGCCGTATACGTGAATAGTAACCCCCGACACAAAAAGTTCCAAATTTGATAAAAACTCATATCAATATTTTAGCATAATGATATTGAAGAAAATAATATCATTTAAGAAGAAAATAATATCCCTTACCTCAAAATATCAGTACTTCTGGTCGGAATACCGGTATAAGGCTGAAAGAAACTTGCTCTGATGAACAGAAACTCTCAAAGTATCTAAATACTCACAAAATACACTCAATAATCTAGAGAGAGAAAGAGAAAAAACTTGTTTCTGGTGTGATTTTTAATTCTAACTTAGCCCTCTATTTATAGGAAAATTTTAGTAGGTTTGACCTGCAACCTGATGGCTTTACCTGCTACTATTCCCACCCACCACATTTAAAATATAATTCAGCACATTTCTTCACCAACCACAAGTGGGGCCCACCAATTCTAGAATTTTCCATCAAAATGATAAACTCCGAAAATTCAACAATTTCTGAACCAGTTATCTCGTAAAATTCATAATAAATCATACGTTCATTTTTAACGGTTCAAAATTTGTGGACATATACTCAACTTATATATGTATAACATATCCAAAAATTACCACGATCCAACGGTCGGATTAAAAATTATAACCCCCGCAAACTATCTCAAAAACCCTGATTTTAAATACCTCCATTCCGACAAAAATACTGACAAAAACCTCAACATTAACTCCTTCATTTTTAACCACAAAAATATATCCCTCATTTATATCCACATAAAATAAATATTTCCTTATCATATGAATCAATAATTAATTATTCACAAATAATATTACAGAATCACATTTATGACAACCAGGCCGTTCCCAAGAAAGAGGGGGCTTTCCAATAAGGATTTCTCCTTACTGGCGCGCAATTAGATGACCAAACCTCTCCTTAGACAGAACTTTCTAGACATTGCCAATAATGTTATCTAATAATATTATTCAAATAATATGAATTATTGATCTGATAAATGAAAATACTGTGCAACAACAATTATTGAAACAACAATAATATAAAATATCAACGCAGCAATTATTGAATCAATAAAATAAAATATTGAATAATAACTACTGTAACAATTATTGAGTAGTGCCTTCTTACGTAAGAATCAATAATTGGTGCAATACCGTGTGCTACTGTATTTTAACCATCGGGTATTCCAACAGTATTAACGGTAACAACTACGCCGTTATTTATAAACAACTTATACTTGTCGTTTTCTTCATCCAATCGCTTTCCGTTATGGGGCCCACACAAGGCTGCGTCGTCGTACGAATATTCCCCGACAGCAAGAATATTCCACGACCAACCGAATATTCACCGACCAAAAATAAATATTTTATAACCACTTGCTTATTTTGCAAAATTTGCACATTTCACCCATAACCAAAGTATTATATCAAATTAACCCCTTATTATTCACAATAATATTTAGAGAAAATTTGATTTTATTCATTAATAAGTTGGGGTCTTACAACTGTAGTTCTAAATTCCTCTTCTCATCCAGGACGAAGATAATTTTCATCACCTATCTTTACCTGAAACATCAAAGATCATGGTTACACCAAATCATATTTCCTGTTCATAATCATACTAATAACTTCATCTTTGCACTACGGCCAAAGATATTCATTTGTATCACCAGTTGGTCATGTTTATCTCAACATCTGTTCATCTTTGCACTACTGGCCAAAGATATTTAACAACATGTCATCTTTGCACTACGGGCCAAAGATATTCATCAACAATTCATCTTTGCACTACAGGCCAAAGATATTCATCAACATTTCATCTTTGTACTACAGGCCAAAGATATTCATCAACAGTTCATATTTACACTACAGCCAAATATATTCATCAACAGTTCATATTTACACTATAGGCCAAATATATTAATATCTCAAAGAAATATATAATCATTTCAGAATTTATATAAACAATAATTATAACCATGTTGATCAATTCACCTTTGCACTTAAGCTAAAGATATTCACTTATAAATTCAATGGTCATGATCATACCAGTCAACAATTCAACTTTGCACTACTGGTCAAAGAGAACCCATAGTCATGATCATACCAATAATTTATCCATTTTTACCCTCAAGCGATTTCAACATCAAGGTTATAAAAATGTTATATATGATAATAAAAATAATATGATCAAAACATGGATTTAATTTCAAGAGCAATATTCATAAATCAACTATAATTTGGTTAGAAAAAGAAACTAATTTTGTCGTGAATAGTAACTCGTGAATAGTAACTCATGAATAGTAACTCGTGAATAGTAACTCATGAATAGTAACTCATGAATAGTAACCCTGACATGAAAAAGGTAGAAATTCCACAATAATATACATACCAATATTTTGGTATAATGATATTGAAAGAATAATATTCTTAAGCTTATAAACAATTTATTTAAATTGTTTACACTTTACTAATTAATGCATTTAATCATCATAAAATGCCAACTCTTAAGATTTCATCATCAATAACCAAAACCCTCATCAAAAATTTGCATATACCTCATATATAGGATTCTCAAGCCATGAAATCCTATTTTTCAATTTTCTTACTTCACATAACATATTTAATTCATTTTCTCATAACTAGACTATTTTCATAAAAAATACCCAATCCGTTCCAAAAATATTTCTTTTCTGGGATTTAGCATAATATAGTCCCATAGTGAACATATATTTTTCTCAGAATTTTTAAAAGTCATTTACTATTTTTCATATAGCCAAAATAGCCGAATATTTAGACATTTATCAAAAATTGTACTTTTGTCTAAAAATTCTGAAATTTACAGAGTATACTTCTATCATATACATGTATTCCCAATAAAAATTTCATCAATTTTGGAGTTAACCACAAGGAATTATAAGCTGTTACTTCTAAAATAGTCTTTTCTCATAAAATTCATAACTCTCAATCTATACATCCAAAAATCACCATTTTTGGACACAATCAAGAAAACTCATCAAAATATCATTTCAAATTTTTCCAGAATTTTTGAAGATCAGAAAAATTACGAAACTGAAAATCATAACAACCCTTAAAATCCCTTAATATCCCTTACAATCCCTTACAATCCCTTACCTCAAAAGAGCAGTACTTCTGACTGGATATCGGATATGATGCTGAAGGAAACTTGCACTGAATAGCAACTCTCAGAGTATCTAAATACTCACAAAATATGCTTCATAATATAGAGAGAGAAAGAGAGAAAGCTTATGTTTCTGGTGTGATTTTCAATTCTAACTTAGCCCTCTATTTATAGGAAAATTTTGGTAGGTTTGACCTGCAACCTGATGGCTTTACCTGCTACTATTCCCACCCACCACATTTGAAATATAATTCAGCACATTTCTTCACCAACCACAAGTGGGACCCACCAATTCTAGAATTTTCCACCAAAATGATTAACTCCGAAAATTTAACAATTTCTGAACCAGTAATCTCGTAAAATCCATAACAAATTATACGCTCATTTTTAACGGTTCAAAATTTGTGGGCATATACTCAACTTATATATGTATAACATATCCAAAAATTACCACGATCCAACGGTCGGATTAAAAATTATAACCCCCGCAAAATATCTCAAAAACCCTGATTTTTAATACCTCCATTCCGACAAAAATACTGATAAAAACCTCAACATTAACTCCTTCATTTTTAACCACAAAAATATATCCCTCATTTATATCCACATAAAATAAATATTTCCTTATCATATGAATCGATAATTAATTATTCACAAATAATATTACAGAATCACATTTATGACAACCAGGCCGTTCCCAGGAAAGAGGGGGCTTTCCAATAAGGATTTCTCCTTACTGGCGCGCAATTAGACGACCAAACCTCTCCTTAGACAGAACTTTCTAGACATTGCCAATAATGTTATCTAATAATATTATTCAAATAATGTGACACCCCCAAAACAGGTCCATTCCACCCAACCCATTCTGAGTCGTCAAATACATGGTACAGAAAACATCTACAACTTTATTACAACAATTGTCGTACAAAATACAACAACACATATGCTGTGAGTTTGGATACAAATATATACCAAATATGACTCATGTTCCAACCGTGGACATCACCTCACAATAACACCTTACATAAAGGTATAGTCAAAAACTGTTTTAGAAATTAAAATCTTTGGGAAGTGCTCAAGGAAACCTTCGTACATGGGAGGCCACGCGTCTAGGTTATGATAGATATCATATGGCCACAGAATTATCCTTGGTTGACCCAATAGACCCCAAAGAAAAACGAGAAGATTACTATCATATTCTTCCCAATGGTGAGTCTTCTCTTGACATATCATTATCTCTACTGTCTCTAATTGAGAATTATACTTTAAACAAACACCAAGATTATATAGGTAGTGCTCGTATATATATACTCAGCAAGTGGATGAGCACATCCCTGTCTTATGATGACACGAGGTTGTATGTCGTTAGACATCTTGTATGATAGTGGCAAAACACCCTTCCAACATTGGGTTCGCCTCACCCTATTTTCTTCACCAAATATAACTACTAAATGATGACCACCGTTCTATTCCCTTGTTACCCTCGCTCGACCCAGCTACACTCTTATTACCTGAAAGGAATTGTGAACAGAAGGGTGAGCACAACTAGCCCAGTAAAGAATATCATGACTAAAGATAAATAAATTATCAATAGTCTTCATCAATAATAAATCAGAGATTTAGAACATATGGCAGATGATAAAAAATTTCAACCATAGTTGCAGCGGAACGAGCAATCCATTAGAAGAGTCAAATAGACTATAAAGTCTATTATCTTCTCCATGTTAAAAATCCACCAACAATATTTTATCCATGTAACATCACTCAACAGTTCCTTTCCACAATCATATGAATAACTCATAATCATAATTGTGACTATAAATTTTTCTTCGCACCCAGGACGAAGAATATTTTCATCACCTGTCTTTACCTGAAACATCAAAGATCATGGTTATACCAAATCACAGTTCATGTTCATAATCATACTAATAAAACCATCTTTGCACTACGGCCAAAGATATTCAACAACAGTTCATCTTTGCACTACAGGCCAAAGATATTCATCAATAATTCATCTTTGCACTACAGGCCAAAGATATTCTTCAACAATTCATATTTGCACTACAGGCCAAATATATTCATATCTCAAAGAAATATATAATCATTTCAGAATTTATATAAACAATAATTATAACCATGTTGATCAATTCACTTTTTCACTTAAGCTTAAGATATTCAATTATAAATTCAATGGTCATGATCATACCAGTCACAATTCAACTTTGCACTACAGGCCAAAGAGAACCCTAGTCATGATCATACCAATAATCTACCCATCTTTACACTCCAGTGAAAGAGAATTTCAACATCAGGGTTATAAAAATGTTATATATGATGATAAAAATAATATGATCAACATATAGTTTTAATCTCAAGAGTAATATTCGTAACTCATGAATAGTAAATCGTGAATAGTAACTCATGAATAGTAACTCGACACAAAAAGGTAAAAATTCCACAATAAAATCCATACCAGTATTTCGGTATAATGATATTGAAAGAATAATATTTCTTAAGCTTATAAACAATTTATTTAAATTGTTTACACTTAACTAAATAATGCATTTAATCATTCTAAAATACCAAACTCATAAGATTTTATCACCAATAATCAAAACCCTCATCAAAAATCTGCATATACCTCATATAGGATTCTCAAGCCATAAAATCCTATTTTCCAATTTTCTTACTTCACATAACATATTTAATTCATTTACTCATAACTAGTCCATTTTCATGAAAAATACCAAATCAGTTCCAAAAATATTTCTTTTCTGGGATTTAGCATAATATAGTCCCATATTGAACATATATTTTTCTCAAAATTTTTAAAACTCATTTACTATTTTTCATATGGCCAAAACCACCGAATATTTAGACATTTATCAAAAATTGTACTTTTGTCCAAAAATTCTAAAATTTACAGAGTATACTTCTATCATACACATGTACTCCCAATAAAAATTTCATCAATTTTGGAGTTAACCACAAGGAATTATAAGCTGTTACTTCTAAAATAGTCTTTTCTCATAAAATTCATAACTCTCAATCTATACATCCAAAAATCACCATTTTTGGACACAATCAAGAAAACTCATCAAAATATCATTTCAAATTTTTCCAGAATTTTTGAAGATCAGAAAAATTACGAAACTGAAAATCATAACAACCCTTAAAATCCATTACTATCCCTTACTATCCCTTATAATCCCTTACTATCCCTTACAATCTCTTACAATTCCTTACCTCAAAAGAGCAGTACTTCTGACTGGATATCGGATATGATGCTGAAGGAAACTTGCACTGATGAATAGTAACTCACCAAGAATCTAAATACTCACAAAATACACTCAATAATCTAGAGAGAGAAAGAGAGAAAGCTTATGTTTCTGGTGTGATTTTCAATTCTAACTTAGCCCTCTATTTATAGGAAAATTTTGGTAGGTTTGACCTGTAACCTGATGGCTTTACCTGCTACTATTCCCACCCACCACATTTGAAATATAATTCAGCACATTTCTTCACCAACCACAAGTGGGACCCACCAATTCTAGAATTTTCCACCAAAATGATTAACTCCGAAAATTCAACAATTTCTGAACCAGTCATCTCGTAAAATTCATAACAAATTATACGTTCATTTTTAACGGTTCAAAATTTGTGGGCATATACTCAACTTATATATGTATAACATATCCAAAAATTACCACGATCCAACGGTCGGATTAAAAATTATAACCCCCGCAAAATATCTCAAAAACCCTGATTTTTAATACCTCCATTCTGACAAAAATACGGATAAAAACCTCAACATTAACTCCTTCATTTTTAACCACAAAAATATATCCCTCATTTATATCCACATAATATAAATATTTCCTTATCATATGAATCAATAATTAATTATTCACAAATAATATTACAGAATCACATTTATGACAACCAGGCCGTTCCCAGGAAAGAGGGGGCTTTCCAATAAGGATTTCTCCTTACTGGCGCGCAATTAGATGACCAAACCTCTCCTTAGACAGAACTTTCTAGACATTGCCAATAATGCTATCTAATAATACTATTCAAATAATATGAATTATTGATCTGATAATGGAAAATACTGTGCAGCAACAATTATTGAAACAACAATAATATAAAATATCAACGCAACAATTATTGAATCAATAAAATAAAATATTGAACAGTAATTACTGTAACAATTATTGAGTAGTGCCTTCTTACGTAAGAATCAATAATTTCAAAAATACTATGCAATACTGTGTGCTACTGTGCAATAACGCGTATTACTGTATTTTAACCACCGGGTATTCCAACAGTGTTAACGGTAACAACTACGCCGTTATTTGTAAAAACTCAAATTTGTCGTTTTCCTTCACCCGACAGTTATTCGTTATGGGGCCCACAAATAGCTGCGTCGTCGTACGAATATTCTCCGACAGAAAGAATATTCCACGACCAAACGAATATTCCCCGACAACAATGAATATTTTTTAACCACTTGCTTATTTTGAAAAAAAATTCATATTTCACCCAATACTTTAAACTTTTATCAATTTAACCATTTACTGAATAGTAATTATAAGAAAAATTGAATACTTTTATTTCATAAAATTCGGGGTCTTACAAATAATATGAATTATTGATCTGATAATGGGAAATACTGTGCAGTGACAATTATTGAACAACAATAATATAAAATTTCAACGTAGCAATTATTAAATCAATAAAATAAAATATTGAACAGTAATTACTGTAACAATTATTGAGTAGTGTCTTCTTACGTAAGAATCAATAATTTCAAAAATACTGTGCAATACCGTGTGCTACTATGCAATAACGCGTATTACTGTATTTTAACCACTGGGTATTCCAACAGTGTTAACGGTAACAACTACGCCGTTATTTATAAAAACTCAAATTTGTCGTTTTCTTCACCCGACAGTTATTCGTTATGGGGCCCACAAATAGCTGCGCCGTCGTACGAATATTCCCCGACAGAAAGAATATTCCACGACCAAACGAATATTCCCCGACAACAATGATTATTTTATAACCATTTGCTTATTTTGAAAAAAATTTATATTTTACCCTTAACTTTAACATTTATCAATTTAATCATTTACTGAATAGTAATTATAAGAAAAATTGAATACTTTTATTTCATAAAATTCGGGGTCTTACAATCTTAGTCATAATATTTTTTACTGGGCTAGTTGAGCTCACCCTTTTTCTTTTTGTTCCATTTTTTTTCTCAGGAGGTGAGAACATAGCAGGATCTAGTCGGGGTATGGAGTGATGGTTCTAGAAAGATGTTTTAGCTGTCCTCACTATTTCTGTAAAATAGTATTTGAATAATTGTATTGAGGACTTATTTGAGTGTGGATATTGTCTAGAAGACAATATTTATATTTAAACTCACAGTATGTGTTGTCGTATTTTGCACGACAATTGTATTATTGAAGTTGTAGTTTACTTTCTGTACCATATATTTGACGACTCAAAATGGGTGTTGTATACCTATTTTGGGGGCGTCACAGTTGGTATCAGAGCTTAGGGATATGATCCCTGGCTGAGATGTGAGACAAGAACTAGGAGGGGAGAGACGGGGAATTCCTTCGCTAGTATGACCTGACTAAGTTTATTTGGTGTTTATTTGGTCGGTCAGAGTATAGGGATAATATATGACATGACTATTAACCCTTATTTTATGGCAGTATTTAAGAATGGCAGCTGAGAACGTTAATAATGGAGTAAATCATACCGTGGAGACACCTTTGATCACCACCCAAGATAACGTGCAACAGGAAGGCAATATTCCTCCTGTAAACAACGTTACCGAGAAAACGATGAATGATAGAATGTTTAGGAGCCTTTTGCAGTTCATGCAAAATCAGACGAGGGAGACTCATGTGCAGAATACAGGTGGAAATGATAACAACGCGCGGTTTGTCACAGCCAAGCAGTTCAAAGAATTGGGACCACCAGAATTTAAGGGAAAGCCGGATACGATCATGGCGGAAACGTGGGTCAAGCAAATTACCAAGATATTCGATGTCTTGGGATGCACGGAGGAACAGAAGGTTCCATTCGCCACTTTTATGTTCCGCGGTGAGGCAGACTACTGGTGGGAGTCTGTGAAGCGTACCCAGCCTGACGCACTAAACATGTCCTGGGAAATATTTCAAAAAACTGTTCAATGACAAGTACTTTCCTGAAAGTATTCGTCATATGAAGGAGGTGGAGTTTATCAGACTGGAACAAAATAACATGACGGTGTCCTAGTACGAGGCTTAGTTTGCAGAGTTATCCAGGTTTGCACCTCATTTGGTCGAAAATGAGGAACGAATGACAAGGATGTTTCTGAGAGGTCTAAAACCCGAGATTCGACAATATCTTATCTCTCATAAATTTTTTTATATTCAGATGTTGTAAACATGGCTCAATTATTAGAGCGAGATAATGAGTATGTGCAATCGAGGGACCACAACCAGGGTCATACCGGTGGCGGCAGTCATCGAAGCAATGAAAACCAGCAGGGAGGAAAATATTCGGACAAAAGCGGTAACCACTCTGGTGGTAATCGTGGTCGTGATAATAAAAGGAGCGTGTCAGGAGGAGATTTCAAGAAGAGAAGATACAACAATGATAATATGAAGACGTCAACACAAACATCAACTGTCTCTAGGGGAGGAGAACGACCACCGGTCGTATGTTACAAATGTGGGAAAGAGGGACATATCAGCCTAAACTTCCCACAACAATCTAAGGTATGTTATAACTGTGGAAAGGAGGGTCATATAGCTCGAGAGTGTTCTGTAGCAAAACCAAGTTCAGCGGGGATGGTGACTCCAAAAGGTGTCCCGGATAAGTCAAAATCAGCGGTTCCTGGAAGAGCGTTTGTCGTGACTGGCCAAAACGCGAGAAACCCGAATGAGGTGATCACGGGTAAGCTAATCTTGAATTCTTGCAAAGTTTATACTTTACTAGATACCGATTTTACCCATTCTTTTATCTCTCCTGCTTGTGCTCAACGTTTGAACTTGACTCCGGAGAAATTGACCTTTGACTTATCTGTTGAAACTCCGTTGGGTGAGACCTTTGTTACATCTATAGTTTATAAATCTTGCTTAATCCAAGTTGGCACCATCACATTACCTGTTGATCTTATCTCTTTAAAGATACTTGCTTTTGATGTGATTTTAGGAATTGATTGGTTAACCACTCATCATGCTAAAATTGATTGTTTTTGTAAGGTTGTTAGTTTTCATATTCCTAACCAACCTGTCATACGAATTCAAACTACTAAACCACTAAAATCAGTCACTGTCATATTAAGCCACAAAACTATTCGTTTATTAAAAAACGAGTGTCAAGCTTTCTTAGCCCATGTTATGGATTTGAACAAAGACAAGTCAGATTTGAATAATATTTCTATTGTTAGAGAATTTCTCGATGTATTTCCTGAAGAACTTCCTGGTCTACCCCCAGAACGTGAAGTTAAATTCTTTATTGACCTTGAACCCGGAACAAAGCCCATTTCTAAAACCCCATATCGAATGGCTCCTATTGAACTTCAGGAGTTAAAAGTCCAACTACAGGAGTTGTTGAACATCAGTTTCATTCGTCCTAGTACATCTCCTTGGGGTGCTCCTGTTTGATTCGTAAAGAAGAAAGATGGGAGTATGTGACTTTGTATCGACTATTGAGAATTGAATCATGACACTATCAAGAATAGGTATCCGCTACCTCGCATTGATGACCTGTTTGTCCAGTTGCAAGGAGCACAATTCTTTTCAAAGAACGAGCTTCGTTCTGGATATCATCAGCTGAAGATTAAAACTGAGGATATTCCAAAGACTGCCTTTAGAACTCGGTACGGGCATTATGAATTCTTAGTCATGTCTTTTGGATTGACTAATGCTCCTGCTGCCTTCATGGATATGATGAACCGTGTATTCAAAGAATATTTGGATCAATTCGTTGTTGTCTTTATTGATGACATCCTCATCTATTCCAAATGCCGTGAAGATCATGAGCACCATTTGAAGCTGATATTGCAAAGGCTTCGTGAAAATAAGCTATATGCCAAACTGAAGAAATACGAGTTCTGGCTTGAGGAAGTAGCATTCCTTAGGCACGTGGTGTAAAAATATGGAGTATCTGTCGACCCAGCGAAGATTGAAGCCATACAAAGTTGGGAGCAACCGAAGTCGGTGACCGAAGTACGTAGCTTTCTGGGCTTAGCTGGGTATTATCGTAGATTCGTGGAAGGATTTTCTAGAATCGCTACTCCGTTAACTCAGCTGACTCGGAAAGATACAAAGTTCGTATGGAGTGAGGAATGTGAGAAGAGTTTTGTGACGCCCCCAAAATAGGTATACAACACCCATTCTGAGTCACCAAATACATGGTACAGAAAGCAAACTACAACTTCAATAATACAATTGTCGTGCAAAATACGACAACACATACTGTGAGTTTAAATACAAATATTGTCTTCTGGACAATATCCACACTCAAATAAATCCTCATTACAATTATTCAAATACTATTTTATAGAAATAGTGAGGACTGCTAAAACATCTTTCTAGAACCATCACTCCATACCCCGACTAGATCCTGCTATGTTTTAACCTCCTGAGAAGAAAAATGGAACAAAAAGGAAAAGGGTGAGCTCAACTAGCCCAGTAAAGAATATTACGACTAAGATAATATACAACAAATTATCGTTAGTCTTCAACAGGGAAGAATCTGATAGAATATAATCGACAACAACTTTTAGATCAACAACTGCAGCGGAAACAACAAACCATTAGAAGAGTCAAGTAGAGAAATAATTCTACTATCTTCTAAGATTTAAAAGTCTATCATCAATATTTTATCCCTGTAACATCAATTAATAATCATCTTTATCCAAATATTCATCTTTGCACTACAGGCCAAAGATATTCATTTGTATCACCTATCAGTCATGTTCATCTCAACACCTGTTCATCTTTGCACTACATGCCAAAGATATTCATTAAGTAATCATACATCTTTGCACTACAGACCAAAGATATTCAGTAATATCATCATTTAGGACTGAGGACGATGAAAAATATCTTAAAGAGAACGAATCCAGTGAGACAGAAGGACAAATATTAGGAATTCGTATAACAGTTTATCCAAGATCAATAATACTTCATAATAATCAATTGTGAAGCAGATTTCAAAAATAAAGATCAAAACATGGATACAATCAAAGATAGTAACCATAATAGACATCTTGGACAAAAAGGAAAAAATTTATTTTTCGGTGAATAGTGCCGTATTCGTGAATAGTGCCGTATACGTGAATAGTAACGTATACGTGAATAGTAACCCCGACACAAAAAGTTCCAAATTTGATAAAAACTCATGTTAATATTTCAGCATAATGATATTGAAGAAAATAATATCATTTAAGAAGAAAATAATATCCCTTACCTCAAAATATCAGTACTTCTAGTCGGAATACCGGTATAAGGCTGAAAGAAAATTGCTCTGATGAGTAGAAACTCTCAAAGTATCTAAATACTCACAAAATACACTCAATAATCTAGAGAGAGAAAGAGAAAAAACTTGTTTCTAGTGTGATTTTTAATTCTAACTTAGCCCTCTATTTATAGGAAAATGTTACCACGCCGAAGCAAACTTAACCTGCAACCTGATGGCTTTACCTGCTACTATTTCCACCCACCACATTTGAATAAAAATCTCAGCACATTTCTTCACCAACCAAGAGTGGGGCCCACCAATTCTAGAATTTTCCATCAAAATGATAAACTCCGAAAATTCAACAATTTCTGAACCAGTTATCTCGTAAAATTCATAATAAATCATACGTTCATTTTTAACGGTTCAAAATTTGTGGACATATACTCAACTTATATATGTATAACATATCTAAAAATTATCACGATCCAACGGTCGGATTAAAAATTATAACCCCCGCAAAATATCTCAAAAATCCTGATTTTTTAATACCTCCATTCTGACAAAAATACTGATAAAAACTTCAATATTAACTCTTTCATTTTTAACCACAAAAATATATCCCTCATTTATATCCACATAAAATAAATATTTCCTTATCATATGAATCAATAATTAATTATTCACAAATAATATTACAGAATCACATTTATGACAACCAGGCCGTTCCCAAGAAAGAGGGGGCTTTTCAATAAGGATTTCTCCTTACTGGCGCGCAATTAGATGACCAAACTTCCCCTTAGACAGAAATTTCTAGACATTGCCAATAATGTTATCTAATAATATTATTCAAATAATATGAATTATTGATCTGATAATGCAAAATACTGTGCAGTAACAATTATTGAAACAACAATAATATAAAATATCAACGCAACAATTATTGAATCAATAAAATAAAATATTGAACAATAACTACTGTAACAATTATTGAGTAGTGCCTTCTTACGTAAGAATCAATAATTGGTGCAATACCGTGTGCTACTGTATTTTAACCACCGGGTATTCCAACAGTATTAACGGTAACAACTACACCGTTATTTATAAATAACTTATACTTGTCGTTTTTTTCATCCAATCACTTTCCGTTATGGGGCCCACACAAGGCTGCGTCGTCGTACGAATATTCCCTGATAGCAAGAATATTCCACGACCAAACGAATATTTTATAACCACTTGCTTATTTTGCAAAATTTGCACATTTCACCCATAACCAAAGTATTATATCAAATCAACCCCTTATTATTCACAATAATATTTAGAGAAAATTTGATTTTATTCATTAATAAGCTGGGGTCTTACAAGTTTTCAAGAACTCAAGAGGAGACTCATTTTGGCACCTGTTCTGACAATACCATCTGGTTCAGATGGATTTGTTATCTACAGAGATGCTTCAGACAAAGGGTTAGGATGTGTTCTCATGCAACATAGGAAAGTCATAGCCTATGCCTCGCGACAACTCAAAGAATATGAGAGGAATTATCCTACTCATGATTTGGAGTTGGCAGCAGTCGTTTTTGCGTTGAAGATTTGGAGACACTACCTGTATGGGGAGAAAATGGAGATCTATACGGATCATAAAAGCCTCAAATATTTCTTCACCCAAAAGGAACTCAACATACGGCAACGACGTTGGCTTGAGCTATTGAAAGATTACGATCATACCATCCAATATCATCTTGGAAAAGTAAACGTAGTAGCTGACGCATTGAGTAGAAGATCATATGCGGGTACGAGTGCAATGTTGTTAACACAAAGGCCCATTTTGTATGACTTGCAAAGGATAGAGATAGAGATGAAGGCTCCAAGTACCCACATGATGATATCAATTATACGAGTAGAACCGACTTTAATCGATAAAGTTAAAGCTGCTCAAGCTACGGACATAGAGCTGATGCGTATGAAGAAGAAAGTGCAAGAAGGTGCTATTCCAGAAGCAAGAATCGATGAAGAAGGAATACTTCGAGTCAACTCCAGACTTTGTGTTCCTAACGATTTTGAATTGAAGCATAGAATAATGATGGAGGCACACAACACACCGTTTGCAATCCATCCTGGGAGTACCAAAATGTATCACGATCTTTGACATACATTTTGGTGGAGCAATATAAAAAGAGAGATCGCGGAGTTTATCTCGAGGTGTTTAACTTGTCAACGTGTAAAGGCGGAGCATCAAATGCCAAAGGGTCCATTTCAACCACTTGAGATCTCAAAATGGAAGTGGGAACACATTACCATGGATTTCGTTACAGGTCTTCCCAAGGTTTCTCAATACATAGATGTGATTTGGGTTATTGTTGATAGATTAACCAAGTCTGCTCATTTCTTACCGATACGTGAGACTTATTCCCTTGAACGTCTTGCTAGTATGTATGTGAACGAGATTGTGAGATTGCATGGCATGCCAATATCCATAGTTTCGGATCGTGACCCAAGATTCACTTCACGATTTTGGATTAGCTTGCAGAAAGCTATGGGCACAGATTTACGATTCAGTTCGGCATACCATCCTCAAACGGACGGACAATCAGAGAGGACTATTCAAACTCTTGAAGATCTATTAAGACTCTGTGTCCTAGATCTCAAAGGGAGTTGGGATAAGTACCTACCATTGGTGGAATTCTCCTACAACAACAGTTATTAGGCGAGCATAGGTGTGGCTCCATTCGAGGCGTTGTATGGAAGAAAATGTCGTTCTCCAGTATGCTGGGACGAGGTGGGTGAAGCAACATTGTTGGGATCAGAGTTGGTACGCATGACTACAGAGAAGATCCAAACGATTCGACAACGTATACAAACGGCACAGGATCGACAAAAGAGTTATGCGGATCTTCATTGGAAGGACGTAAAATTTAATATTTGGGATCATGTATTGTTACGTGTTGCACCATGGAAGGGAGTTACAAGATTTGGGAAGAGAGGAAAGCTCAATCCAAAATTTGTTGGTCCATTTGAGATTCTTGAGCGAATAGAAAATGTGGCATATAGACTCGCATTACCTCCAAACATATCTCGTGTTCATAATATTTTTCACATATCTATGCTTCGTAAATATGTTAAAGACCCGAACCACATTATTGAGTTAGAACTAGACGAGATAGCTGAAGATTTAACGTACGAGGAGGTACCTGTTAAGATCTTAGATAGGAAAGAGCATGTCCTACGCACAAAGGTTATACCACAAGATAAGATTTTATGGAGAAACCATGCTATTGAAGAAATGACCTGGGAGTTGGAATCAGAAATGAAAGCGAGGTATCCTCACCTTTTCGAAATATCAGGTACGTACGTCAATTTCGAGAACGAAATTTCATAAGGAGGGGAGCTTGTAAGACCCCAGCTTATTAATGAATAAAATCAAATTTTCTCTAAATATTATTGTGAATAATAAGGGGTTAATTTGATATAATACTTTGGTTATGGGTGAAATGTGCAAATTTTACAAAATAAGCAAGTGGTTATAAAATATTCATTTTGTAAGGGAATATTCGTTTGTTCGTGGAATATTTTTGCTGTCGGGGAATATTCGTACGACGGCGCAGCCTTGTGTGGGCCCCATAACGGAAAGCGATTGGATGAAAAAAACGACATGTATAAGTTGTTTATAAATAACGGCGTAGTTGTTACCGTTAATACTGCTGGAATACCCGGTGGTTAAAATACAGTAGCACACGGTATTGCACCAATTATTGATTCTTACGTAAGAAGGCACTACTCAATAATTGTTACAGTAGTTATTATTCAATATTTTATTTTATTGATTCAATAATTACTGCGTTGATATTTTATATTATTGTTATTTCAATAATTGTTGCTGCACAGTATTTTCCTTTATCAGATCAATAATTCATATTATTTGAATAATATTATTAGATAATATTATTGGCAATATCTAGAAAGTTCTGTCTAATGAGAGGTTTGGTCATCTAATTGCGCGCCAGTAAGGAGAAATCCTTATTGGAAAGCCCCCTCTTTCCTGGGAACGGCTTGGTTGTCATAAATGTGATTCTGTAATATTATTTGTGAATAATTAATTATTGATTCATATGATAAGGAAATATTTATTTTATGTGGATATAAATGAGGGATATATTTTTACGGTTAAAAATGAAGGAGTTAATGTTGAGATTTTTATCAGTATTTTTGTCAGAATGGAGGTATTAAAAATCAAGATTTTTGTGATATTTTGCGGGGGTTATAATTTTTAATCCGACCGTTGGATCGTGATAATTTTTGGATATGTTATACATATATAAGTTGAGTATATGTCTACAAATTTTGAGCCGTTAAAAATGAACGTATGATTTATTATGAATTTTACGAGATGACTGATTCAGAAATTATTGAATTTTTGGAGTTAATCATTTTGGTGGAAAATTCTAGAATTGGTGGGCCCCACTCTTGGTTGGTAAAGAAATGTGCTGAGATTTTTATTCAAATATGGTGGGTGGGAATAGTAGCAGGTAAAGCCATCAGGTTGCAGGTTAAGTCTGCTTCGGCGTGCTAACATTTCCTATAAATAGAGGGCTAAGTTAGAATTGAAAATCACACCAGAAACAAGTTTTCTCTCTTTCTCTCTCTAGATTATTGAGTGTATTTTGTGAGTATTTAAATACTTTGAGAGTTTCTATTCATCAGAGCAAGTTTCTTTCAGCCTTATACCGGTATTCCGACCAGAAGTACTGATATTTTGATGTAAGGGATATTATTTTCTTCTTAAATGATACTACCTCCATCCCATAATAACTGTCATTTTAGAAGGAAATTTTTTTCCCAATTTATTTGTCGTTTACAACTTTTTAGGAGAAACAATTATTTACTTTCTTATATCACCCCTACCTTCTCTCATTGTCCCAAGAAATTTTTTCCTTGTATTAATAGTTTTTAACTTCCCATAAAGGGGTAGTGATGAAATTTCACACCAATTTTAATTAATAAATGATAGCACTAAATGACTTTCTTAATCCATGTGCATCAAGCTAAAGCGACAGTTATTATGGGATGGAGGAAGTATTATTTTCTTCAATATCATTATGCTGAAATATCAACATGAGTTTTTATCAAATTTGGAACTTTTTGTGTCGGAATTACTATTCACGTATACGTTACTATTCACGTATACGGCACTATTCACGAATACGACACTATTCACCGAAAAATAAAATTTTTTCTTTTTGTCCAAGATGTCTATTATGGTTACTACCTTTGATTGTATCCATATTTTGATCTTTATTTTTGAATTCTGCTTCACAATTGAATATTATGAAGTATTATTGATCTTGGATAAACTGTTATACGAATCCCTACTATTTATCCTTTTGTCTCACTGGATTCGTTCTCTTTAAGATATTTTTCTTCATCCTCAGTCTTAAATGATGATATTATTGAATATCTTTGGCCTGTAGTGCAAAGATGTATGATTACTTGATGAATATTGTAAAATCCCAACTTTTTGAATAAAGATGAATTTTCTATAAATATTATTTTTAAATATTATAGAGTAAAATTGATATAATGTTATAGTTGTGGGTAATATTTATAAATTTTGCATAGTATGCAAGTTGTTATATTATATTCGTTTGGTCGGGGAATATTCGTTTTGTCGGAGAATATCCGTACGACGGTACAATCATTGGTGGACCTCACAACAGAATTATTGTCGAATTAAAAAAATGATAAAAATACTTTATGAAAATAACGGTGGAAGATTTACCGTTAACTGTTGAAACACCCGGTGTTAAAAGTACAGTAATACGCGTGGTTGCATAGTAGCATACGGTATTGATTATTGATGCTTACGTGAGAAGTCACTCAGTTTTGCTTATTATTTGGATCCCTATTTACCCGCTTTTCAAAATTATCGGACGAAAGTTATAAAGTATATATATATTTGACTTTTGTGTGTGTGTGTGTGTGTGTTTTCGTGTGTGTAGGAGTGTGTGTGGTAGTGGGTTTTGGTGGGAGAATTATTATGTAGTGGTGTGTTGTGGGTGGAGGAGTATATTATTGGCAGGTGTGTGATTGTTATATATATATATATATATATATATATATATATATATATTTAAGTTAGTGGGTTGTGGTGGAGAGAAGCATTATTATTTTATATATATTTATATGATAGTGGGATGTTGATTGGAAAGAAAAGAAGAAGAAAGATTTGGCAGGATTCGGATTAATTTTTCTAAGCTTGAATATTATTGGCCAAATTTTTTTCAATCATGCAGCAGATTTGGCAACTCGTACATTATGGAGCATTTTAATTGGTCAAGGCTTTTAATGTTGCATGTGTTCATTTTTTTCATTGGCTAACTCTTTGACAAAGATTACTGATGCGTTGGATCAGTGGAGCTGTGAATCAGCAACTGATTTCGTCTGAATTCCTACTGTACAGTCCAATAGTATCCTTCAATTCTCCTATAAATAGAAGTTCATTCCTTCTTTATTTCTTACGAATTCACTGAACTCTAGAGAGAGAAACTATAGAGAGAAACTATAGAGAGAGAGAAGAAGAGGATTCTGCTACTTAACTACTTCCTTATTTCAGCTCTTCTTTAAAACGGTAAGGGGTGTTATTCTTTCTTATTCATGAAGAGAACTGTTGTTATTCCATTTCTTATTATTCTGTTGGAATAACCTGTATACGCGGTCTACCCTATACTTGGTGACATTCTTCTATTATTCTGTTGGAACATCCTGTCTGTGTGTTTTACACCGGACCTGGTTCCATTTTTATTATTATTCTGTTGGAACATCCTGTCCGTGTGTTTTACACCGGACCTGGTTCTGTTTTTATTATTATTCTGTTGGAACATCTTGTCTGTGTGTTTTACACCGGACCTGGTTCCGTCTTGTTATTATTCTGTTGGAACATCCTGTCTGTGTGTTTTACACCGGACCTGGTTCTATTATTTATTATTCTGTCGGAATATCCTGTCTGTGCGTTTACACCGGACCTGATTCCATTATTTATTATTCTGTGGAAATAACCTGTATGTGCGGTCTATCGCATGCATGGTGATTTCTTTTGTTATTCCATTCTTTATTATACTCAGTTGGTTAAGTTTTGACTTCTATACTCCATGAAATTTGTGGAATATCCTTGATAATTGCGTTTCATCCAGTATCTTTTCATGAAAATATTCTTCTAAGCATTCTTGAATTTTACTCCACAAAGCAGTATCATGTTGACAATTTGGACGTTGTTAATTCTTGGATAAATTAATTCTTGAACTTGTTTTATTGAATTCTTATATCATTGTCATCATCCTCATGTTTATAAAATATTGAAAGTCATCTGTGGCCTGTAGTGCATAGATAGACTTGGTATGATTATGACCAGGGATTATTCGGTATAATCATGACCGTAATGTTACAAATGATGTGGTAAAAGTCCTCATTGGCCCGTAGTGCATTGATGAACAGTTGTTGGCATGATCATGACCATTAATGAATATACGAATATCCTTGGCCGTAGTGCAGGGGTGATTCGATGATGTGGATTATTTTATTAAGCTGAGTCCCAGCGATAACAGTGTTGAAAAACCTTTTAAATCATAAAAGATAGTAGAGTTTATTTTCTACTCGACTCTTTTAATGGATTGCTTCTTCCGTTGCAGTTAAACTTGATGTCTATTATATTTTATCAGTTTAACATTGTTGAAGGCTAATGATAATTTATTCTGCATTATCTTAGTCATAATATTTCTTACTGGGCTAGTTGAGCTCACCCTTTTTTTTACTGTTCTCTTCAGGAAATGAGAATGTAGCTGGGGCAAGTCGAGGAATAGAGTGATGGTCCGAATGATAGTATTAGTTAGTAGTCCTCACTATTCTATGTAATGGTATGTTAATAAATGTAATGAGGACTCCTTTTGAGTATGAATACTCTCTAGAAGATAATATTTGTATTCAAACTCACAGTTTATGTTTTGTCGTATTGTACACGACAGTTGTATTAGTAAGTTGTATTTGTATTCTGTACTATGTATCTGACGACCCAAGATGGGTGATGTATACCTAATTTTGGGGGCGTCACAAATATCTTTGGCCTGTAGTGCAAAGATGAACAGGTGTTGAGATGAACATGACTGACAGGTGATACAAATGAATATCTTTGGCCTGTAGTGCAAAGATGAATATTTGGATAAAGATGATTATTAATTGATGTTACAGGGATAAAATATTGATGATGGACTTTTAAATCTTAGAAGATAGTAGAATTCTTTCTCTACTTGACTCTTCTAATGGTTTGCTGTTTCCGCTGCAGTTGTTGATCTAAAACTTATTGTCGATTATATTCTATCAGATTTTTCCCTGTTGAATACTAATGATAATTTGGTGTATATTATCTTAGTCATAATATTCTTTACTGGGCTAGTTGAGCTCACCCTTTTTCTTTTTGCTCCATTTTTCTTCTCAGGAGGTGAGAACATAGCAGGATCTAGTCGGGGTATGGAGTGATAATTTTAGAAAGATGTTTTAGCAGTCCTCGCTATTTCTGTAAAATAGTGTTTGAATAATTGTATTGAGGACTTATTTGAGTGTGGATATTGTCTAGAAGACAATATTTATATTTAAACTCACAGTATGTGTTGTCGTATTTTGCACGACAATTGTATTATTGAAGTTGTAGTTTACTTTTTGTACCATGTATTTGGCGATTCAGAATGGGTGTTGTATACCTATTTTGGGGGCGTCACATAAATCATCCGCTATCTCGTCTGATATTAAATCAATAATGTGGTTCGGGTCGTCCACATATTTACGTAACATCGATACGTTAAAAACGTTATGAACACGCGATATACTTGGCGGTAAAACAACTTTATGAGCCACAGTTCCTACTTAATCGAGGATTTCAAATGGGCCAATTAAATCGAGGGTTGAGATTTCCTCTCTTCCTCGATTCTTGCTTCTAGAATAACGCCCTCTTGAACCTTCTTCTTCACATTCGTCAGCTTCGGGTTTGTAGCTTGAGCGACTTTAACTTTATCGATTAAAGTCGATTCTACTCGTATATTCGTTATCTTCACGTGGGTCCCTAGAGTCTTTAACTCTATCTTCATCACTTGTAAGTTATACGAAATGAGTCTTTGTGTTATCAACATCGCACTCGTAAACGCATACGATCTTCTACTCAACGCGTCAGCTACCACGTTCATTTTTTCCACAATAATATTGAATGGTACGATCGTAATCTTGAACAGCTCGAGCCAACGTCTTTGGCACATTACACGTTCGTTTTAGGTGAAGAAATATTTTAAGGGTTTTAAAAATGGATTTTATACTGGGGTCAAATTTAAACGTTGAGCGCAAGTAGGAGAAATAAAAGAATATGTAGAACCGGTATTGAATAATGTATAAACTTCGCAAGAGTTTATGATTAACTTACCCGTGATAACTTCGTTTGGATTCCTCGACAAACGCTCTTACTTAAACTACCGACTTTGACTTGTCTGGGACATCCTTTGGCATCACTATCCCCGCTTGACTTGACTTCACTACAGGACAAAATCGAGCTAGATGACCTTCTCTTCCGCAATTGAAACACACTTTGGGTTGTTGCGTACAGTTTGGACGGACGTGTCCCTCTTGTCCGCATTTGAAACATACGACCGGTGGTCGTTCTTCTTCTTTTGAAACGGGTGCTGGTGTTGCTGTCTTTTCATCATTATTGAACCTCTTCTTCTTAAAATTTCCACTTCTATTATCTTGGCCATGATTACCACCGAAGTGGTTACCATTTTTAGCATGATAATTTCCTCCACGATTGTTGTCACCGCTTCGATGACTGCTACCATTGGTATTATCATTTTGTCGGCTGCTTTCTCTTGGTTGGGTTGACTCGTTATCTCCCTCTAATAACTGAGCCCTATTTACAACATCTGAATACAAACACAGTTTGTGAGAATTAGGTATTGACGTATCTCGGGTTTCAAACCTCTTAAAAACATCCGCGTCATTCTCTTCTCGTTATCAACTAAGTGGGACGCAAACCGGGACAACTCTGCAAACTTAGCTTCGTACTGCGACACGGTCATATTGTTTTGCTCTAGCTTGATGAATTCCACTTCCTTCATGTGACGAATACTTTCGAAAAAGTACTTGTTGTTGAATAATTCTTCGAACTTCTCCCAAGACATCTTGAGTGCGTCAAGCTGGATACGTTTTACAGATTTCCACCAGTGATCTTCCTCTTCACGCAACATAAAGGTGGCGAATGGAACCTTTTGCTCCTCTGAGTATTCCAAGACATCAAATATCTTGGTGATCTGCTTTATCCATGTCTCTGCCTTAAGTGGTTTTGGCTTTCCCAAAAACTCCGGTGGTCCTAGCTCCTTGAACTGCTTAGCGGTGACCAACCGTGGGTTGCCATTGTTTCCTCCTGCATTATGAACAGGAATCTCTCTCATTTGGTGTGGCATGAATTCTAAAAAGCTCCTAAACGTACCGTAGTTCGTCATTTGGTCGGTGTCGTTGTTCACCTGAGGATTGTTGCCTTCCTGATGCACATTATCCTGAGTATTGATCTGTGGTGACTCAACGGTCTCCTGTGCTCCACTGCTATTCTCAACATTCTCGGATGTCATTTTCAAATACTGTCACAAAACAAGGGTTAATTGACATGCAACATATTATCCCTATATTCTGTGTAACGACCCCAAAATAGGTCCATTCCATCCAACCCATTCTGAGTCGTCAAATACATGGTACAGAAAATAACTACAACTTTATTACAACAATTGTCGTGCAAAATACAACAACACATATGCTGTGAGTTTGGATACAAATATATACCAAATGTGACATTGGATACCATCATGTATCAGCACCTCACAAAGGTACCTTACATAAAGGTACAGTTAAAAACTGTTTTAGAAACTAGAATCTTTGGGAAGTGCTCAAGGAAACCTTCGTACATGGGAGGCCATGCGTCTAGGTTATGATAGATATCATATGGCCACAGAATTATCCTTGGTTGACCCAATAGACCCCAAAGAAAAACGAGAAGATTACTATCATATTCTTCCCAATGGTGAGTCTTCTCTTGACTTATCATTATCTCCACTGTCTCTAATTGAGAATTATACTTCAAACAAACACCAAGATTATATAGGTAGTGCTCGTAGATATACTCAGCAAGTGGATGAGCACAACCCTGTCTTATGATGACACGAGGTTGTATGTCATTAGACATCTTGTATGATAGTGACAAAACACCCTTCCAACGTTGGGTTCGCCTCACCCTATTTTCTTCACCAAATATAACTACTAAATGATGACCACCGTTCTATTCCTTTGTTACCCCCGCTCGACCCAGCTACACTCTTATTACCTGAAAGGAATTGTGAAGCAAAAGGGTGAGCACAACTAGCTCAGTAAAGAATATCATGACTAAAGATAATTAAATTATCAATAGCCTTCATCAATAATAAATCAGAGATTTAGAACATATGGTAAATGATAAAAATTTCAACCATAGTTGCAGCGGAACGAGCAATCCATTAGAAGAGTCAAATAGACTATAAAGTCTATTATCTTCTCCATGTTAAAAATCCACCAACAATATTTTATCCATGTAATATCACTCAACAGTTCCTTTCCACAATCATATGAATAACTCATAATCATAATTGTGATTCTAAATTTTTCTTCACACCCAGGACGAAGAATATTTTCATCACCTGTCTTTACCTGAAACAACAAAGATCATAGTTACACCAAATCACATTTCCTGTTCATAATCATACTAATACTTCATCTTTGCACTACGGCCAAAGATATTCATTTATATCACCAGTTGGTCATGTTCATCTCAACACATGCTCATCTTTGCACTACTGGCCAAAGATATTCAACAACATGTCATCTTTGTACTACGGGCCAAAGATATTCATCAACAATTCATCTTTGCACTACAGGCCAAAGATATTCCTCAACAGTTCATATTTACACTACAGGCCAAATATATTAATATCTCAAAGAAATATATAATCATTTTAGAATTTATATAAACAATAATTATAACCATGTTGATCAATTCACCTTTGCACTTAAGCTAAAGATATTCACTTATAAATTCAATGGTCATGATCATACCAGTCAACAATTCTACTTTGCACTACTGGCTAAAGAGAACCCATAGTCATGATCATACCAATAATTTACCCATCTTTACCCTCAAGCGAAAGAGAATTTCAACATCAAGGTTATAAAAATGTTATATATGATAATAAAAATAATATGATCAAAACATGGATTTAATTTCAAGAGCAATATTCATAAATCAACTATAATTTGGTTAGAAAAAGAAACCAATTTTGTCGTGAATAGTAACTCGTGAATAGTAACTCATGAATAGTAACTCGTGAATAGTAACTCATGAATAGTAACCCTGACATGAAAAAGATAGAAATTCCACAATAATATACATACCAATATTTCGGTATAATGATATTGAAAGAATAATATTCTCAAGCTTATAAATAATTTATTTAAATTGTTTACACTTTACTAATTAATGTTATATGCAGATTTTTGATGAGGATTTTGGTATGATCATGACCATTGAATTTATAAGTGAATATCTTTAGCTTAAGTGCAAAGGTGAATTGATCAACATGGTTATAATTATTGTTTATATAAATTCTGAAATGATTATATATTTCTTTGAGATATTAATATATTTGGCCTGTAGTGTAAATATGAACTGTTGAGGAATATCTTTGGCCTGTAGTGCAAAGATAAAATATTGATGAATATCTTTGGCCTGTAGTGCAAAGATGAATTGTTGATGAATATCTTTGGCCCGTAGTGCAAAGATGACATGTTGTTGAATATCTTTGGCCAATAGTGCAAAGATGAGCAGGTGTTGAGATGAACATGACCAACTGGTGGTATAAATGAATATCTTTGGCCGTAGTGCAAAGATGAAGTATTAGTATGATTATGAACAGGAAATGTGATTTGGTGTAACTATGATCTTTGATGTTTCAGGTAAAGACAGGTGATGAAAATATTCTTCGTCCTGGGTGCGAAGAAAAATTTAGAATCACAATTATGATTATGAGTTATTCATATGATTGTGGAAAGGAACTGTTGATTGATGTTACAGGGATAAAACATTGTTGATGGATTTTTAACATGGAGAAGATAATAGACTTTATAGTCTATTTGACTCTTCTAATAGATTGCTCGTTCCGCTGCAACTATGGTTGAAATTTTTATCATTTACCATATGTTCTAAATCTCTGATTTATTATTGATGAAGGCTATTGATAATTTAATTATCTTTAGTCATGATATTCTTTACTGAGCTAGTTGTGCTCACCCTTTTGCTTCACAATTCCTTTCAGGTAATAAGAGTGTAGCTGGG
This sequence comes from Panax notoginseng, assembly GCA_016801055.1. Taxonomy (NCBI): domain Eukaryota; kingdom Viridiplantae; phylum Streptophyta; class Magnoliopsida; order Apiales; family Araliaceae; genus Panax; species Panax notoginseng. Next base: position 66,210,905 of record CM029013.1, on the reverse strand, counting down.
TCGAGAGGGGATAACAAGGGAATAGAACGGTGGTCATCATTTAGTAGTTATATTTGGTGAAGAAAATAGGGTGAGGCGAACCCAACGTTGGAAGGGTGTTTTGTCACTATCATACAAGATGTCTAATGACATACAACCTCGTGTCATCATAAGACAGGGTTGTGCTCATCCACTTGCTGAGTATATCTACGAGCACTACCTATATAATCTTGGTGTTTGTTTGAAGTATAATTCTCAATTAGAGACAGTGGAGATAATGATAAGTCAAGAGAAGACTCACCATTGGGAAGAATGTAATAGTAATCTTCTCGTTTTTCTTTGGGGTCTATTGGGTCAACCAAGGATAATTCTGTGGCCATATGATATCTATCATAACCTAGACGCATGGCCTCCCATGTACGAAGGTTTCCTTGAGCACTTCCCAAAGATTCTAGTTTCTAAAACAGTTTTTGACTGTACCTTTATGTAAGGTACCTTTGTGAGGTGCTGATACATGATGGTATCCAATGCCACATTTGGTATATATTTGTATCCAAACTCACAGCATATGTGTTGTTGTATTTTGCACGACAATTGTTGTAATAAAGTTGTAGTTGTTTTCTGTACCATGTATTTGACGACTCAGAATGGGCTGGATGGAATGGACCTATTTTGGGGTCGTTACAGAATTCATAGCCATAATCATACCAAAAACTGTCCATCAATGCACTACGGGCCAATGAGGACTTTTTTCACATCATTTGTAACATTACGGTCATGATTACACCGAATAATCCCTTGTCATAATCATACCAAGTCCATCTATGCACTACAGACCATAGATGACTTTCAACAAAATATAAACATGAGGATGCTGACAATGATATAAGAATTCAATAAAACAAGTTCAAGAATTAATTTATCTAGGAACTGATAACGTCCAAATTGTCAACATGATACTGTTTTGTAGAGTAAAATTCAAGAATGCTCAGAAGAATATTTTCATAAAAAGATATTGGATGAAGCGCAAATATCAAGGATATTCCACTAATTTCATGGAGTATAGAAGTCAAAGTTTTAACCAACTGAGTATAATAAAGAATGGAATAACAAAAAAAATCATCATGCATGCGATAGACCGCATAGACAGGTTATTCCAACAGAATAATAAATAATAGAACCAGGTCAGGCGTAAACGCACCGACAGGATATTCTAACAAAATAATAAATAATGGAACCAGGTCCGGCGTAAACGCACAGACAAGATATTTCGATAGAATAATAAATAATAGAACTAGGTCCGGCGTGAACGCACAGACAGGATATTCTAACAGAATAATAAAGACGGAACCAGGTCCGGCGTAAAACGCACAGACAGGATATTCCAACAGAATAATAAAGAATGAAATAACATATGAATGTCACCAAGTATAGGGTAGCCCGCGTATACAGGTTATTCCAACAGAATAATAAATAATGGAAAAACAGAAGTTCTCTTCATGAATACAAAAGAAATAATACCCCTTACGGGTACAACAAATAATATCCCTTACCTTTAAAAAAATTGAATACTGGAGTAGTGAAGTAGCAGAATAATTTTCTTCTTTCTCTCTATAATTTCTCTCTCTAGAGTTTCAGTGAATTTGTAAGAAATAATGAAGGAATGAGCTTCTATTTATAGGAGAATGGAAGTGTATTGTTTATGAACGAATTATTTCTTCAATCAACTAACAACTAAGTCAAACAACTAACCAATAAGATCAAAACAAAAATAAAATATAATACATATATATATATATATATATATATATATAATATTACAACACCCATCAACTTTTCCACCACCCAAAATTAATTTATAATAAAACAACCAACATTAATTATCAACCCATCCACTTTTCCACCAAAATCCACTACCACACGCATTCACACACTAAATTTCACCAACAAGTCACTCTCACCCATATCACATTCATTATATATATATATATATATATATATATATATTGTAAGACCCCGAATTTTATGAAATAAAAGTATTCAATTTTTCTTATAATTACAATTCAGTAAATGGTTAAATTGATAAAAAATTAAAGTTATGGGTGAAATGTGAAAATTTTTCAAAATACGCAAGTGGTTATAAAATATTCATTGTTGTCGGGGAATATTCGTTTGGTCGTGGAATATTCTTTCTGTCGAGGAATATTCGTACGTCGGCGCAGACATTTGTGGGCCCCATAACAGAATAACTGTCGGACGAAGAAAACGACAAATTTGAGTTTTTATAAATAACGGCTTAATTGTTACCGTTAACACTGTTGGAATACCCGGTGGTTAAAATACAGTAATACGCGTTATTGCACAGTAGCACACGGTGTTGCACAGTATTTTTAAAATTATAGATTCTTACGTAAGAAGGCACTACTCAATAATTGTTACAGTAATTACTGTTCAATATTTTTATTTTATTGATTCAATAATTGCTACGTTGAAATTTTATATTATTATTGTTCAATAATTGTCACTGCGCAGTATTTTCCATTATCAGATCAATAATTCATATTATTTGAATAATATTATTAGATAACATTATTGGCAATGTCTAGAAAATTCTGTCTAAGGAGAGGTTTGGTCATCTAATTGCGCGTCAGTAAGGAGAAATCCTTATTGGAAAGCCCCCTCTTTCCTGGGAACGGCCTGGTTGTCATAATTGTGATTTTATAATATTATTTGTGAATAATTAATTATTAATTTATATGATAAGGAAATATTTTTTTTATTGGATATAAATGATGGATTTATTTATGTGGTTATAAATGAAGAAGTTAATGTTGAGGTATTTTATCTGTATTTTTGTCGGAACGGAGGTATTAAAAATCAAATTAGGGTTTTTGAGATATTTTGCGAGGGTTATAATTTTTAATCCGACCTTTAGATCGTGGTAATATTTGGATATGTTATACATATAGAAGTTAAGTATATGTCCACAAATTTTGAACCGTTAAAAATGAACGTATTATTTATTATAAATTTTACGAGATGACTGGTTCAGAAATTGTTGAATTTTTGGAGTTAATCATTTTGGTAGAAAAATCTAGAATTGGTGGGCCCCACTCTTGGTTGGTGAAGAAATGTGCTGAGATTTTTATTCAAATGTGGTGGGTGGGAATAGTAGCAGGTAAAGCCATCAGGTTGCAGGTTAAGTCTGCTTCGGCGTGCTAACATTTTCCTATAAATAGAGGGCTAAGTTAGAATTGAAAATCACACCAGAAACATAAGCTTTCTCTCTTTCTCTCTCTATATTATGAAGTATATTTTGTGAGTATTTAGATATTTTGAGAGTTGCTATTCAGTCCAAGTTTCCTTCGACTTTGCGTTCCAGTCAGAAATACTGCACTTTTGAGGTAAGGGATAGTAAGAGATTTTAAGGGTTGTTATATTTTCCAGTTTCGTAATTTTTCTGACCTTCAAAAATTCTGGAAAAATTTGAAATGATATTTTGATGAGTTTTCTTGATTGTGTCCAAAAATGGTGATTTTTGGATGTATAGATTATGAGTTATGAATTTTATGAGAAAAGACTATTTTAAAAGTAACCGCTTATAATTCCTTGTGGTTAACTCCAAAATTGATGAAATTTTAATTGGGAGTACATGTATATGATAGAAGTATACTCTATAAATTTTAGAATTTTTGGACAAAAGTACAATTTATGATAAATGTCTAAATATTTGGCGGTTTTGGCCATATGAAAAATAGTAAATGAGTTTTTAAAATTCTGAGAAAAATATATGTTCAATATGGGACTATATTCTGCTAAATCCCAGAAAAGAAATATTTTTAGAACTGATTTGGTATTTTTTATGAAAATAGACTAGTTATAAGTAAATGAATTAAATATGTTATGTGAAGTAAGAAAATTGGAAAATAGGATTTTATGACTTGAGAATCCTATATGAGGTATATGCAGATTTTTGATGAGGGTTTTGGTTATTGGTGATGAAATCTTATGAGTTTGGCATTTTAGAATGATTAAATGCATTATTTAGTAAAGTGTAAACAATTAAAATAAATTGTTTATAAGTTTAAGAAATGTTATTCTTTCAATATCATTATACCAAAATATTGGTACGAATTTTATTGTGGAATTTTTATCTTTTTGTGTCGGGATTACTATTCATGAGTTACTATTCATGAGTTACTATTCACGAGTTACTATTCACGAGTTACTATTCACGGAGTACTATTCATGACAAAAATTAGTTTCTTGTTCTGATCAAATTATCGTTGATTTATGATTGTTGCTCTCGAAAATAAATGCAGTTGTTGATCATATTATTTTTATTATCATATATAACATTTTTATAACCCTGATGTTGAAGTTCTCTTTCACTTGAGTGTAAAGATGGGTAGATTATTGGTATGATCATGACTAGGGTTCTTTTTGGCCAGTTGTGTGAAGTTGAATTGTTGACTGGTATGATCATGACCATTGAATTTATAACGGAATATCTTTAGCTTAAGTGTAAATGTGAATTGATCAACATGGTTATAATTATTATTTATATAATTCTGAAATGATTATATATTTCTTTGAGATATTAATATATTTGGCCTATAGTGCAAATATGAACTGTTGAAGAATATCTTTGGCCTGTAGTGCAAAGATGAATTATGGATGAATATCATTGGCCTGTAGTGCGAAGATGAACTGTTGTTGAATATCGTTGGCTCGTAGTGTAAAGATGATTTGTTGATGAATATCTTTGGCCGTAGTGCGAAGATGAATTTATTAATATGATTATAAACATGAACTGTGATTTGGTATAACCATGATCTTTGATGTTTCAGGTGTTGAAAATTATCTTTGTCCTGTATGAGAAAAGGAATTTAGAACAAAAATTACGATTATGAGTTATACATGTAATTGTGGAAAGGAACTGTTGTTGATGTTACAGGGATAAAATATTATTGGTGGATTTTTAACATGAAGAAGATAATAGACTTTATAGTCTTTTTGACTCTTCTAATGGATTGCTCGTTCCGCTGCAACTATGGTTGAAATTTTTATCATCTACCATTTGTTCTAAATCTCTGATTTATTACTGATGAAGACTATTGATAATTTATTTATATTTAGTCATGATATTCTTTACTGGGCTAGTTGTGCTCACCCTTTTGTTTCACAATTCCTTTCAGGTAATAAGAGTGTAGCTGGGTCGAGCGGGGGTAACAAGGGAATAGAACGGTGGTCATCATTTAGTAGTTATATTTGGTGAAGAAAATAGGGTGAGGCGAACTCAACGTTGAAAGGGTGTTTTGTCACTATCATACAAGATGTCTAATGACATACAACCTCGTGTCATCATAAGACAGGGTTGTGCTCATCCACTTGCTGAGTATCTTTACGAGCACTACCTATATAATCTTGGTGTTTGTTTGAAGTATAATTCTCAATTAGAGACAGTGGAGATAATGATAAGTCAAGAGAAGACTCACCATTGGGAAGAATATGATAGTAAACTTCTCGTTTTTCTTTAGGGTCTATTGGGTCAACCAAGGATAATTCTGTGGCCATATGATATCTATCATAACCTAGATGCATGGCCTCCCATATACGAAGGTTTCCTTGAGCACTTCCCAAAGATTTTAATTTCTAAAACAGTTTTTGACTATACCTTTATGTAAGGTATCATTGTGAGGTGTTGTCCACGATTGGGACATGAGTCACATTTGGTATATATTTGTATCCAAACTCACAGCATATATGTTGTTATATTTTGCACGACAATTATTGTAATAAAGTTGTTGTTATTTTCTGTACCATGTATTTGGCGACTCAGAATAGGTTGGATGGAATGGACCTGTTTTGGGGTTGTCACAGTTGGTATCAGAGCTTAGGGATAAGGTCTCTGGCGGAGATCGGAGAATAGAACTAGGAAGGGAGAGACGAGTAAAATCTTTCGCTAGTGTGTCCTACCTAAGCTTATTTGTTGGTCAGTCATAATATCGGGATATTATGTGATTTGTTAATTTGTTCAATTAACCCTTGTTTTGAAGCTATATTCTAGAATGATATCTAAAATACAGGAGATGAGCAATGGAGAAATCATGATGACAGGGAAGATGGAATCTGAAATGAAAGCAAAGTATTCTCAACTCTTTGAAATACCAGGTACGTAAATTTCGGGAACGAAATTTCATAAGGAGTGGAGATTATAAGACCCCGAAATTTATGAAATAAAAGTATTCAATTTTTCTTATAATTACAATTCAGTAAATGGTTAAATTGATAAAAAGTTAAAGTTGTGGGTGAAATGTGAAAATTTTTCAAAATACGCAAGTGGTTATAAAATATTCATTGTTGTCGGGGAATATTCATTTGGTCGTGGAATATTCTTTCTGTCGAGGAATATTCATACGACGACGCAGATATTTGTGGGCCCCATAACAGAATAACTGTCGGATGAAGAAAACGACAAATTTGAGTTTTTATAAATAACAGCGTAATTCTTACCGTTAACACTGTTGGAATACCCGGTGGTTAAAATACAGTAATACGCGGTATTGCACAGTAGCACACGGTGTTGCACAGTATTTTTGAAATTATTGATTCTTACGTAAGAAGGCACTACTCAATAATTGTTACAGTAATTACTGTTCAATATTTTTATTTTATTGATTCAATAATTGCTACGTTGAAATTTTATATTATTGTTGTTCAATAATTATCACTGCGCAGTATTTCCCATTATCAGATCAATAATTCATATTATTTGAATAATATTATTAGATAACATTATTGGCAATGTCTAGAAAGTTCTGTCTAAGGAGAGGTTTGGTCATCTAATTACGCGCCAGTAAGGAGAAATCCTTATTGGAAAGCCCCCTCTTTCCTAGGAACGGCCTGGTTGTCATAAATATGATTTTGTAATATTATTTGTGAATAATTAATTATTGATTTATACAATAAGGAAATATTTATTTTATGTGGATATAAATGATGGATTTATTTATGTGGTTATAAATGAAGGAGTTAATGTTGAGGTATTTTATCTGTATTTTTGTCGGAACGGATGTATTAAAAATCAAATTAGGGTTTTTGAGATATTTTACGAGGGTTATAATTTTTAATCCGACCGTTGGATCGTGGTAATATTTGGATATGTTATACATATAAAAGTTAAGTATATGTCCACAAATTTTGATCCGTTAAAAATGAACGTATGATTTATTATAAATTTTACGAGATGACTGGTTCAGAAATTGTTGAATTTTCGAAGTTAATCATTTTGGTAGAAAAATCTAGAATTGGTGGGCCCCACTCTTGGTTGGTGAAGAAATATGCTGAGATTTTTATTCAAATATGGTGGGTGGGAATAGTAGCAGGTAAAGCCATCAGGTTGCAGGTTAAGTCTGCTTCGGCGTGCTAACATTTTCCTATAAATAGAGGGCTAAGTTAGAATTGAAAATCACACCAGAAATATAAGCTTTCTCTCTTTCTCTCTCTATATTATGAAATATATTTTGTGAGGATTTAGATATTTTGAGAGTTGTTATTCAGTGCAAGTTTCCTTCGACTTTGCGTTCTAGTCAGAAATACTGCGCTTTTGAGGTAAGGGATAGTAAGGGATTTTAAGGGTTGTTATATTTTTCAGTTTTGTAATTTTTCCGACCTTCAAAAATTCTGAAAAAATTTGAAATGATAATTTGATGAGTTTTCTTGATTGTGTCCAAAAATGGTGATTTTTGGATGTATAGATTATGAGTTATGAATTTTATGAGAAAAGACTATTTTAAAAGTAACCGCTTATAATTCCTTGTGGTTAACTCCAAAATTGATGAAATTTTTATTGGGAGTACATGTATATGATAGAAGTATACTCTGTAAATTTAAGAATTTTTGGATAAAAGTACAATTTATGATAAATGTCTAAATATTTGGCGGTTTTGGCCATATGAAAAATAGTAAATGAGTTTTTAAAATTCTGAGAAAAATATATGTTCAATATGGGACTATATTCTGCTAAATCCCAGAAAAGAAATATTTTTAGAACTGATTTGGTATTTTTCATGAAAATAGACTAGTTATGAGTAAATGAATTAAATATGTTATGTGAAGTAAGAAAATTGGAAAATAAGATTTTATGACTTGAGAATCCTATATGAGGTATATGCAGATTTTTGATGAGGGTTTTGGTTATTGGTGATGAAATCTTATGAGTTTGGCATTTTAGAATGATTAAATGCATTATTTAGTAAAGTGTAAACAATTAAAATAAATTGTTTATAAGTTTAAGAAATGTTATTCTTTCAATATCATTATACCAAAATATTGGTACGAATTTTATTGTGGAATTTTTATCTTTTTGTGTCGGGGTTACTATTCATGAGTTACTATTCACGAGTTACTATTCACGAGTTACTATTCATGGAGTACTATTCATGACAAAAATTGGTTTCTTGTTCTGATCAAATTATCGTTGATTTATGATTGTTGCTCTCGAAAATAAATGCAGTTGTTGATCATATTATTTTTATTATCATATATAACATTTTTATAACCCTGATGTTGAAGTTCTCTTTCACTTGAGTGTAAAGATGGGTAGATTATTGGTATGATCATGACTAGGGTTCTTTTTGGCCAGTTGTGTGAAGTTGAATTGTTGACTGGTATGATCATGACCATTGAATTTATAACGGAATATCTTTAGCTTAAGTGTAAAGGTGAATTGATCAACATGGTTATAATTATTGTTTATATAATTCTGAAATGATTATATATTTCTTTGAGATATTAATATATTTGGCCTATAGTGCAAATATAAACTGTTGAAGAATATCTTTGGCCTGTAGTGCAAAGATGAACTGTTGATGAATATCTTTGGCCTGTAGTGCAAAGATGAATTATGGATGAATATCTTTGGTCTGTAGTGCGAAGATGAACTGTTGTTGAATATCTTTGGCCCGTAGTGTAAAGATGGTTTGTTGATGAATATCTTTGGCCGTAGTGCGAAGATGGATTTATTAATATGATTATAAACATGAACTGTGATTTGGTATAACCATGATCTTTGATGTTTCAAGTGATAAAAATTATCTTTGTCCTGGATGAGAAAAGGAATTTAGAACAACAATTACGATTATGAGTTATACATGTAATTGTGGAAAGGAACTGTTGAGTGATGTTACAGGGATAAAATATTATTGGTGGATTTTTAACATGAAGAAGATAATAGACTTTATAGTCTTTTTGACTCTTCTAATGGATTGCTCGTTCCGCTGCAACTATGGTTGAAATTTTTATCATCTACCATATGTTCTAAATCTCTGATTTATTACTGATGAAGACTATTGATAATTTATTTATCTTTAGTCATGATATATTTTACTGGGCTAGTTGTGCTCACCCTTTTGTTTCACAATTTCTTTCAGGTAATAAGAGTGTAGCTGGGTCGAGCGGGGGTAACAAGGGAATAGAACGGTGGTCATCATTTAGTAGTTATATTTGGTGAAGAAAATAGGGTGAGGCGAACTCAACGTTGAAAGGGTGTTTTGTCACTATCATACAAGATGTCTAATGACATACAACCTCGTGTCATCATAAGACAGGGTTGTGCTCATCCACTTGCTGAGTATCTTTACGAGCACTACCTATATAATCTTGGTGTTTGTTTGAAGTATAATTCTCAATTAGAGACAGTGGAGATAATGATAAGTCAAGAGAAGACTCACCATTGGGAAGAATATGATAGTAAACTTCTCGTTTTTCTTTGGGGTCTATTGGGTCAACCAAGGATAATTCTGTGACCATATGATATCTATCATAACCTAGATGCATGGCCTCCCATGTACGAAGGTTTTCTTGAGCACTTCCCAAAGATTCTAATTTCTAAAACAGTTTTTGACTATACCTTTATGTAAGGTATCATTGTGAGGTGCTGTCCACGATTGGGACATGAGTCACATTTGGTATATATTTGTATCCAAACTCACAGCATATGTGTTGTTGTATTTTGCACGACAATTGTTGTAATAAAGTTGTAGTTATTTTCTGTTCCATGTATTTGGCGACTCAGAATAGGTTGGATGGAATGGACCTGTTTTGGGGTTGTCACACACACATACACACACACACACACACACACACACACATATATATATATATACACACACACACACACACACACACACATCTCACACTTATATATATAATTTCCTCCTCTATACGTAACTTCCTCTCACCCTCAATTTTAAAATCAGTTTTTCAACACATATGGGCCTCACATGTGGGCCCCACCTTTAAATAATTTTCTACCGATTATTTTGAAAAATGGGTAAATAGGAATCTAAATAATAAGTAAAACTGAGTGACTTCTCACGTAAGCATCAATAATCAATACCGTGTGCTACTATGCAACCACGCGTATTACTGTACTTTTACTACCGAGTAGTTCAACAGTATTAACGGTAAAATTTCCGCCGTTATTTTCATAAAAATATTTTTGTCGTTTTCTCAATCTGTCAATCATTCCGTTGTGGGGTCCACCAATGATTGCGCCGTTGTACGAATATTTCCTGCTAAAACGAATATGCTCCGACCAATTGAATATAATACAACAACTTGCACACTTTGCAAAATTTTTAAATACTACCCACAACTATAACATTATATCAAATCCACACCATAATATTAAAATAAATATTTCGAGAAATTTAAATCTTTATTCATAAAATCTGGGTTCTCACAATAAATTTTAGGGACGACTTTAAAAGTGAATGATAACTTGGGGGGATAGAAGTCTCATTCAACTTTTTCAAAATATTATGCAACTTTTATTTTCTAATCTTCCAATTAGCCACCATATGTATAGCAACATTTCAAAAAATTGGAAAGAATACTCTTATTTGTAAATTACAATATAAGATAATTTATAAATTATTTTAAAATAAGGGACTGTTTGTTTATGTCTGAATAATTGAATGACTAATTCGGTCAGCCATTAAGTGCGTTTGTTTTAGAAAAAAAATTGTTTGAATGGCTGACCGATTCAGCCATTTAAACGATTTGGACTGAATGATTTAGTGTCATTTTTTTGCCTGAATGGACTGAATGAAGTTTTTTTTTTTTACAATATTAACAATTATATTAAGTAATTATAAATATATTTATAACAATTTTAAATTTTTTTAGAGGAGTAAAATAATATAAATTTGTTATTCAAATATTTTAAATATGTCAATTATTAAATAAATTTTTTTATTTAAATTTAAATTTAAATTTAAATTTATTTAATTTTTATCAAATAGCCGTCAGGGCATAACATTGCCCCTAGGCACTAGCTCTTCTTTGTAAAATCATGTGCTAAAAAATAATATTATTATATTTATATTTTTGAGCAGCCAAGGTGGAGGAAGCAATTAATTGCACGCGTGTAATTGTGTGCGAAACTTCTGATCTATCAACTCCCGACAAGTACTACCAAGAGCCAGGTCAACCTCGTCTTCATGAACTCCTTAGTCCTTATAGTCCCGCTTTTCTTTTTTACTAAGCCGACACTTCATCTTTAACACTCCCCGTCGCCACGATGTCAAGCGATTTACCTCATTTACACGCCGTAGGATCCTCTCGCCACCAGTCCCCGGTGATAAGCGCCGACCCCAGCATCCCACTCTGCAACCTCGCCGCCGTCCAAGCCAAAATAGACTGCGTCCGAAAATTCCTCTCAGACTCGGTCAACGCCGACACCGTCATCGGAAACCAACAAATGGAATCGATCTCCACCGAGATCTCCTCTGCAATCCACCAAATCATCGTCAACGGCGCCGCCTTAATAGCCTGCTCTCAGTCCTCAGTTATCCAAAATCCAATACCCTCTACAAGTTCAAAAATTAACCGACCCGAATTCAGTAAAAACTCATCAGACCCAAATCCGAATCTCAATCATGTGGACCCAATTTGTAAATCGGAAATAATTGATGAAACTAGTAGTGATGATTGGGAAACTATTGAGCTTGGTTCAGAAGAATTGCTGGCAGAGCATGTGCATTTCTGCGAAATTTGTGGGAAAGGGTTTAAGCGCGATGCGAATCTCCGAATGCATATGCGAGCACATGGGAACCAGTTTAAGACGCCGGAAGCGCTTGCCAAGCCGGAGAAATTGGTCGATTTGGGCCGGAAAAGGACACGGTTTTCGTGTCCGCTTATGGGTTGTAATAGGAACAAATCCCACAAAAAGTTTAAGCCTTTGAAATCGGTTATTTGTGTGAAGAATCATTTTAAGAGGAGCCATTGTCCCAAAATGTATTCGTGTAGCAGGTGTAACAAGAAGTGTTTTTCGGTAATGGCGGATTTGAAGAGCCATTTGAAGCATTGTGGTGAGACAAAGTGGAAATGCTCGTGTGGGACGAGCTTTTCGCGCAAGGACAAATTGTTTGGGCACATGACATTGTTTGAGGGACATATGCCGGCTGTTATGGATGAGGATGAGAAGAGGAAAGGGGTGGAGATGGTGGTGGAAGATGAAGAAGATGAAGATGAAGTTATGGAGGAAAGAGAATTGGGGGCGAATTATTCCGACAATGGGTCATTGGATGGATTTATTGAAGGGTTTGGTAGGATTGAGGATTTTTGTTTTCAGGATATGTTGAATTCTCCTAATAGTAGTGGTTTTGGTAATGAAATGGATGGATTTTTTGACTTTTGACACTGAGCAGGGCAGGTATGCATATGTTCTTACTAGATGTTGTATCTGTTTTTTATAGAAAAATATGTTTATGCACATTTTGAAGGAATAATGTCGTGGTGCTTCTTTTGTTAGAAATTTTACCTAGAAGCTGGATTTTGTTCATTTAATTCTGTTGTAGTGGTTTGTAATTCTGTTGTAGGACTTTTTGTTGGCTGAAATTCTGTTGTGGATACTGAATAAAATTTTGGCTAATATTTAATGATTGTATGCTAATCTTGAATTGAGATTGTTGATTTAGATTTTTGTTTGTGTAGTTGATTAATTTCTTTGTATATACAATTTGATAGAAAGAATGTGCCACGTCAGTATTGAAAGTTCACTTCTGGTAGGATAATAGTATGTAATTGCTTATTTTTTTCCCAGCTTACGGAGGTTCAATCGCACTTAAAAATTCTGTTCATCTCTAAGTACTGTATTTTACATGTAGTTTATTTAATTCACAAACGTAGCATTTGAAACTCAAACGCAACATTTGAATACATTTGAGGCTCAAACGCTACGCGATATGCTCTAAACGCAACATACCTCTTTTGGGATGCAAAAGTTGTTGATAAATTGTATATTGAGTTAGATTAACTTTAGCAGTTTATTTTATCACTATCTGTTATTCTGTTTAGCAAATAAAATGGAAAGTCTCACATTCTCCCATCATCATCTCTCTCTCCCTTAATCATGATAATCATGATGTCACATCGAACATATTTTAAATTTGGACCATGAAATGAAAACTCTTCAATTCATTTAAAATGGAGAGGATCTTCGACAATAATTTGCGTGTTCATGAATGGGTGAGCTATCTCATGTTGTTAGCAATTTAAATCAGAGATCCTATTTGTAAGGTGAACTAATGTCCTGTATTTGTTACGTATGATCATAGTTTCAAAGTGCTAGTAGGACTAAATCTCGAGGATAAACCACACAAACGATCTGCTGTTCAGACCTGCTACGGAACCACCTCTAAGAACATTTGTGATTTCTTTTTAAATATCAAATAATATCCTATCATGAAAGGGTGAACGCAACCATCGGAGAAGTAGAGGGTTTATTATTATTATTTTTTTCTTCTAAATCTAAGACTTTAATAAAAAGAAAATATTTACAACAGCAAAGGGGTATACCTCATATCAAAATAGTGGAAGCCTCATATGCAACTGATATCATATGCCAACTGCAAATCAAACGGAGAAGGTTCAAAAATATTCCTGACGTTTATCGCGATGTCTATCGAGCACCTTATACTTTTTTTTTGTCCAAAAGTACCCTTGACGTTACATTTTTTGGGTCACTCGTGCCCCTGCCGTTAACAGAAGACAAACGGGGTTAAAATTGGCTGACGTGGTAGACACATGGAGGCTTAAAGGGAGAAGGTTCAAAAATACCCATGACACATGTAAATATGTCATTTAATCAAAACAAAAAAAATACTAAAATTCAAAATAAAAAAAGCATAACATATTTACATCATTTAATCAAAATACTAAAATTCAAATTATTTTGTTAACTAATCAAAACAACTAATTAAATAAAATAAGTTGTATAACATATTTATATTATTTAATCAAAATACTAAAATTCAAAACATAACATATTTACATCAAATACTAATTAAAAAAATACTAATTTTGAATATTACTAAATAGCGTTATCAATTTTTAACGTTAATATATAATTGATTTTTAACGTTATCAAAATACGTTATCAATTAGTATCAAAATAACTGCATATCTAGTGTTGGAATACTTATTTTAACGTTCTCAAAATATTAATGCTTTTTAACATATCAACTAATATTAAAAAATATTTAAAAACGTTAATATTTTTTGATATTAAAAAACGTTAATATTTTTAAATATTTTATTAATATTTTTTGATATTAAAAAACGTTAATATTTTAAAAATATTAATTTTTTTTGATATGAGGCTAATATTAAAACGTTAATATTTTTTTATATAAAAATATTAAAATATTTTAATTTTTTTTAAAAAAACGTTAATTTTTTGATATTAAAAAACGTTAATATTTTTTGATATTAAAAAACGTTAATATTTTATTAATATTTTTTTATATTAAAAAACGTTAATATTTTTTAATATTAGTTGATATGTTAAAAACGTTAATATTTTTTGATGATGTAATTAGTTGAATTTTAAAAATATTATTTAGTTGAATTTTAAAAATATTCAAAAATTCAACTAATTCAAAATAATTAACGTTATTTAGTAAAAAATATTAACATTAATTATTTTTTGATTATTTTAGTTGAATTAACGTTAATTATTTTGAAATTTTGAATTAGTTGAATTTTTGAATTTTGAATTTTAAAAATATTAACGTTAATCATCAAAATACTAAAAATATTAGTTGAATTTTCAAAATACTAAAAATATTAACGTTAATTTTGTAATATTCAACGTTAATTTCGATAACGTTATTTAGTAATATTAAAAATATTAGCGTTAAAAAAAATTGATAACGTTATTTAGTATTTTGAATATCAACGTTAAAAATATTATATCAATTAGTTGTATATCGTTATTTATTATTTTGAATTTTAAAAATATTATTTAGTATTATGATTTTAGTATTTTAAAATTTTTAGATCAATTAGTATTTCGTATTATGCTTTTAGTATTTTAATGATGTATTTTAAATTTTTGTTGTTTTGATTAATTAACAAAATAATTTGAATTTTAGTATTTTATTATTGTTTAATTTGATTTTTTTAGTATTTTAGTATTTTTTAATTAATATTTTAGTTTTTTTTAATTAGTATTTGATGTAAATATGTTATGTTTTGAATTTTAGTATTTTGATTAAATGATGTAAATATGTTATACAACTTATTTTATTTAATTAGTTGTTTTGATTAGTTAACAAAATAATTTGAATTTTAGTATTTTGATTAAATGATGTAAATATGTTATGTTTTTTTTATTTTAAATTTTAATATTTTTTTGTTTTGATTAAATGACATATTTACATGTGTCATGGGCATTTTTGAACCTTATCCCTTTAAGCCTCCATGTGTCTGCCACGTCAGCCAGTTTTAACCCCGTTTGTCTTCTGTTAACGGCAGGGACACGGGTGACCCAAAAAGTATAACGTTAAGGGTACTTTTGGACCCAAAAAAAGTATAGGGTGCTCGGTAGACATCGCGGTAAACGTCAGGGGTATTTTTGAACCTTTACCCACAAATCAAAACCAGAAACTAAGCATTTGACTCTATTAAGAATAGTAGAAGAGAGAAGCTTGAATTTGCGCTCAACCCAAATGGATAAACTGTCATTTCAATAAGTAATTTTAAAATAAGCTTGTGAACTCCTTTTGTTAAATTACTAATAGCCGAAATAAGCAAAGCATGCCAATTGGTCGGCACATTAGCCCAACCTCCATAATTGAGAGAAGACAAAAGGATAGAGCGGGAATTCTCATATTCAAAGAAAAGATGAGCATGATTTTCATTGTAAAGAGACAACATCTAGGATCCACAATATGAGAATATTTTGCAATGCGATCAAGGAATTTATGTCATATCAGCTTATGTCACGGGATGTGACGCCCCCAAAATAGGTATACATCACCTATTCTGAGTCGTCAAATACATGGTACAGAAACAAATACAACTTCATTAATAAAATTATCGTACAAAATACGACAACACATATACTGTAAGTTTAAATACAAATATTGTCTAATAGACAGTATTAAAACTCAAAAGGAGTCCTCATTACAATTATTGATACTCTATTTTATAAAAATAGTGAGGACTGCTAAAATAACTTTCTAGAGTCATCACTCCATATCCTGGCTAGTTCTTGCTATATTCTCACATCCTGAGAAGAAAAATAGAATAAAAAAGAAAAGGGTGAGCTCAACTAGCTCAGTAAAGAATATTATGACTAAGATAATATACAACAAATTATCCTTAGTCTTTAACAGGAAAAAATCTAATAGAATATAATAGACAACAAGTTTTAGATCAACAACTGTAGCGGAAACAACAATTCATTAGAAGAGTTAAGTAGAGAATGAAATCTACTATCATCTATGAATTTAAAAGTCCATCATCAATATTTTATCCCTGTAACATCAATCAATATATATCTTGAATCAAATATTCATCTTTGCACTACGGGCCAAAGATATTCTTAAGGTAATCATTCATCTTTGCACTACAGGCCAAAGATATTCATCAAGTATCACCATTAAGGATTGAGGATGATGAAAAATATTTTAGAGACCGAATCCAGTAAGATAAAAGGACAAAGTTTAGATATTCGTACTTTAGATAATTCAAGTTTAAAAATACTCCATAATAAACCATAATGGAGTAAAATTCAAGAATGACGATAAAAACATGAATACAATCAAATATAGTAATCATACTAAACATCTGGGAGGAAAAACAGAAAATTTTATTTTTCGGTTAGTGCCGTATTTGTGAATAGTGCCGTATACGTGAATAGTAATACCGACACAAAAAGGTAAAAATTCCACAATAAAATTTATATTAATAATTCGGCATAATGATATTGAAAAAAATAATATCAAATAAGAAGAAAATAACATCCCTTACCTCAAAATAACACTATTTCTGAATGGAATATCGGATATGATGCTGAAAAAAACTTGCACTGAATAGCAACTCTCAAAGTATCTAAATACTCACAAAATACGCTCGATAATATAAAGAGAGAGAGAAAAAAACTTATTTCTGGTGTGATTTTCAATTCTAACTAAGCACCCTATTTATATAAAAATGTTAGAACGTCGAAGCAGACTTAACCTGCTACCTGATAGCTTTACCTGTTACTATTTATGCCCACCACATTTGAAATAAAATTTCAGCACATTTCTCACCAACCAAAAGTGGGGCCCACCAATTCTAAAAATTTCCAAAATATTTTATCATTTAAACAATAATTATAAACTTCAATAATTCATAATAAATAGCCCTTTTATCAGAAAAATACGAATTTTATGTCTATTCCATAGGAAATTAAATTCTTTATAACTTTGTAGCTTTAAGTTTTTCCAAATTTCAAAAAAAAAATGCCCAAAATTTACGTACGGACGATTTTTAATACCTTCATTCTGACAAAATACTGATAAAACACCTCAGCATTAATTTCTTCATTTATAATCACATAAAATAAATATTTTTCTATCCTTTATTTATATCCACATAAAATAAATATTTCTTATCATATAAATCAATAATTAATTATTCACAAATAATATTACAGAATCACAATTATGACAATCAGTGTGACAACCCCAAAATAGGTCCATTCCAACCAACCTATTCTGAGTTACCAAATACATGGTACAGAAAATAACTACAACTTTATTACAATAATTGTCGTGCAAAATACAACAACACATATGCTGTGAGTTTGGATACAAATATATACCAACTGTGACTTTCATCCCAACCTTGGATAGCACCTCACAGTGACACCTTACATAAAGGTATAGTCAAAAATTGTAAGACCCCAACTTATTAATGAATAAAATCAAATTTTCTCTAAATATTATTGTGAATAATAAGGGGTTAATTTGATACAAATACTTTGGTTATGGGTTATATGTGCAAATTTTGCAAAATAAGCAAGTGGTTATAAAATATTCATTTTGTCGGGAAATATTCATTTGGTCGTGGAATATTCTTGCTGTCGGGAAATATTCGTACGACGGCGCAGCCTTGTGTGGGCCCCATAAAGGAAAGCGATTGGATGAAGAAAATGACAAGTATAAGTTATTTATAAATAACGGCGTAGTTGTTACCGTTAATACTGCTGGAATACCCGGTGGTTAAAATACAGTAGCACACGGTATTGCACCAATTATTGATTCTTACGTAAGAAGGCACTACTCAATAATTGTTACAGTAGTTATTGTTCAATATTTTATTTTTTTGATTCAATAATTGTTGCATTGGTATTTTATATTATTGTTGTTTCAATAATTGTTGCTGCACAGTATTTTCCATTATCAGATCAATAATTCATATTATTTGAATAATGTTATTAGATAACATTATTGGCAATGTCTAGAAAGTTCTGTCTAAGGAGAGGTTTGGTCATCTAATTGCGCGCCAGTAAGGAAAAATCCTTATTAGAAAGCCCCCTCTTTCCTGGGAACGGCCTGGTTGTCATAAATGTGATTCTGTAATATTATTTGTGAATAATTAATTATTGATTCATATGATAAGGAAATATTTATTTTATGTGGATATAAATGAGGGATATATTTTTGTGGTTAAAAATGAAGGAGTTAATGTTGAGGTGTTTTATCAGTATTTTTATCGGAATGGAGGTATTAAAAATCAAATCAGGGTTTTTGAGAAATATTGCGGGTGTTATAATTTTTAATCCGACCGTTGGATCTTGGTAATTTTTGGATATGTTATACATATATAAGTTGAGTATATGTCCACAAATTTTGAACCGTTAAAAATGAACGTATGATTTATTATGAATTTTACAAGATGACTGGTTCAGAAATTGTTGAATTTTCGGAGTTTATCATTTTGATAGAAAATTCTAGAATTGGTGGGCCCCACTTGTGGTTGGTGAAGAAATGTGCTGAATTATATTTCAAATGTGGTGGGTGGGAATAGTAGCAGGTAAAGCCATCAGGTTGCAGGTCAAACCTACTAAAATTTTCCTATAAATAGAGGGCTAACTTAGAATTGAAAATCACACCAGAAACAAGTTTTCTCTCTTTCTCTCTCTAGATTATTGAGTGTATTTTGTGAGTATTTAGATACTTTGAGAGTTTCTATTCATCAGAGCAAGTTTCTTTCAGCCTTATACCGGTATTCCGACCAGAAGTACTGATATCTTGAGGTAAGGGATATTATTTTCTTCTTAAATGATATTATTTTCTTCAATATCATTATGCTGAAATATTGATATGAGTTTTTATCAAATTTGGAACTTTTTGTGTCGGGGTTACTATTCATGTATACGGCACTATTCACGTATACGGCACTATTCACGAATACGGCACTATTCACCAAAAAATAAAATTTTTCCTTTTTGTCCAAGATGTCTATTATGGTTACTATCTTTGATTGTATCCATGTTTTGATCTTTATTTTTGAATTCTGCTTCACAATTGATTATTATGAAGTATTATTGATCTTGGATAAATTGTTATACGAATCCCTACTATTTGTCCTTCTGTCTCATTGGATTCGTTCTCTTTAAGATATTTTTCATCATCCTCAGTCCTAAATGATGATATTAATGAATATCTTTGGCCTGTAGTGCAAAGATGTATGATTACTTGATGAATATCTTTGGCCTGTAGTGCAAAGATGTATGATTACTTGATGAATATCTTTGGCCTGTAGTGCAAAGATGAACAGGTGTTGAGATGAACATGACTGACAGGTGATACAAATGAATATCTTTGGCCTGTAGTGCAAAGATGAATATTTGGATAAAGATGATTATTAATTGATGTTACAGGGATAAAATATTGATGATGGACTTTTAAATCTTAGAAGATAGTAGAATTCTTTCTCTACTTGACTCTTCTAATGGTTTGCTGTTTCCGCTGCAGTTGTTGATCTAAAACTTGTTGTCGATTATATTCTATCAGATTTTTCCCTGTTGAAGACTAACGATAATTTGTTTGTATATTATCTTAGTCATAATATTCTTTACTGGGCTAGTTGAGCTCACCCTTTTTCTTTTTGTTCCATTTTTTCTTCTCAGGAGGTGAGAACATAGCAGGATCTAGTCGGGGTATGGAGTGATGGTTCTAGAAAGATGTTTTAGCAGTCCTCACTTTTTCTGTAAAATAGTGTTTGAATAATTGTAATGAGGATTTATTTGAGTGTGGATATTGTCTAGAAGACAATATTTGTATTTAAACTCACAGTATGTGTTGTCGTATTTTGCACGACAATTGTATTATTGAAGTTGTAGTTTGCTTTCTGTACCATGTATTTGGCGACTCAGAATGGGTGTTGTATACCTATTTTGGGGGCGTCACAAAAATTGTTTTAAAAATTAGAATCTTTGGGAAGTGCTCAAGAAAACCTTTGTACATTGGAGGCCATGCTTCTAGGTTATGATAGATATCATATGGCCACAGAATTATCCTTGGTTGACCCAATAGACCCCAAAGAAAAACGAGAAGATTAATATCATATCCTTCCCAATGGTGAGTCTTCTCTTGATATATCATTATCTCCACTGTCTCTAATTGAGAATTATACTTCAAACAAACACCAAGATTATATAGGTAGTGCTCGTAAATATACTTAGCAAGTGGATGTGCACAACCCTGTCTTATGATGACACGAGATTGTATGACATTAGACATCTTGTATGGCAGTGGCAAAACACCCTTTCAACGTTGGGTACGCCTTACCCTATTGGATTCACCAAATATAACTACTAAATGATGACCACCGTTCTATTCCCCTGTTACCCCCGCGCGACCCAGCTACACTCTTATTACCTGAAAGGAATTGTGAAACAGAAGGATGAGCACAACTAGCCCAGTAAAGAATATCATGACTAAAAATAAATAAATTATCAATAGTCTTTAACATAATTAAATTAGAGATTTAAAACATATGGTAGATGATAAAAATTTTCAACCATAGTTGCAGCGGAACGTACAATCCATTAGAAGAGTCAAATAGACCATAAAGTCTATTATCTTCTCCATGTTAAAAATTCACCAACAATGTTATATTACTGTAACATCAATCAACAGTTCTGGTCCACAATCATATGAATAACTCATAATCATAATTGTGATTCTAAATTACTCTTCGCACCCAGGACGAAGATAATTTTCATCACATTTCTTTACCTGAAACATCAAAGATCATGGTTATACCAAATCACAGTTCATGTTCATAATCATACTAATAACTTCATCTTTGTACTATGGCCAAAGATATTCGTCAGCAGTTCATCTTTGCACTATTTGCCAAAGATATTCAACATTAGGTCATCTTTGTACTACGGGCCAAAGATATTCATCAACAATTCATCTTTGCACTACAGGCCAAAGATATTTCTCAATAGTTCATATTTGCACTACAGGCCAAATATATTCATCAACAGTTCATATTTGCACTACAGGCCAAATATATTAATATCTCAAAGAAATATATAATCATTTCAGAATTTATATAAACAATAATTATAACCATGTTGATCATTTCACCTTTGTACTTAAGCTAAAGATATTCAATTATAAATTCAATGGTCATGATCATACCAGTCAACAATTCAACTTTGCACTACTGGCCAAAGGAAACCCATAGTCATGATCATACCAAAAATCTACCCATCTTTACACTCAAGTCAAAGAGAAATATCGTCATTAGGATTATAAAAATATTATATATAATAGTAAAATCAATATAATCAAAACATCCAGATTTAATCTCAAGAGTAATATTCATAAATCAACTATAATTTGGTTAGAAAAAGAAACTAATTTTATCGTGAATAGTACTCGTGAATAGTAACCCGTGAATAGTAACCCCGACATGAAAAAGGTAGAAATTTCACAATAAAATTTATACCAATAGTTTGGTATAATGATATTGAAAGAATAACATTTTTTAAACTTATAAACAATTTATTTTAATTGTTTACACTTTACTAAATAATGCATTTAATCATCCTAAAATGTTAAACTCATAAGATTTCATTACCAATAACCAAAACCCTCATCAAAAATCTGCATATACCTCATATAAGATTCTTAAGTCATAAAATCCTATTTTTCAATTTTCTTACTTCACATAACATATTTAATTCATTTACTCATAACTAGTCTATTTTTATGAAAAATACCAAATCAGTTCTAAAAATATTTCTTTTCTGGGATTTAGCAGAATATAGTCCCATATTGAACATATATTTTTTTCAGAATTTTTAAAACTCATTTACTATTTTTCATATGGCCAAAACAGCCGAATATTTAGACATTTATCATAAATTATACTTTTATCCAAAAATTTTGAAATTCACAGAGTACGCTGATATTATATAAATATACTTTCAATAAAATTTTTATGAATTTTAGAGTTAACCACAAGGAGTTATAAACAGTTGCTTTTAAAATAGTCTTTTCTCATAAAATTCATAACTCTTAATCTATACATCCAAAAATTACAATTTTTGGACACAATCAATAAAACTCATCAAAATATCATTTCAAATTTTTTCAGAATTTTTTGAAGGTCGGAAGAAGTACGAACTGAAAAATATAATAACCCTTAAAATCCCTTGCCTCAAAAGAGTAGTACTTCTGACTTGAATATCGGATGTAAAACCGAAGTAAACTTTCACTCTAAATACTTACAAAATACGCTCGATAATATAGAGAGAGAAAGAGAGAAAATTTATGAATTCTGGTGTGATTTTTAATTCTAACTAAGCACCCTATTTATAGAAAAATGCTTAGAACGCCAAAATAGACTAAAATAATAAAATATTTTTTTTTCTTTCTTATTCCTACGCATGCCATCCTTGAAATACCAGGCAGCCATCTTGGAGGAATCTAGCAGCCCACATGTGATCAACAACCAAAGTGGGTCCCACCCATAAATTAATAAAAATCATTTTATTTTTTGAAAATTCAGTAATTCATAGAAAATAGCCCGTTTATCTGAAAAATACGAATTTTATGTCCATTCTACACGAAATTGAATTCTCTACAACTTTGTAACTTTGAGTTTTTCCAAATTCTAAATAAAAAATATCCGAAACCCACAAACGAATGATTTTTAACACCTTTTAAAATTCATAACAAATCATACGTTCATTTTTAACGGTTCAAAATTTGTAGAAATATACTCAACTTATATATGTATAACATATCCAAACATCACAACGATCCAACGGTCGGATTAAAATTATAACTCACGCAATAGGGCTTTAAGAACACCGATTTGATCTTTTAATACCTCCAATCCAATAAAATACTAATAAAATACCTCAACATTAACTCTTTTATTTATAACCACATAAATAAATCTAACATTTATATCCACATAAAATAAATATTTCCATATCATATGAATCAATAATTAATTATTCACAAATAATATTACAGAATCACATTTATGACAACCAGACTGTTCCTAGGAAAGAGGGGGTTTTTCGATAAGAATTTCTCCTTACTGGTGTTCAATTAGGTGACCAAACCTCTCATTGACAGAACTTTTTAGACATTACCAATAATGCTATATAATAATATTATTCAAATAATATGAATTATTGATCTGATAATGGAGATACTGTGCAGTGACAATTATTGAAACAACAATAATATAAAATATCAATGCAGTAATTATTGAATTAATAAAATAAAATATTGAACAGTAATTACTGTAACAATTATTGAGTAGTGCCTTCTTACGTACGAATCAATAATTCAACAATACTGTGCAATACTGTATGCTACTGTGCAACAACGCGTATTACAATATTTTAACCACCGGGTATTCTAACAGTGTTAACGGTAACCATTACGCCGTTATTTATAAAAACTCAAATTTGTCGTTTTTATTCATCCGACAGTTATTCTGTTATGGGGCCCATAAATGACTGCGCCTGTGACGCCCCCAAAATAGATATACAACACCCATTCTGAGTCACCAAATACATGGTACAGAAAGCAAACTACAACTTCAATAATACAATTGTCGTGCAAAATACGACAACACATACTGTAAGTTTAAATACAAATATTGTCTTCTAGACAATATTCACACTCAAATAAGTCCTCATTACAATTATTCAAACACTATTTTATAGAAATAGTGAGGACTGCTAAATCATCTTTCTAGAACCATCACTCCATACCCCGACTAGATCCTGCTATGTTCTCACTTTCTGAGAAGAAAAATGGAACAAAAAGGAAAAGGGTGAGCTTAACTAGCCCAGTAAAGAATATTATGACTAAGATAATATACAACAAATTATCATTAGTATTCAACAGGAAAAAATATGATAGAATATAATCGACAACAAGTTTTAGATCAACAACTGCAGCAGAAATAACAAACCATTAGAAGAGTCAAGTAGAGAATGAATTCTACTATCTTCTAAGATTTAAAAGTCCATCATCAATATTTTATCCCTGTAACATCAATTAATAATCATATTTATCCAAATATTCATCTTTGCACTACAGGCCAAAGATATTCATTTGTATCACATGTCAATCATGTTCATCTCAACACCTGTTCATCTTTGTACTACAGGCCGAAGATATTCATCAGATAATCATACATCTTTGCACTACAGGCCAAAGATATTCATTAATATCATCATTTAGGACTGAGGATGACGAAAAATATCTTAAAGAAAATGAATCCAGTGAGACAGAAGGACAAATAGTAGGGATTCGTATAACAGTTTATCCAAGATCAATAATACTTCATAGTAATCAATTGTGAAGCAGAATTCAAAAAAAAAGATCAAAATATGGATACAATCAAAGATAGTAACCATAATAGACATCTTGGACAAAAAGGGAAAATTTTATTTTTCGATGAATAGTGCCGTATTCGTGAATAGTGTCGTATACGTGAATAGTAATGTATACGTGAATAGTAATCCCGACACAAAAAATTCCAAATTTGATAAAAACTCATGTTAATATTTCAGCATAATGATATTGAAGAAAATAATATCATTTAAGAAGAAAATAATATCCCTTACCTCAAAATATCAGTACTTCGGGTCGAAATACCGGTATAAAACTGAAAGAAACTTGCTCTGATGAATAGAAACTCTCAAAGTATCTAAATACTCATAAAATACACTCAATAATCTAGAGAGAGAAAGAGAGAAAACTTGTTTCTGGTGTGATTTTTAATTCTAACTTAGCCCTCTATTTATAGGAAAATGTTAGCACGCCGAAGCAGACTTAACCTGCAACCTGATGGCTTTACCTGCTACTATTCCCACCCACCACATTTGAATAAAAATGTGACACCCCCAAAATAGGTATACAACACCCATTCTGAGTCGCCAAAATATATGGTACAGAAACAACTACATCTTTATTATTACAACACAAGAACTGTGAGTTTAAATACAAATATTATCATTTAGACAATATCCACACTCAAATAAGTCCTCATTACAATTATTGATACATTATTTCACAAAAATGGTGAGGACTACTAAAGTAACTTCTAGAACCATCATTCCATACCCCGACTAGTACTCGTTACATTCTCGCCTCCTGAGAAAAATGGAACAAAAAGGAAAAGGGTGAGCTCAACTAGCCCAGTAAAGAACATTATGACTAAGATAATACAGAACAAATTATCGTTAGTCTTCAACAGGGAAAAATCTAATAGAATACAATAGACAACAAGTTTTAAATCAATAACTGCAGCGGAAACAGCAAACCATTAGAAGAGTCAAGTAGAGAATGAGTTCTACTATCTTCTAAGATTTAAAAGTCCATCATCAATATTTTATCCCTGTAACAATAATCAATAACCATCTTTAATCAAATATTCATCTTTGCACTACAGGCCAAAGATATTCATTTGTATCATCAGTCGGTCATGTTCATCTCAACACCTGTTCATCTTTGCACTACGGGCCAAAGATATTCATCAGTTAATCATTCATCTTTGCACTACGGGCCAAAGATATTCAGTAATATCATCATTTAGGACTGAGGATGATAAAAAATATCTTAAAGAAAACGAATCCAGTGAAACAAAATAACAAATATTAAGGATTCGTATTTCGATTTATCCATGTCCAAAAATACCTTATAATTATTCATAGTGAAGTAGAATTCAAGAATGATCAAAACATGGATACAATCAAAGCTAGTACCCAGAATAGATATTTTGGACGAAAAGAAGAAAATTTTATTTTTCGGTGAATAGTAACTCGTGAATAGTAACTCGTGAATAGTAACTCATGAATAGTAACCCCGACGTGAAAAGTTCTAAATTTGATAAAAATTTCCAACCAATATTTCGGCATAATGATATTGAAGAAATAATATCATTTTCGAATAAAATAACATTCCTTACCTCGTAAAAACAGTACTTCTGGTCGGAATACCGGTATAAGGCTGAAAGAAACTTGCTCTGATGAATAGAAACTCTCAAAGTATCTAAATACTCACAAAATACACTCAATAATCTGGAGAGAGAAAGAGAGAAAACTTGTTTCTGGTGTGATTTTCAATTATAACTTAGCCCTCTATTTATAGGAAAATGTTAGCACGCCGAAGCAGACTTAACCTGCAACCTGATGGCTTTACCTGCTACTATTCCCACCCACCACATTTGAATAAAAATCTCAGCACATTTCTTCACCAACCAAGAGTGGGGCCCACCAATTCTAGAATTTTCTACCAAAATGATTAACTCCGAAAATTCAACAATTTCTGAACCAGTCATCTCGTAAAATTCATAATAAATCATACGTTCGTTTTTAACGGTTCAAAATTTGAGGACATATAATCAACTTATATATGTATAACATATCCAAAAATTACCACGATCCAACGGTCGGATTAAAAATTATAACCCCCGCAAAATATCTCAAAAACCCTAATTTTTAATACATTCATTCCGACAAAAATACTGATAAAAACCTCAACATTAACTCCTTCATTTTTAACCACAAAAATATATCCCTCAATTATATCCACAAAAATAAATATTTCCTTATCATATGAATCAATAATTAATTATTCACAAATAGTATTACAGAATTACATTTATGACAACCAGGCCGTTCCCAGGAAAGAGGGGGCTTTCCAATAAGGATTTCTCCTTACTGGCGCGCAATTAGATGACCAAACCTCTCCTTAGACAGAACTTTTTAGACATTGCCAATAATGTTATCTAATAATATTATTCAAATAATATGAATTATTGATCTGATAATGGGAAATACTGTGTAATGACAATTATTGAAACAACAGTAATATAAAATATCAACGCAGCAATTATTGAATCAATAAAATAAAATACTAAACAGTAATTAATGTAACCATTATTGAGTAGTGCCTTCTTACGTAAGAATTAATAATTGGTGCAATACAGTGTGCTACTGTGTAACAACGCGTATTACTGTGTTTTAACCACCAGGTATTCTAACAGTATTAACGGTAACAACTACGCCGTTATTAATAAACAACATATACTTGTCGTTTTCTTCATCCAATCGCTTTTCGTTATGGGGCCCACAAAAGACTGCGCCGTCGTACGAATATTCCCCGACAGGAAGAATATTCCACGACCAAATGAATATTCCCCGACAACAATGAATATTTTATAACCACCTGCTTATTTAAAATATTTGCGCATTTTACCCATAACTAACCTCATTAATCAATTTAACACTTACTATTTTAAAATAATAAATAGAGGGAATTTAAATTTCATTTATTAATAATTTGGGGTCTTACAACCTCTCCTCCTTATGAAATTTCGTCCTCGAAATTGACGTACGTACCTGGTGTTTCGAAAAGATGAGGATACCTCGCTTTCATTTCCATTTCCAACTCCCAAGTCATTTCCTCAATAGCATGGTTTCTCCACAAAACTTTAACTTGTGGTATGACCTTCGTGCGTAGGACATGCTCCTTTCTATCCAAGATCTTGACAGGTACCTCTTCGTACGTTAAGTCTTCAGCTATCTCGTCCGGTTCTAACTCAATAACGTGGTCTGGGTCTTTCACATATTTACATAACACAGATATATGAAAAATATTATGAACACGAGACATACTTGGAGGTAGTGCGAGTCTATAGGCCACATTTCCTACTCGGTCAAGAATCTGAAATGGACCAATAAATCGTGGATTGAGCTTTCCTCTCTTCCCAAATCTTGTAACTCCTTTCCATGGAGCCACACTCAACAATACATGATCCCCAATGTCAAATTCCACGTCCTTTCGATGAAGATCCGCATAACTCTTTTGTCGATCTTGTGCCATTTGTATACGTTGTCGAATCGTTTGGATCTTCTCTGTAGTCATGCGTACCAACTCTGGTCCCAATAATGTTGCTTCACCCAACTCGTCCCAGCATACTGGAGAGCGACACTTTCGTCCATATAATGCTTCAAATAGGGCCACACCTATACTTGCCTGATAACTGTTATTGTAAGAGAATTCCACCAATGGTAGGTACTTATCCCAACTCCCTTTGAAATCTAGGACACAAAGTCTTAATAGATCTTCAAGAGTTTGAATAGTCCTCTCTGATTGTCCGTCCGTTTGAGGATGGTATGCCGAACTAAATCGTAAATCTGTGCCCATAGCTTTTTGCAAGCTAACCCAAAATCTTGTAGTGAATCTTGGGTCACGATCTGAAACTATGGATACTGGCATGCCATGCAGTCTCACAATCTCATCTACGTATATACGAGCAAGACGTTCAAGGGAATAAGTCTCCCGTATCGGCAAGAAATGAGCAGACTTGGTTAATCTATCAACAATAACCCAAATAGCATTTATGCCTTGAGAAACCGTGGGAAGACCCGTAACGAAATCCATGGTAATGTGTTCCCACTTCCATTTTGGAATCTCAAGTGGTTGCAATGGACCCTTTGGCACTTGATGTTCCGCCTTTACACGTTGACAAGTTAAACACCTCGAGATAAACTTTGCAATCTCTCTCTTCATATTATTCCACCAAAATGTATGTCAAAGATCACGATACATTTTGGTACTTCCAGGATGGATTGCAAATGGTGTATTGTGTGCTTCCATCATGATCTTGTACTTCAAATTAGAATCGTTAGGAACATAAAGTCTGGAGTGGACTCGAAGTATTCCTTCTTCATCGATTCTTGCTTCTGGAATAGAACCTTCTTGCACTTTCTTCTTCATATGCATCAGCTCTATGCCCGGAGCTTGAGCAGCTTTAATTTTATCGATTAAAGTCGGTTCTACGCGTATATTTGATATCATCATGTGGGTACTTGGAGCCTTCATCTCTATCTCCATCCTTTGCAAGTCATACAAAATGGGCCTTTGTGTTAACAACATTGCACTCGTACCCGCATATGATCTTCTACTCAACGCGTCAGCTACTATGTTTGCTTTTCCAGGATGATATTGGATGGTATGATCGTAATCTTTCAACAGCTCGAGCCAACGTCGCTGTCGCATGTTGAGTTCCTTTTGGGTGAAGAAATATTTAAGGCTTTTATGATCTGTATAGATCTCCACTTTCTCCCCATACAGGTAGTGTCTCCAGATCTTCAACGCGAAAACTACTGCTGCCAACTCCAAATCATGAGTAGGATAATTCCTCTCATATTCTTTGAGTTGTCGCGAGGCATAGGCTATGACTTTCCCATGTTGCATGAGAACACATCCTAACCCTTTGCCTGAAGCATCACTGTAGATAACAAATCCATCCGAACCAGATGGTATTGTCAGAACAGGTGCTGAAATGAGTCTCCTCTTAAGCTCTTGAAAACTCTTCTCGCATTCCTCGCTCCATACGAATTTGATATCTTTCCGAGTCAGCTGAGTTAACGGGGTAGCGATTCGAGAAAATCCTTCCACGAATCTACGATAATAATCAGCTAAGCCCAGAAAGCTACGTACTTCGGTCACCGTCTTTGGTTGCTCCCAATTTTGTATTGCTTCAATCTTCGCCGGGTCAACAGATACTCCATGTTTTGACACCACGTGCCCTAGGAAAGCTACTTCCTCAAGCCAGAACTCGCATTTCTTCAACTTAGCATATAACTTGTTTTCACGCAGCCTTTGGAGTACCAGCTTCAAATGATGCTCATGATCTTCACAGCTTTTGGAATATATGAGGATGTCATCAATAAAGATAACAACGAACTGATCCAAATAATCCTTGAATACTCGGTTCATCACATCCATGAAAGTCGCAGGAGCATTAGTCAATCCAAAAGACATGACTAGGAATTCATAATGCCCATACCGAGTTCTGAAGGCAGTCTTTGGAATATCCTCAGTTTTAACCTTCAGATGATGATATCCAGAACGAAGATCGATCTTTGAAAAGAATTGTGCTCCTTGTAACTGGTCAAACAGGTCATCAATACGAGGTAGCGGATACCTATTCTTAATAGTGACATGGTTTAATTCCCGGTAATCAATACAAAGTCGCATACTCCCGTCTTTCTTCTTTACAAATAAAACAGGAGCACCCCAAGGAGATGTACTAGGACGAATGAAACCGATGTCCAACAACTCTTGTAGTTGGACCTTTAACTCCTGAAGTTCAATAGGAGCCATTCGATATGGGATTTTAGAAATGAGCTTTGTACCAGGTTCAAGATCAATAAAGAATTCAATTTCTCGTTCCGGGGGTAGACCGGGAAGTTCTTCAGGAAATACGTCAGGAAAGTCAATAACAACAGGAATATTATTCAAATTTGACGTGTCTTTATTCAAATCCATAACATAGGCTAAGAAAGCTTGACATCCGTTTTTTAATAAACGAATGGCTTTATGGCTTGATATAACAATGATTGATTTTAATGGCTTAGTTGTTTGAATTCGTACAACAGGTTGGTTAGGAATATGAAAACTAACAACCTTACGAAAACAATCAATTTTGGCATGATGAGTAGTTAACCAATCAATCCCTAAAATCACATCAAAAGCAAGTATCTTTAAAGAGATAAGGTCAACAGGTAAGGTGATGGTGCCAACTTGGATCACACACGATTTATAAACAGTGGATGTGATGAAAGTTTCTCCTAACGGAGTCTCCACAGATAAATCAAAGTCTAACTTCTCCGGAGTCAAGTTTAAATGTTGAACACAAGCAGGAGAGATAAAAGAATGGGTAGAACCGGTATCTAATAAGGTATAAACTTCGCATGAATTTATGATTAGCTTACCCGTGATCACCTCGTTTGGGTTCCTCGCATGTTGACCAGTCACGACAAACGCTCTTCCAGGAACCGTCGACTTTATCTTTTCTGGGACAGCTTTTTGAGTCACCATCCCCGCCGGACTTGGTTTTGCTACAGTGCAATCTCGAGTGATATGTCCTTCCTTTCCACAATTATAACATACCTTAAACTGTTGTGGGCAGTTTGGGCTGATATGTCCTTCTTTTCCGCACTTATAGCATATAACCGGTGGTCGTTCTCCTCCCTTAGAACCAGTTGTTGCTGGTGCTGACGTCTTCGTATTGTCATTGTTGAATCTCCTCTTTTTAAAATCTCCTCCCGACTCGCTTCTTCTATTTTTATAGCCACGATTACCACCAGAGTGGTTGCCGTTCTTGTCTGTATTTTTCTTTCTCCGCTGGTTATCATTGTTCTGATGGCTGCTGTCACCGATATGATCCTGGTTGTGGTCCCTCAGTTGACCGTACTCATTATCTCGCTCTAATAATTGAGCCCTGTTGACAACATCTGAATAGAGAGAAAATTTATGAGAAATGAGATATTGACGTATGTCGGGTTTCAAACCTCTCAAAAACATCCTCGTCATACGTTCCTCATTCTCCACCAAATGAGGTGCAAACCTGGACAACTCTGCAAATCTCGCCTCGTACTGAGACACCGTCATGTTATTCTGCTCCAGTCTAATAAACTCTACCTCCTTCATATGACGAATACTTTCAGGAAAGTACTTGTCATTGAACAGTTTCTGAAATGTCTCCCAAGACATGCTGAGTGCGGTTGGATGGGTACGCTTCACAGACTCCCACCAATAATCTGCCTCGCCACGGAACATAAAGGTGGCGAATGGAACCTTCTGTTCCTCCGTGCATCCCAAGACATCGAATATCTTAGTAATTTGCTTGACCCACGTTTCCGCCATGATCGGATCCGGCTTTCCCTTAAATTCTGGTGGTCCCAATTCTTTGAACTGTTTGGCTGTGACAAACCGTGAATTACTATCATTTCCTCCTGTATTTTAAACACGAGTCTCCCTCGTCTGGTTTTGCATGAATTGCAAAAAACTTCTAAACATTCCATCATTCATCATCTGCTCATTGGTATTGTTCACAGGAGGAACATTGCCAGCCTGTTGCACGTTCTCCTCGTTGGTAAGCACCGGTGTCTCCACGGTTTCAATTACTCCACTGTTAACATTCTCAGTCGACATTCTCAAATACTGCCATAAAACAAGGGTTAATTAAATAAATTAACGAATCACATAATACCCCTATATTATGACTGACCAATAAATAAGCTTAGTTAGGACACACTAGCGAAGGATTTATTCGTCTCTCCCCTCCTAGTTCTATTCTCCGATCTCCGCCAGAGATCATATCCCTAAGCTCTGATACCAACTGTGACACCCCCAAAATAGGTATACAACACCCATTCTGAGTCGCCAAAATACATGGTACAGAAACAACTACATCTTTATTATTACAACACAAGAACTGTGAGTTTAAATACAAATATTGTCATTTAGACAATATCCACACTCAAATAAGTCCTCATTACAATTATTGATACATTATTTCACAAAAATGGTGAGGACTACTAAAGTAACTTCTAGAACCATCATTCCATACCCCGACTAGTACTCGCTACATTCTCGCCTCCTGAGAAAAATGGAACAAAAAGGAAAAGGGTGAGCTCAACTAGCCCAGTAAAGAACATTATGACTAAGATAATACAGAACAAATTATCGTTAGTCTTCAACAGGGAAAAATCTAATAGAATACAATAGACAACAAGTTTTAAATCAATAACTGCAGCGGAAACATCAAACCATTAGAAGAGTCAAGTAGAGAATGAGTTCTACTATCTTCTAAGATTTAAAAGTCCATCATCAATATTTTATCCCTGTAACAACAATCAATAACCATCTTTAATCAAATATTCATCTTTGCACTACAGGCCAAAGATATTCATTTGTATCATCAGTCGGTCATGTTCATCTCAACACCTGTTCATCTTTGCACTACGGGCCAAAGATATTCATCAGTTAATCATTCATCTTTGCACTACGGGCCAAAGATATTCAGTAATATCATCATTTAGGACTGAGGATGATGAAAAATATCTTAAAGAAAACGAATCCAGTGAAACAAAATAACAAATATTAAGGATTCGTATTTCGATTTATCCATGTCCAAAAATACCTTATAATTATTCATAGTGAAGTAGAATTCAAGAATGATCAAAACATGGATACAATTAAAGCTAGTACCCAGAATAGATATTTTGGACGAAAAGAAGAAAATTTTATTTTTCGGTGAATAGTAACTCGTGAATAGTAACTCGTGAATAGTAACTCATGAATAGTAACCCCGGCGTGAAAAGTTCTAAATTTGATAAAAATTTTCAACCAATATTTCGGCATAATGATATTGAAGAAATAATATCATTTTCGAATAAAATAACATTCCTTACCTCGTAAAGACAGTACTTCTGGTCGGAATACCGGTATAAGGCTGAAAGAAACTTGCTCTGATGAATAGAAACTCTCAAAGTATCTAAATACTCACAAAATACACTCAATAATCTGGAGAGAGAAAGAGAGAAAACTTGTTTCTGGTGTGATTTTCAATTATAACTTAGCCCTCTATTTATAGGAAAATGTTAGCACGCCGAAGCAGACTTAACCTACAACCTGATGGCTTTACCTGCTACTATTCCCACCCACCACATTTGAATAAAAATCTCAGCACATTTCTTCACCAACCAAGAGTGGGGCCCACCAATTCTAGAATTTTCTACCAAAATGATTAACTCCGAAAATTCAACAATTTCTGAACCAGTCATCTCGTAAAATTCATAATAAATCATACGTTCGTTTTTAACGGTTCAAAATTTGAGGACATATACTCAACTTATATATGTATAACATATCCAAAAATTACCACGATCCAATGGTCGGATTAAAAATTATAACCCCCGCAAAATATCTCAAAAACCCTGATTTTTAATACCTTCATTCCGACAAAAATACTGATAAAAATCTCAACATTAACTCCTTCATTTTTAACCACAAAAATATATCCCTCAATTATATCCACAAAAATAAATATTTCCTTATCATATGAATCAGTAATTAATTATTCACAAATAATATTACAGAATTACATTTATGACAACCAGGCCGTTCCCAGGAAAGAGGGGGCTTTCCAATAAGGATTTCTCCTTACTGGCGCGCAATTAGATGACCAAACCTCTCCTTAGACAGAACTTTCTAGACATTGCCAATAATGTTATCTAATAATATTATTCAAATAATATGAATTATTGATCTGATAATGGGAAATACTGTGTAATGACAATTATTGAAACAACAGTAATATAAAATATCAACGCAACAATTATTGAATCAATAAAATAAAATACTAAACAGTAATTACTGTAACCATTATTTAGTAGTGCCTTCTTACGTAAGAATCAATAATTGGTGCAATACAGTGTGCTACTGTGTAACAACGCGTATTACTGTATTTTAACTACCGGGTATTCTAACAGTATTAACGGTAACAACTACGCCGTTATTAATAAACAACATATACTTGTCGTTTTCTTCATCCAATCGCTTTCCGTTATGGGGCCCACAAAAGACTGCGCCATCGTACGAATATTCCCCGACAGGAAGAATATTCCACGACCAAACGAATATTTCCCGACAACAATGAATATTTTATAACCACCTGCTTATTTAAAATATTTGCGCATTTTACCCATAACTAACCTCATTAATCAATTTAACACTTACTATTTCAAAATAATAAATAGAGGAAATTTAAATTTCATTTATTAATAATTTGGGGTCTTACAAAAAATCTCAGTACATTTCTTCACCAACCAAGAGTGGGGCCCACCAATTCTAGAATTTTTTATCAAAATGATAAACTCCGAAAATTCAACAATTTCTGAACCAGTCATCTCGTAAAATTTATAATAAATCATACGTTCATTTTTAACGGTTCAAAATTTGTGGACATATACTCAACTTATATATATATAACATATCCAAAAATTACCACGATCCAACGGTCGGATTAAAAATTATAACCCCTGCAAAATATCTCAAAAACCCTGATTTTTAATACCTTCATTTCGACAAAAATACTGATAAAAACCTCAACATTAACTCCTTCATTTTTAACCACAAAAATATATCCCTCATTTATATCCACATAAAATAAATATTTCCTTATCATATGAATCAATAATTAATTATTTACAAATAATATTACAGAATCACATTTATGACAACCAGGCCGTTCCCAGGAAAGAGGGGGCTTTCTAATAAGGATTTCTCCTTACTGGCGCGCAATTAGATGACCAAACCTCTCCTTAGACAAAACTTTCTAGACATTACCAATAATGTTATCTAATAATATTATTCAAATAATATGCATTATTGATCTGATAAAGAAAAATACTGTGCAGTGACAATTATTGAAACAACAATAATATAAAATATCAATGCATCAATTATTGAATCAATAAAATATTAAACAGTAACTACTGTAACAATTATTGAGTAGTGCCTTCCTTCCTTCCTAAGAATCAATAATTGGTGTAATACCGTGTGCTACTGTATTTTAACCACCGGGTATTCCAACAGTATTAACGGTAACATCTACGCCGTTATTTATAAACAACTTATACTTGTCTTTTTTTTCATCTAATCGCTTTCCGTTATGGGGCCCACACAAGGCTGCGCCGTCGTACGAATATTCCCCGACAGCAAGAATATTCCATGACCAAACGAATATTCCCCGACAAAATGAATATTTTATAACCACTTGCTTATTTTGCAAAATTTGCACATTTCACCCATAACCAAAGTATTATATCAAATTAATCCCTTATTATTCACAATAATATTTAGAAAAAATTTGATTTTATTCATTAATAAGTTGGGGACTTACAACCTCCCCTCCTTATGAAATTTCGTCCTCGAAATTGACGTACGTACCTGATATTTCGAAAAGGTGAGGATACCTCGCTTTCATTTCTGATTCCAACTCCTAGTTCATTTCTTCAATAGCATGGTTTCTCCACAAAACCTTAACTTGTGGTATAACCTTCGTGCGTAGGACATGCTCTTTCCTATCCAAGATCTTAACATGTACCTCCTCGTACGTTAAATCTTCAGCTATCTCGTCTGGTTCTAACTCAATAATGTGGTTCGGGTCTTTAACATATTTACGAAGCATAGATATATGAACAATATTATGAACACGAGACATGCTTGGAGGTAATGCGAGTCTATATGCCACATTTCTTATTCGCTCAAGAATCCCAAATGGACCAACAAATCTTGGATTGAGCTTTCCTCTCTTCCCAAATCTTGTAACTCCCTTCCATGGTGCAACACGTAACAATACATGATCCCCAATATTAAATTTCACGTCCTTCCGATGAAGATCTGCATAACTCTTTTGTCGATCCTGTGCCGTTTGTATACGTTGTCGAATCGTTTGGATCTTCTCTGTCGTCATGCGTACCAACTCTGGTCCCAACAATGTTGCTTCACCCACCTCGTCCCAGCATACTGGAGAGCGACACTTTCGTCCATATAATGCTTCAAATGGGGCCACACTTATACTTGCCTGATAACTGTTATTGTAAGAGAATTCCACCAATGGTAGGTACTTATCCCAACTCCCTTTGAAATCTAGGACACAAAGTCTTAATAGATCTTCAAGAGTGGTATAGTCCTCTCTGATTGTCCGTCCGTTTGAGGATGGTATGCCGAACTGAATCGTAAATCCGTGCCCATAGCTTTCTGCAAGCTAACCCAAAATCGTGAAGTGAATCTTGGGTCACGATCCGAAACTATGGATACTGGCATGCCATGCAATCTCACAATCTCGTTCACATACATACTAGCAAGACGTTCAAGGGAATAAGTCTCACGTATCGGCAAGAAATGAGCGGACTTGGTTAATCTATCAACAATAACCCAAATCGCATCTATGCCCTGAGAAACCTTGGGAAGACCCGTAACAAAATCCATAGTAATGTGTTCCCACTTCCATTTCGAAATCTCAAGTGGTTGCAATGGACCCTTTGGTACTTGATGCTCCGCTTTTACACGTTGACAAGTTAAACATCTCGAGATAAACTCCGCGATCTCTCTTTTCATATTGCTCCACCAAAATGTATGTCGAAGATCGTGATACATTTTGGTACTCCCAGGATGGATTACAAATGGTGTGTTGTGTGCCTCCATCATTATTTTATGCTTCAAGTCAAAATCGTTAGGAACACAAAGTTTGGAGTTGACTCGAAGTATTCCTTCTTGCACTTTCTTCTTCATACGCCTCAGCTCCATGTTCGTAGCTTGAGCAGCTTTAACTTTATCGATTAAAGTCGGTTCTACTCGTATATTTGATATCATCGTGTGGGTACTTGGAGCCTTCATCTCTATCTCCATCTCCATCCTTTGCAAGTCATACAAAATGGGCCTTTGTGTTAACAACATTGCACTCGTACCCGCATATGATCTTCTACTCAATGCATCAGCTACTACGTTTGCTTTTCCAGGATGATATTGGATGGTATGATCGTAATCTTTCAACAGCTCGAGCTAACGTCGCTGCCGCATGTTGAGTTTCTTTTGGGTGAAGAAATATTTGAGGCTTTTATGATCTGTATAGATCTCCACTTTCTCCCCATACAGGTAGTGTCTCCAGATCTTCAACGCAAAAATGACTGCTGCCAACTCCAAATCATGAGTAGGATAATTTCTCTCATATTCTTTGAGTTGTCGCGAGGCATAGGCTATGACTTTCTCATGTTGCATGAGAACACATCCTAACCCTTTGCCTGAAGCATTGTTGTAGATAACAAATCCATCCGAACCAGATGGTATTGTCAGAACAGGTGCCGAAATGAGTCTCCTCTTGAGTTCTTGAAAACTCTTCTCACAATCCTCGCTCCAACCGAATTTTATATCTTTACGAGTCAGCTGAGTTAACGGAGTAGCGATTCGAGAAAATCCTTCCACGAATAGCTTCAATCTTCGCCGGGTCGACAGATACTCCATGTTTTGACACCACGTGCCCAAGGAATGCTACTTCCTCAAGCCAGAACTCGCATTTATTTAGTTTGGCATATAGCTTGTTTTCACGAAGCCTTTGCAATACCAGCTTCAAATGGCGCTCATGATCTTTACGGCTTTTGGAATAGATGAGGATGTCATCAATAAAGACGACAACGAACTGATCTAAATATTCTTTGAATACACGATTCATCATATCCATGAAAGCAGCAGGAGCATTAGTCAATCTAAAAGACATTACTAAGAATTCACAATGCTCGTACCGAGTTCTGAAGGCAGTCTTTGGAATATTCTCAGTTTTAATCTTCAGCTGATGATATCCAGAACGAAGATCGATCTTTGAAAAGAATTGTGCTCCTTGCAACTGGTCAAACAGGTCATCAATACGAGGTAGCAGATACCTATTCTTGATAGTGACATGATTCAATTCTCGATAGTCGATACAAAGTCGCATACTCCCGTCTTTCTTCTTTACGAATAAAACAGGAGCACCCTAGGGAGATGTACTAGGACGAATAAAACTGATGTCCAACAACTCATGTAGTTGGACTTTTAACTCCTGAAGTTCAATAGGAGCCATTCGATATGGGGTTTTAGAAATGGGCTTTGTACCGGGTTCAAGGTCAATAAAGAATTCAACTTCACGTTCTGGGGGTAGACCAGGAAGTTCTTCAGGAAATACATCGGGAAATTCTCTAACAATAGAAATATTATACAAATCTGACTTGTCTTTGTTCAAATTCATAACATGGGCTAAGAAAGCTTGACATCCATTTTTCAATAAACAAATAGCTTTTGTGATGCCCCCAAAATTAGATATACATCACCCATCTTGGGTCGTCAGATACAAAGTACAGAATACAAATACAACTTACTAATATAACTGTCGTGTACAATACGACAAAACATAAACTGCGAGTTTGAATACAAATATTATCTTCTAGAGAGTATTCATACTCAAAAGGAGTCCTCATTACATTTATTAACACACCATTACATAGAATAGTGAGGACTACTAAGTAATACTATCATTCGGACCATCACTCCGTTCCCCGACTTGTCCCAGCTACGTTCTCATTTCCTGAAGAGAACAGTGAAAGAAAGGGTGAGCTCAACTAGCCCAGTAAGAAATATTATGACTAAGATAATGCAGAATAAATTATCATTAGCCTTCAACAATGTTAAACTAATAAAATATAATAGACATCAAGTTTAACTGCAGCGGAACAAGCAATCCATTAAAAGAGTCAAGTAGAAAATAAACTCTACTATCTTTTATGATTTAAAAGGTTTTTCAACACTGTGATCGCTGGAACTCAGCTTAATAAAATAATCCACATCATCGAATCACCCCTGCACTACGGCCAAGGATATTCGTGTATTCATTAATGGTCATGATCATGCCAACAACTGTCCATCAATGCACTACGGGCCAATGAGGACTTTTACCACATCATTTGTAACATTACGGTCATGATTATACCGAATAATCCCTGGTCATAATCATACCAAGTCCATCTATGCACTACAGGCCACAGATGACTTTCAACATTTTATAAACATGAGGATGATGACAATGATATAAGAATTCAATAAAACAAGTTCAAGAATTAATTTATCCAAGAATTAACAACGTCCAAATTGTCAACATGATACTGCTTTGTGGAGTAAAATTCAAGAATATTTAAAAGAATATTTTCATGAAAAGATACTGGATGAACCGCAATTGTCAAGGATATTCCACTAATTTCATGGAGTATAGAAGTCAAAGTTTTAATCAACTGAGTATAATAAAGAATGGAATAACAAAAGAAATCACCATGCATGCGATAGACCGCACAGACATGTTATTCTTAACAGAATAATAATAATGGAACCAGGTTCGGCGTAAACGCACAGACATGATATTCCGACAGAATAATAAATAATGGAACCAGGTCTGGTGTAAAACACACAGACAGGATATTCCGACAGAATAATAATAAAGACGGAACAAGGTCCGGCGTAAAGCACAGACAGGATGTTTCAACTGAAAATAAAGACAGAATAATAAAGACGGAACCAGGTCCGGCGTATAGCACATACAGGATGTTCGAACGGAATAACAAAGACAGAATAATAGAAGAATGTCACCAAGTATAGGATATTCCGCATATACAGGTTATTCCAACAGAATAATAAAGAAATGGAATAATAGAAGTTCTCTTCTT
The DNA here is from genome assembly GCA_016801055.1 of Panax notoginseng. Taxonomy (NCBI): domain Eukaryota; kingdom Viridiplantae; phylum Streptophyta; class Magnoliopsida; order Apiales; family Araliaceae; genus Panax; species Panax notoginseng. The sequence goes on along the minus strand of CM029013.1, from coordinate 66,169,978 downwards.
GAATACAAAAGAATAATATCCCTTACCGTTTTAAAGACGAGCTGGAATAAGGAAGTAGTTAAGTAGCAGAATACTCTTCTTCTCTCTCTCTATAGTTTCTCTCTATAGTTTCTCTCTCTAGAGTTCAGTGAATTCGTAAGAAATAATGAAGGAATGAGCTGCTATTTATAGAAAAATAGAATGCATAGTAACTAATCCATGAACGGTCCAGATTGATTACTTTAATCTAACGGTCCATATTTAAAGAAAAATCTTTTAAATAAAATATAATATATTCTATTTATAGAATAACTTTAACAAAGTATTCTGTTTTATATAAAAAGATGTTTCTGTTTTATTACGTTAATAATACGAATAAAACAAAACGTCATTATCGCTAAATAATTCATATTATTAACAGACAATAATTGAATCAAACTGAGTGACTTCTCACATAAGCATTAATAATTAATACCGTGTGCTACTATGCAACCACACGTATTACTGTACTTTTACTACCGAGTAGTTCAACAGTAATAATGGTAAAATTTCCGCCGTTATTCTCATAAAAATATTTTTGTCGTTTTCTCAATCCGACAATAATTCTGTTGTGGGGTCCACCAATGATTGTGTCGTTGTACGAATATTCCCTGTTAAAACGAATATTTCCCGACCAATCGAATATTATATAACAACTTGCGTACTTTGTAAAATTTATAAATATTACCCACAACTATAACATTATACCAAATTAACTCCATAATATTCAAAAATGATATTTATAGAAAATTTATCTTTATTTATAAAATTTGGGGTCTTACAGCTTTGTGGCTTGATATGACAGTGACTGATTTTAGTGATTTAGTAGTTTGAATTCGTATGACAGGTTGGTTAGGAATATGAAAACTAACAACCTTACAAAAACAATCAATTTTAGCATGATGAGTGGTTAACCAATCAATTCCTAAAATCACATCAAAAGCAAGTATCTTTAAAGAGATAAGATCAATAGGTAATGTGATAGTGCCAACTTGGATCATACAAGATTTATAAACTGTAGATGTAACGAAGGTTTCACCCAACGGAGTTTCAACAGATAAGTCAAAGTCCAATTTCTCCGGAGTCAAGTTTAAACGTTGAGCACAAGCAGGAGAGATAAAAGAATGGGTAGAACCGGTATCTAGTAAAGTATAAACTTCGCAAGAATTCAAGATTAGCTTACCCGTGATCACTTCGTTCGGGTTTCTCGCGTTTTGGCTAGTCACGACAAATGTTCTTCCAGGAACCGCTGATTTTGACTTATCCGGGACAGCTTTTGGAGTCACCATCCCCGCTGAACTTGGTTTTGCTACAGAACACTCTCGAGCTATATGACCCTCCTTTCCATAGTTATAACATACCTTGGATTGTTGTGGGCAGTTTGGGCTGATATGTCCCTCTTTCCCACATTTGTAACATACGACCGGTGGTCGTTCTCCTCCCCTAGAAACAGTTGATGTTTGTGCTGACGTCTTCATATTATCATTGTTGTACCTTCTCTTCTTGAAATCTCCTCCTGACTCGCTCCTTTTATTATCACGACCACGATTACCACCAGAGTGGTTACCGCTTTTGTCTGAATGTTTTCCTCCCTGCTGGTTTTTATTGCTTCGATGACTGCCGCCACCGGTATGACCCTGATTGTGGTCTCTCGGTTGCACATACTCATTATCTCGCTCTAATAATTGAGCCCTGTTTACAACATCTGAATATAAAGAAAATTTATGAGAGATAAGATATTATCGAATCTCGGGTTTTAGACCTCTCAGAAACATCCTTGTCATTCGTTCCTCATTTTCGACCAAATGAGGTGCAAACCTGGATAACTCTGCAAACTTCGCTTCGTACTGGGACACCGTCATGTTGTTTTGTTCCAGTCTAATAAACTCCACCTCCTTCATATGACGAATACTTTCAGGAAAGTACTTGTCATTGAATAGTTTTTAAAATATTTCCCAGGACATGTTGAGTGCGTCAGGCTGGGTATACTTCACAGACTCCCACCAGTAGTCTGCCTCACCGCGGAACATAAAGGTGGTGAATGGAACCTTCTGTTCCTCCGTGCATCCCAAGACATCGAATATCTTGGTAATTTGCTTGACCCACGTTTCCGCCATGATCGGATCCGGCTTTCCCTTAAATTCTGGTGGTCCCAATTCTTTGAACTGTTTGGCTGTGACAAACCGCGCGTTGTTCTCATTTCCACCTGTATTCTGCACACGAGTCTCCCTCGTCTGATTTTGCATGAACTGCAAAAAGCTCCTAAACATTCCATCATTCATCGTTTGCTTGGTAACGTTGTTTACAGGAGGAATATTGCCTTCCTGTTGCACGTTCCCCTGGGTGGTGATCAAAGGTGTCTCCACGGTCTGATTTACTCCATTATTAACGTTCTCAGCTGCCATTCTTATATACTGCCATAAAACAAGGGTTAATAGTCATGTCATATATTATCCCTATACTCTGACCGACCAAATAAACACCAAATAAACTTAGTCAGGTCATACTAGCGAAGGAATTCCCCGTCTCTCCCCTCCTAGTTCTTGTCTCACATCTCAGCCAAGGATCATATCCCTAAGCTCTGATACCAACTGTGATGCCCTCAAAATAGGTATACAACACCCATTCTGAGTTGCCAAATACATGGTACAGAAAGTAAGTTGTACAATTGTCGTGCAAAATACGACAACACATACTGTAAGTTTAAATACAAATATTGTCTTCTAGACAATATTCACACTCAAATAAGTCCTCATTATAATTATTCAAACACTATTTTATAGAAATAGTGAGGACTGCTAAAACATCTTTCTAGAACCATAACTCCATACCCCGACTAGATCCTGCTATGTTCTCACCTCCTAAGAAGAAAAATGGAACAAAAAGGAAAAGGGTGAGCTCAACTAGCCCAGTAAAGAATATTATGACTAAGATAATATACAACAAATTATCATTAGTATTCAACAGGGAAAAATCTGATAGAATATAATCGACAACAAGTTTTAGATCAACAACTGCAGCGGAAATAACAAACCATTAGAAGAGTCAAGTAGATAATGAATTCTACTCTCTTCTAAGATTTAAAAGTCCATCATCAATATTTATCCCTGTAATATCAATTAATAATCATCTTTATCCAAATATTCATCTTTACAATACAGGCCAAAGATATTCATTTGTATCACCTGTCAATCGTGTTCATCTCAACACCTGTTCATCTTTGCACTACAAGCCAAAGATATTCATCAGGTAATCATACATCTTTGCACTACAGGCTAAAGATATTCAGTAATATCATCATTTTGGACTGAGGATGATGAAAAATATCTTAAAGAAAATAAATCCAGTGAGATAGAAGGACAAATAGTAGGGATTCGTATAACAGTTATCCAAGATCAATAATATTTCATAATAATCAATTGTGAAGCAGAATTCAAAAATAAAGATCAAAATATGGATACAATCAAAGATAGTAACCATAATAGACATCTTGGATAAAAAGAAAAAATTTTATTTTTCGGTGAATAGTGACGTCTTCGTGAATAGTGCCGTATACGTGAATAGTAACGTATACGTGAATAGTAACCCCGACACAAAAAGTTCCAAATTTGATAAAAATTCATGTTAATATTTCAGCATAATCATATTGAAGAAAATAATATCATTTAAGAAAAAAATAATATCCCTTACCTCAAAATATCAGTACTTCGGGTCGGAATACCGGTATAAGGCTGAAGGAAACTTGCTCTGATGAATAGAAACTCTCAAAGTATCTAAATACTCACAAAATACACTCAATAATCTAGAGAGAGAAAGAGAGAAAATTTGTTTCTGGTGTGATTTTCAATTATAACTTAGCCCTCTATTTATAGGAAAATGTTAGCACGCCGAAGCAGACTTAACCTGCAACCTGATGGTTTTACCTGCTACTATTCCCACCCACCACATTTGAATAAAAATCTCAGCACATTTCTTCACCAACCAAGAGTGGGGCCCACCAATTCTAGAATTTTCCATCAAAATGATAAACTCTAAAAATTCAATAATTTCTGAACTAGTCATCTCGTAAAATTCATAATAAATCATACGTTCATTTTTAACGGTTCAAAATTTGTGGACATATACTCAACTTATATATGTATAACATATCAAAAAATTACCACGATCCAACGGTCGGATTAAAAATTATAACCCCCGCAAAATATCTCAAAAATCCTGATTTTTAATACCTCCATTCCGACAAAAATACTGATAAAAACCTCAACATTAACTCCTTCATTTTTAACCACAAAAATATATCCCTCATTTATATCCACATAAAATAAATATTTCCTTATCATATGAATCAATAATTAATTATTCGCAAATAATATTACAGAATCACATTTATGACAACCAGGCTGTTCCAAGGAAAGATGGGGCTTTCCAATAAGGATTTCTCCTAACTGGCGCGCAATTAGATGACCAAACCTCTCCTTAGATAGAACTTTCTAAACATTGCCAATAATGTTATCTAATAATATTATTCAAATAATATGAATTATTGATCTGATAAAGGAAAATATTGTGCAGTGACAATTATTGAAACAACAATAATATAAAATATCAATGCAGCAATTATTGAATCAATAAAATATTAAACAGTAACTACTGTAACAAATATTGAGTAGTGCCTTCCTTCGTAAGAATCAATAATTGGTGTAATACCGTGTGCTACTGTATTTTAACCACCGGGTATTCCAACAGTATTAACGGTAACAACTATGCCGTTATTTATAAACAACTTATACTTGTCATTTTTTTCATCCAATCGCTTTCCGTTATGGGGCCCACACAAGGCTGCGCCGTCGTACGAATATTCCCCGACAGCAAGAATATTCCACGACCAAACGAATATTCCCTGATAAAATGAATATTTTATAACCACTTGCTTATTTTGCAAAATTTGCACATTTCACCCATAACCAAAGTATTATATCAAATTAATCCCTTATTATTCACAATAATATTTAGAGAAAATTTGATTTTATTCATTAATAAGTTGGGGTCTTACAGCGCCGTCGTATGAATATTCCCTGACAGAAAGAATATTCCACGACTAAACGAATATTCCCCAACAACAATGAATATTTTATAACCACTTGTGTATTTTGAAAAAAAATTCATATCTCACCCTTAACTTTAAATTTTTATCAATTTAATCATTTACTGAATTGTAATTATAAAAAAATTGAATACTTTTATTTCATAAAATTCGGGGTCTTACAACCTCCCCTCCTTATGAAATTTTATCCCCGAAATTTACGTACCTAGTATTTCAAAAAGTTGAGAATACCTTGCTTCCATTTCAGATTCTATCTCCCCGGTCATCATGATTTCACCATTGCTCATCTCCTGTGATAACTCCATTTGGGTTCCACTGTCTCTAATTGAGAATTATACTTCAAACAAACACCAAGATTATGTAGGTAGTGCTCGTAAATATACTCAGCAAGTGGATGTGCACAGCCTTGTCTTATGATGACACGAGGTTGTATGACATTAGACATCTTGTATGACAGTGACAAAACACCCTTCCAACGTTGGGTACGACTTACCCTATTGGATTCACCAAATATATCTACTAAATGATGACCACCGTTCTATTCCCCTGTTACCCCCGCTCGACCCAGCTACACTCTTATTACCTGAAAGGAATTGTGAAACAGAAGGATGAGCACAACTAGCCCAGTAAAGAATATCATGACTAAAGATAAATAAATTATCAATAGTCTTTAACAGAATTAAATCAGAGATTTAAAATATATGGTAGATGATAAAAATTTTCAACCATAGTTGCAGCGGAACGTGCAATCCATTAGAAGAGTCAAATAAACCATAAAGTCTATTATCTTTTCCATGTTAAAAATCCACCAACAATATTTTATTCCTGTAACATCAATCAACAGTTCTGGTCCACAATCATATGAATAACTCATAATCATAATTGTGATTCTAAATTCCTCTTCGCACCAAGGACGAAGATAATTTCATCACATGTCTTTACCTGAAATATCAAAGATCATGGTTATACCAAATCACAGTTCCTGTTCATAATCATACTAATAACTTCATCTTTGCACTACGGCCAAAGATATTCGTCACCAGTTCATCTTTGCACTACTGACCAAAGATATTCAACATTAGGTCATCTTTGCACTACGGGCCAAAGATATTCCTCAACAGTTCATATTTGCACTACAGGCCAAATATATTCATCAATAGTTCATATTTGCACTACAGGCCAAATATATTCATCAACAGTTCATATTTACACTACAGGCCAAATATATTAATATCTCAAAGAAATATACAATCATTTCAGAATTTATATAAACAATAATTATAATCATGTTGATCATTTTACCTTTGTACTTAAGTTAAAGATATTCAATTATAAATTCAATGATCATGATCATACCAGTCAACAATTCAACTTTGCACTACTGGCCAAAGGAAATCTATAGTCATGATCATACCAAAAATCTATCCATCTTTACACTCAAGTCAAAGAGAAATATCATCATTAGGATTATAAAAATGTTATATATAATAGTAAAATCAATATAATTAAAACATCTAGATTTAATCTCAAGAGTAATATTCATAAATCAACTATAATTTGGTTAGAAAAAGAAACCAATTTTATCGTGAATAGTACCCGTGAATAGTTACTCATGAATAATAACTCGTGAATAGTAACCCGTGAATAGTAATCCCGACATGGAAAAGGTAGAAATTTCACAATAAAATCTATACCAATATTTCGGTATAATGATATTGAAAGAATAACATTTTTTAAACTTATAAATAATTTATTTTAATTGTTTACACTTTACTAAATAATACATTTAATCATCCTAAAATGTTAAACTCATAAGATTTCATTACCAATAACCAAAACCCTCATCAAAAATCTGTATATACCTCATATAAGATTCTCAAGCCATAAAATCCTATTTTTCAATTTTTTTACTTCACATAACATATTTAATTCATTTACTCATAACTAGTCTATTTTCATAAAAAATATCAAATCAGTTCCAAAAATATTTCTTTTCTGGGATTTAGCAGAATATAGTCCCATATTGAACATATATTTTTCTCAGAATTTTTAAAACTCATTTACTATTTTTCATATGGCCAAAACTGCCGAATATTTAGACATTTATCATAAATTGTACTTTTATCCAAAAATTTCGAAATTCGCAGAGTACACTGATATTATATAGATATACTTCCAATAAAAATTTCATCAATTTTGGAGTTAACCACAAGGAGTTATAAGCAGTTACTTTTAAAATAGTCTTTTCTCATAAAATTCATAATTCTTAATCTATACATCCAAAAATCACCATTTTTGGATACAATCAATAAAACTCATCAAAATATCATTTTAAATTTTTTCCAAATTTTTTGAAGATCGGAAGAAGTACGAGCGGAAAAATATAATAACCCTTAAAATCTCTTACCTCAAAAGAGTAGTACTTCTGACTTGAATATTGGATGTAAAGCTGAAGTAAACTTTTATTTTAAATACTCACAAAATACGCTCGATAATATAGAGAGAGAAAGAGAGAAAACTTATGAATTCTTGTGTGATTTTCAATTCTAACTAAGCCCCTAAAATTAGGTATACATCACCCATCTTGGGTCGTTAGATACATAGTACATAATATAAATACAACTTACTAATACAACTGTCGTGCACAATATGACAAAACATAAACTGTGAGTTTGAATACAAATATTATCTTCTAGAGAGTATTCATACTCAAAAGGAGTCCTCATTACATTTATTAACACACCATTACATAGAATAGTGAGGACTACTAAGTAATACTTTCATTCGGACCATCACTCCGTTCCCCGACTTGTCCCAGCTACGTTCTCATTTCCTGAAGAGAACAGTGAAAGAAAGGGTGAGCTCAACTAGCCCAGTAAGAAATATTATGACTAAGATAATGCAGAATAAATTATCATTAGCCTTCAACAATGTTAAACTAATAAAATATAATAGACATCAAGTTTAACTGCAGCGGAACAAGCAATCCATTAAAAGAGTCAAGTAGAAAATAAACTCTACTATCTTTTATGATTTAAAAGGTTTTTCAACACTGTAATCGCTGGGTCCGGCGTAAACGCACAGACAGGATATTCCGACAGAATAATAAATAATAGAACTAGGTCCGGCGTAAACGCACAGACAGGATATTCCGACAGAATAATAAATAATGGAACCAGGTCCAGTGTAAAATACACAGACAGGATGTTCCAACAGAATAATAACAAGATGGAACCAGGTCTGGTGTAAAACACACAGACAGGATATTCCAACAGAATAATAATAAAAACGGAACCAGGTCCGGTGTAAAACACACAGACAGGATGTTCCAACAGAATAATAATAAAAACGGAACCAAGTCCGGTGTAAAACACACAGACAGGATGTTCCAACAGAATAACAGAAGAATGTCACCAAGTATAGGGTAGACCGCGTATACAAGTTATTCCAACAGAATAATAAGAAATGGAACAACAACAGTTTCCTTCATGAATAAGAAAGAATAACACCCCTTACCATTTTAAAACAGAGCTGAAATAAGGAAGTAGTTAAGTAGCAAAATACTCTTCTTCTCTCTCTCTATAGTTTCTCTCTCTAGAGTTCAGTGAATTCGTAAGAAATAATGAAGGAATGAGCTGCTATTTATAGAAAAATGGAATGCATAGTAACTAATCCATGAACGGTCCAGATTGATTACTTTAATCTGACGGTCCATATTTAAAGAAAAATCTTTTAAATAAAATATAATATATTCTATTTATAGAATAACTTTAATAAAGTATTCTGTTTTATATAAAAAGATGTTTCTGTTTTATTACGTTAATAATACGAATAAAACAAAACGTCATTATCGCTAAATAATTCATATTATTAACTGACAATAATTGAATCAAACTGAGTGACTTCTCACATAAGCATTAATAATCAATACCGTGTGCTACTATGCAACCACACGTATTACTGTACTTTTACTACCGAGTAGTTTAACAGTATCAATGGTAAAACTTCCGCCGTTATTTTTAATAAAATATTTTTATCATTTTCTCAATCCGACAATAATTCTGTTGCGGGATCCACAAATGATTTTGCCGTTGTACGAATATTCCCTGTTAAAACGAATATTCCCCGACCAATCGAATATTATATAACAACTTGCGTACTTTACAAAATTTATAAATATTACCCACAACTATAACATTATATCAAATTAACTCCATAATATTCAAAAATGGTATTTATAGAAAATTTATTTTTATTTATAAAAGTTGGGGTCTTACACTTAACCTGCAACCTGATGGCTTTACCTGCTACTATTTTCACCCACCACATTTGAATAAAAATCTCAGCACATTTCTTCACCAACCAAGAGTGGGGCCCACCAATTCTAGAATTTTCTACCAAAATGATTAACTCCGAAAATTCAATAATTTCTGAACCAGTCATCTCGTAAAATTCATAATAAATCATACGTTGATTTTTAACGGTTCAAAATTTGTGGGCATATACTCAACTTATATATGTATAACATATCCAAAAATTACCACGATCCAACGGTCGGATTACAAATTATAACCCCCGCAAAATATCTCAAAAATTCTGATTTTTAATAACTCCATTCCAACAAAAATACTGATAAAAACCTCAACATTGACTCCTTCATTTTTAACCACAAAAATATATCCCTCATTTATATCCACATAAAATAAATATTTTCTTATCATATGAATCAATAATTAATTATTCACAAATAATATTACAGAATCACATTTATGACAACTAGGCCGTTCCCAGGAAAGAGGGGGCTTTCCAATAAGAATTTCTCCTTACTGGCGCGTAATTAGATGACCAAACCTCTCCTTAGACAGAATTTTCTAGACATTGTCAATAAGGTTATCTAATAATATTATTCAAATAATATGAATTATTGATCTGATAATGGAAAATACTATGCAGTGATAACTATTGAACAATATTAATATAAAATTTCAACGTTGCAATTATTGAATCAATAAAATAAAATATTGAACAGTAATTACTGTAACAACTATTGAGTAGTGCCTTCTTACGTAAGAATCAATAATTTCAAAAATACTATGCAATAACGCGTATTACTGTATTTTAACCTCTGGGTATTCCAACAATGTTAACGGTAACAACTACGCCGTTAATTATAAAAACTCAATTTTTGTCGTTATCTTCATCCGACCGTTTTTCGTTATGGGACCCACAAATAGTTGTGTCGTCGTACGAATATTCCCCGACAGAAAGAATATTCCACGACCAACGACTATTCCCCGACAACAATGATTATTTTATAACCACTTGTTTATTTTGAAAAATTTTCACATTTCACCCATAACTTAAACTTTTTATCAATTTAACCATTTACTGAATTGTAATTATAAAAAAAAATTGAATACTTTTATTTCATAAAATTCGGGGTCTTACAACGCCTTACCCTATTGGATTCACCAAATATATCAACTAAATGATGACCACCGTTCTATTCCCCTGTTACCCCCGCTCGACCCAGCTACACTCTTATTACCTGAAAGGAATTGTGAAACAGAAGGATGAGCACAACTAGCCCAGTAAAGAATATCATGACTAAAGATAAATAAATTATCAATACTCTTTAACAGAATTAAATCAGAGATTTAAAACATATGGTAGATGATAAAAATTTTCAACCATAGTTGCAGCGGAACGTGCAATCCATTAGAAGAGTCAAATAGACCATAAAGTCTATTATCTTCTCCATGTTAAAAATCTACCAATAATATTTTATTCCTGTAACATCAATCAACAGTTCTGGTCCACAATCATATGAATAACTCATAATCATAATTGTGATTCTAAATTCCTCTTCGCACCCAGGACGAAGATAATTTTCATCATATGTCTTTACCTGAAACATCAAAGATCATGGTTATACCAAATCACAGTTCCTGTTCATAATCATACTAATAACTTCATCTTTGCACTACGACCAAAGATATTCGTCACCAGTTCATCTTTGCACTACTGGACAAAGATATTCAACATTAGGTCATCTTTGCACTACGGGCCAAAGATATTCCTCAACAGTTCATATTTGCACTACAGGCCAAATATATTCATCAACAGTTCATATTTGCACTACAGGCCAAATATATTCATCAACAGTTCATATTTACACTACAGGCCAAATATATTAATATCTCAAAGAAGTATACAATCATTTCAGAATTTATATAAACAATAATTATAATCATGTTGATCATTTCACCTTTGCACTTAAGCTAAAGATATTCAATTATAAATTCAATGATCATGATCATGATTATACCAGTCAACAATTCAACTTTGCACTACTGGCCAAAGGAAACCCATAGTCATGATCATACCAAAAATTTACCCATCTTTACACTCAAGTCAAAGAGAAATATCATCATTAGGGTTATAAAAATGTTATATATAATAGTAAAATCAATATAATCAAAACATCTAGATTTAATCTCAAGAGTAATATTCATAAATCAACTATAATTTGGTTAGAAAAAGAAACCAATTTTATCGTGAATAGTACCCGTGAATAGTAACTCATGAATAGTAATTCGTGAATAGTAACCCGTGAATAGTAATCTCGACATGAAAAAGGTAAAAATTTCACAATAAAATCTATACCAATATTTCGGTATAATGATATTGAAAGAATAACATTTTTTAAACTTATAAATAATTTATTTTAATTGTTTACACTTTACTAAATAATGCATTTAATCATCCTAAAATGTTAAACTCATAAGATTTCATTACCAATAACCAAAACCCTCATCAAAAATCTGTATATACCTCATATAAGATTCTCAAGCCATAAAATCCTATTTTTCAATTTTTTTACTTCACATAACATATTTAATTCATTTACTCATAACTAGTCTATTTTCATAAAAAATATCAAATCAGTTCCAAAAATATTTCTTTTCTGGGATTTAGCAGAATATAGTCCCATATTGAACATATATTTTTCTCAGAATTTTTAAAACTCATTTACTATTTTTCATATGGCCAAAACCGCCGAATATTTAGACATTTATCATAAATTGTACTTTTATCCAAAAATTTCGAAATTCGCAGAGTACACTGATATTATATAGATATACTTCTAATAAAATTTTCATCAATTTTGGAGTCAACCACAAGGAGTTATAAGCAGTTACTTTTAAAATAGTCTTTTCTCATAAAATTCATAATTCTTAATCTATACATCCAAAAATCACCATTTTTGGACACAATCAATAAAACTTATCAAAATATCATTTCAAATTTTTTCAAAATTTTCTGAAGATCGAAAAAAGTACGAGCGAAAAAATATAATAACCCTTTAAATCTCTTACCTCAAAAGAGTAGTACTTCTGACTTGAATATTGGATGTAAAGCCGAAGTAAACTTTCATTCTAAATACTCACAAAATACGCTCGATAATATAGAGAGAGAAAGAGAGAAAACTTATGAATTCTGGTGTGATTTTCAATTCTAACTAAGCACCCTATTTATAGAAACATGCTTAGAACGCCAAAGGAGACTAAAATAATAAAATATTATTTTTTTTCTTTCTTATTCCTACGCATGCCATCCTTGAATTCCTAGGCAGCCATTTTGGAGGAATCTAGCAGCCCACATGTGTTCAACAACCAAAGTGGGTCCCACCCATAAATTAATTAAAATCATTTTATTTTTCAAAAATTCAGTAAATCATAGAAAATAGTCCGTTTATCAGAAAAATACGAATTTTATGTCCATTCCACACGAAATTGAATTCTCTACAATTTTGTAGCTTTGAGTTTTTCTAAATTCCAAACAGAAAATATCCGAAACCCATAAACGGATGATTTTTAACACCTTTTAAAATTCATAACAAATCATACGTTCATTTTTAACGGTTCAAAATTTATGAAAATATACACAACTTATATATGTATAACATATCCAAACATCACAGCGATCCAACGGTCGGATTAAAATTATAACTCACGCAATAGGGCTTTAAGAACACCGATTTGATCTTTTAATACCTCCAATCCGATAAAATACTGATAAAATACCTCAACATTAACTCCTTCTTTTATAACCACATAAATAAATCTAACAATTATATCCACATAAAATAAATATTTCCATATCATATGAATCAATAATTAATTATTCACAAATAATATTACAGAATCACATTTATGTCAACCAGACTGTTCCCAGGAAAGAGGGAGCTTTTCGATAAGAATTTTTCCTTACTCGCGCGCAATTAGGTGACCAAACCTCTCATTGACAGAACTTTTTAGACATTACCAATAATGCTATCTAATAATATTATTCAAATAATATGAATTATTGATCTGATAATGGAGATACTGTGCAGTGACAATTATTGAAACAACAATAATATAAAATATCAATGTAGTAATTATTGAATCAATAAAATAAAATATTGAACAGTAATTACTGTAACAATTATTGAGTAGTGCCTTCTTACGTAAGAATCAATAATTCAACAATACTGTGCAATACCGTGTGCTACTGTGCAACAACGCATATTACTGTGTTTTAACCACCGGGTATTCTAACAGTATTAACGGTAACAACTACGCCGTTATTTATAAAAACTCAAATTTATCATTTTCTTCATCCAATCACTTTTCGTTATGGGGCCCACAAAAGATTGCGCCGTCATACGAATATTCCCCGACAGGAAAAATATTTCATGACCAAATGAATATTGTAAGACCCCAACTTATTAATAAATGAAATTAAATTTTCTCTATTTATTATTTTGAAATAGAAAGGGTTGATTTGATTAATGTGGTTAGTTATGGGTAAAATGCGCAAATATTTCAAATAAGCAAGTGGTTATAAAATATTCATTTTTAGTCGGTGAATATTCGTTTGGTCTTGGGCTGATATGTCATTCTTTTCCGTACTTATAGCATATGACCGGTGGTCATTCTCCTCCCTTGGAACCAGTTGCTGCTGGTGCTGACTCTCCTCTTTTTAAAATTTCCTCCCGACTCGATTCTTCTATTCTCATGACCATGATTACCACCAGAGTGGTTACCGCTCTTGTCCGTATATTTCTTTCTCCGCTGGTTATCATTGTTCTGATGACTACTGTCACCGGTATGATCCTGGTTGTGGTCCCTCGGTTGAACGTACTCGTTATCTCGCTCTAATAATTGAGCTCTATTGACAACATCTGAATAAATAGAAAATTTATGTGAAATAAGATATTGACGTATGCTGGGTTTCAAACCTCTCATAAACATCCGTGTCATACGTTCCTCATTCTCCACCAAATGAGGTGCAAACCAGGACAATTCTGCAAACTTCGCCTCGTACTGGGACACCGTCATGTTATTCTGCTCCAGTCTAATAAACTCTACCTCCTTCATATGACGAATACTTTCAGGAAAGTACTTGTCATTGAACAGTTTTTGAAACGTTTTCCAAGACATGCTAAGTGCGGCTGGATGGGTACGCTTTACAGAATTATGGTGGTCCCAACTCCTTGAACTGCTTGGCTGTGACAAACCGTGAATTGCTATCATTTTCTCCTGTATTTTGAACACGAGTCTCCCTCGTCTGATTTTGCATGAACTGCAAAAAACTTCTAAACATCCCATCGTTCATCATCTGCTCAGTGGTGTTGTTCACAGGAGGAACATTGCCAGATTGTTTCACGTTCAACTCGTTGGTGAGTACAGACGTCTCCACGGTTTCGTTTACTCCACTGTTCACATTCTCAGTTGCCATTCTTAAATACTGCCATAAAACAAGGGTTAATTAAACAAATTAACAAATCACATAATACCCCTATATTATGACTGACCAATAAATAAGCTTACGTATGACACACTAGCGAAGCTCTCCCCTCCTAGTACTATTTCTCGATCTCCGCCAGAGACTATATCCCTAAGCTCTGATACCAACTGTGACACCCCCAAAATAGGTATACAACACCCATTCTGAGTCGTCAAAATACATGGTACAGAAAATTCGAATCTCGTGAGTTTTATAGGAAATTCAATTCTCTACAACTTTGCAGAAGAAAGTTTTTCCAAATTCCAAACAGAAATTGACCGAAATCCACAAACGGGCGATTTTACAGTCAATAATAAATTTTCGGTCAAAAATTGTGTCCACCAACACACAAAATATGTGTTAATCATTTAATGCCACAAAAATACTCTTCCTCCTCATATACTCATATATCCCACATTCATTGTAAAAATATCACCATCAATATATTATTAAAATAATATATTTAAATGAATTATTTTATCAGAAAAAGATAAAATATTAATTTTCAACAATTGTCACATTAAAAATTTTCTCCATCTATATCCACATAAAATTAATATTTTTCTCATCATATAAATCAATAATTAATTATACACAAATAATATTACAGAATCACAGTACTAGCAACCAGGCCGTTCCCAGAAAAGAGGGGGCTTTCCAATAAGGATCTCTCCTTACTGGCGCGCAATTAGATGGCCAAACCTCTCCTTAGACAGAACTTTCTAGACATTGCCAATAATGTTATCTAATAATATTATTCAGATAATATGAATTATTGTTCCGATAATAGAAAATACTGTGTAGTGACAATTATTAAAATAACAGTAATATAAAATATCAACGCAGCAATTATTGAATCAATAAAATACAATATTGAACAGTAATTACTGTAACAATTATTGAGTAGTGCCTTCTTACGTAAGAATCAATAATTGGTGCAATATCGCGTGCTACTGTGCAACAATGCGTATTACTGTGTTTAACCACCGGGTATTCCAACAGTATTAACGGTAACAACTACGCCGTTATTTATAAACAACTTATTTTTGTCGTTTTCTTCATCCAATCGCTTTCCGTTATGGGGCCCACAAAAGACTGCGCCGTCGTACGAATATTCTCCGACAATAAGAATATTCCACGACCAAGCGAATATTCCCCGACAACAATGAATATTTTATAACCACTTGCTTATTTAAAATATTTGCGCATTTTACCCATAACTTACCACATTAATCAAATCAACCCTTACTATTTCAAAATAATAAATAGAGGAATTTAAATTTTATTTATTAATAATTTGGGGTCTTATAACCTCCCCTCCTTATGAAATTTTGTCCTCGAAATGGACATACGTACCTGGTGTTTCGAAAAGATGAGGATACCTCGCTTTCATTTCCGTTTCCAACTCCCAGGTCATTTCCTCAATAGCATGGTTTCTCCACAAAACTTTAACTTGTGGTATGACCTTCGTGCGTAGGACATGCTCCTTCCTATCCAAGATCTTGACAGGTACCTCCTCGTACGTTAAGTCTTCGGCTATCTCGTCTGGTTCTAACTCAATAAAGTGGTTTGGGTCTTTCACATATTTACGAAACATAGATATGTGAAAAACGTTATGAACACGAGACATGCTTGGAGGTAACGCGAGTCTATAGGCCACATTTCTTACTCGGTCAAGAATCTGAAATTGACCAATAAATCGTGGATCTCTCTTCCCGAATCTTGTAACTCCCTTCCATGGAGTAACTCGCAATAATACATGATCCCCAATATCAAATTCCACGTCCTTTCGATGAAGATCCGCATAACTCTTTTGTCGATCCTGTGCCGTTTATATACGTTGTCAAATCATTTGGATCTTCTCTATAGTCATTCGTACCAACTCTGGTCCCAACAACGTTGCTTCTCCCACCTCATCCCAACATACTGGAGAGCGACACTTTCGTCCATATAATGCTTTAAAGGGAGCCACACCTATACTTGCCTGATAACTGTTGTTATAGGAGAATTCCACCAATGGTAGGTACTTATCCCAACTTCCTTTGAAATCTAGGACACAAAGTCTTAATAGATCTTCAAGAGTTTGAATAGTCCTCTCTGATTGTCCGTCCGTTTGAGGATGGTAAGCTGAACTAAATCGTAAATCCGTGCCTATAGCTTTTTGCAAGCTAACTCAAAATCTTGAAGTGAATCTTGGGTCACGATCCGAAACTATGGATACTGGCATGCCATGCAACCTCACAATCTCATTCACGTATATATTAGCAAGACGTTCAAGGGAATAAGTCTCCCGTATCGGATAAAAATGAGCAGACTTGGTTAATCTATCAACAATCACCCAAATAGCATTTATGCCTTGAGAAACCGTAGGAAGACCTGTAACGAAATCCATGGTAATGTGTTCCCACTTCCATTTCGGAATCTCAAGTGGTTGCAATGGACCCTTTTGGTACTTGATGCTCCGCCTTTACACGTTGACAAGTTAAACACCTCGAGATAAACTTTGCAATCTCTCTCTTCATATTATTCCACCAAAATGTATGTCGAAGATCACGATACATTTTAGTACTTTCAGGATGGATTGCAAATGATGTATTGTGTGCCTCCATCATGATCTTGTACTTCAAATCAGAATCGTTAGGAACACAAAGTCTGGAGTGGACTCGAAGTATTCCTTCTTCATCTATTCTTACTTCTGGAATAGCACCTTCTTGCACTTTCTTCTTCATATGCATCAGCTCCGGGTCTGTAGCTTGAGCAACTTTAACTTTATCGATTAAAGTTGGTTCTACGCGTATACTTGACATCATCGCACTCGTTCCTGCATATGATCTTCTACTCAACGCGTCAGCTACCACGTTTGCTTTTCCAGGATGGTATTGGATGGTATGATTGAAATCTTTCAACAGCTCGAGCCAACGTCGTTGCCGCATGTTGAGTTCTTTTTGAGTGAAGAAATATTTGAGGCTTTTATGGTCTGAATATATCTCCACCTTCTCCCCATATAGATAGTGCCTCCAGATCTTTAGCGCGAAAACGACTGCTGCCAACTCTAGATCGTGAGTAGGATAATTCCTCTCATATTCTTTAAGTTGTCGCGAGGCATAGGCTATGACTTTCCCACGTTGCATGAGAACACATCCTAACCCTTTGCCTGAAGCATCGCTGTAGATAACAAATCTATCCGAACCAGATGGTATTGTCAGAACAGGTGCCGAAATGAGTCTCCTCTTAAGTTCTTAGAAACTCTTCTCGCATTCTTCGCTCCATACGAATTTGATATCCTTCCGAGTCAGCTGAGTTAACGGGGTAGCGATTCGAGAAAACCCTTCTACGAATCTCCGATAATAACCAGCTAAGCCTAGAAAGCTACGTACATCGGTCACCGTCTTCGGTTGCTCCCAGCTTTGTATTGCTTCAATCTTCGCCGGGTCCACAGATACTCCATGTTTGACACCACGTGCCCTAGGAATGCTACTTCCTCAAGCCAGAACTCGCATTTCTTCAACTTAGCATATAACTTATTTTCACGCAGCCTTTGGAGTACCAGCTTCAAATGGTGCTCATGATCTTCACGGCTTTTAGAATATATGAGGATGTCATCAATAAAGACAACAACGAACTGATCCAAATAATCATTGAATACTCGGTTCATCATATCCATGAAAGCCGCAGAAGCATTAGTCAATCCAAAAGACATGACTAAGAATTCATAATGCCCGTACCGAGTTCTAAAGGCAGTCTTTGGAATATCCTCAGTTTTAACCTTCAGCTGATGATATCCAGAACGAAGATCGATTTTTGAAAAGAATTGTGCTCCTTGTAACTGGTCAAACAGGTCATCAATACGAGGTAGTGGATACCTATTCTTGATGGTGACATGGTTTAATTCCCGATAATCGATACAAAGTCGCATACTCCCATCTTTCTTCTGTACAAATAAAATAGGAGCACCCCAAGGAGATGTACTAGGATGAATGAAACCGATGTCCAACAACTCGTGTAGTTGGACTTTTAACTCCTGAAGTTCAATAGGAGCAATTCGATATGGGGTTTTAGAAATGGGCTTTGTACCATGTTCAAGATCAATAAAGAATTCAACTTCACGTTCTGGGGGTAGACCGGGAAGTTCTTCAGGAAATACGTCAGGAAAGTTATTAACAACAGGAATATTATTCAAATTTGACGTGTCTTTATTTAAATCCATAACATGGGCTAAGAAAGCTTGACATCCGTTTTTCAATAAACGAATGGCTTTATGACTTGATATGACAGTGATTGATTTTAATGGCTTTGTTACTTGAATTCGAACAACAGGTTGATTAGGAATATGAAAACTAATCACCTTACGAAAACAATCAATTTTGGCATGATGAGTAGTTAACCAATCAATTCCTAAAATCACGTCAAATGCAAGTATCTTTAAAGAGATAAGGTCAACAGGTAATTTGATAGTGCCAACTTGAATCAAGCAAGATTTCTAAACAGTCAATGTAATGAAAATTTCTCCTAACGGAGTCTCCACAGATAGGTCAAAGTCTAATTTCTCCGGAGTTAAGTTTAAACGTTGAGTATAAGCAGGAGAAATAAATGAATGGGTAGAACCGGTATCTAATAAGGTATAGACTTCGCAAAAATTTATAATTAACTAACCCGTGCTAACTTTGTTCGGGTTCCTTGTATTCTGACCAGTCACAAAAAATGCTCTTTCAGGAACCGTTAACTTTGACTTTTTTGGGAAAACTTTTTGAGTCACCACCCCCGTTGGACTTGATTTCGCTACAGTGCAATCTCGAGCGATATGTCCTTCCTTTCCACAGTTATAACATACCTTAAACTGATGTGGGCAGTTTGGGCTGATATGTCCTTCTTTTCCGCACTTATAGCATATGACCGGTGGTCGCTCACCTCCCTTGGAACCAGTTGCTGCTGGTGCTGACGTCTTCGTATTGTCATTGTTGAATCTCCTCTTTTTAAAATCTCCTCCCGACTCGCTTCTTCTATTTTCATGGTCATGATTACCACCAGAGTGGTTGCCGCTCTTGTCCGTATTCTTCTTTCTCCGCTGGTTATCATTGTTCTGATGACTACTGTCACCGGTATGATCCTGGTTGTGGTCCCTCGATTGACCGTACTCGTTATCTCGCTCTAATAATTGAGCCCTGTTGACAACATCTGAATAGAGAGAAAATTTATGAGAAATGAGATATTGACGTATGCCGGGTTTCAAACCTCTCAGAAACATCCGCGTCATACGTTCCTCATTCTCCACCAAATAAGGTGCAAACCTGGACAACTATGCAAACTTCGCCTCGTACTGGGACACCGTCATGTTGTTCTGCTCCAGTCTAATAAACTCCACTTCCTTTATATGACGAACACTTTCAGGAAAGTATTTGTCATTGAACAGTTTCTGAAATGTCTCCCAAGACATGCTGAGTGCGGCTGGATGGGTACGTTTCACAGACTCCCACCAGTAGTCTGCCTCACCACGGAACATAAAGGTGGCGAATGGAACCTTCTGTTCCTCCGTGCATCCCAAGACATCGAATATCTTGGTAATTTACTTGACCCACGTCTCCGCCTTAACCGGATCCGGCTTTCCCCAGAATTCTGGTGGTCCCAACTCTTTGAACTGCTTGGTTGTAACCAGCTGTGCGTTGCCATTGTTTCTTCCTATATTTTGAACAGGAATCTCCTTCGTCTGGTTTTGCATGAATCGCAAAAAGCTTCTAAATATCTCATCGTTCATCGTCTGCTCAGTGGTGTTGTTCACAGGAGGAACATTGTCAGCCTGTTGCACGTTCTCCTCGTTGGTGAGTACAGGTGTCTCCACGATTTCATTTACTCCACTGTTAACATTCTCAGTCGACATTCTCAAATACTGCCATAAAACAAGGGTTAATTTAACAAATTAACAAATCACATAATATCCATATATCATGACCGACCAACAAATAAGCTTAGGTAGGACACACTAGCGAAGGATTTACTCGTCTCTCCCCTTCTAGTTCTATTCCCCGATCTTCGCCAGAGATTATATCCCTAAGCTCTGATACCAACTATGACGCCCCCAAAATAGGCCCAATCCATCCAACCCATTCTGAGTCGCCAAATACATGGTACAGAAAATAACTATAACTTTATGATTACAATTGTCGTGCAAAATACGACAACACATATACTATGAGTTTAAATACAAATATTATCATCTAGATAGTATTCATACTCAATTAAGTACTCATTATACTTATTGATACACTATTTTACAAAATAGTGAGGACTACTAAAATAACTGTCTTGAACCATCATTCCACACCCCGACTAGTACTCGCTACATTTTCGCCTCCTGAGAAGAAAATGGAACAACAAGTAAAAGGGTGAGCTCAACTAGCCCAGTAAAGAATATTATGACTAAGATAATAAACAACAAATTATTGTTAGTCTTCAACAGGGAAAAATTTAATAGAATACAATAGACAACAAGTTTTAAATCAATATTCGCAGCGGAAAATAATAATTCATAAAAGAGTTACGTAGAGAATGAAATCTACGATTATCTATGAATTTAAAAGCCCATCATCAACATTTTATCCCTGTAACATCAATCAATAAATATCTTGAATCAAATAGTCATCTTTGCACTACAGGCCAAAGATATTCATCAGTTGGTCATGTTCACCTCAACACCTGTTCATCTTTGCACTACGGGCCAAAGATATTCATCAGAAATCATTCATCTTTGCACTACAGGCCAAAGATATTCAGTTATATCATCATTTAAGACTGAGGATGATGAAAAATATTTTAAAGAAAACGAATCCAGTGAAACAAAATAACAAATATTAAGGATTCGTATTTCGATTTATCCATGTCCAAAAATACCTTATAAATAATCATAGTGAAGTAAAATTCAAGAATGATCAAAACATGGATACAATCAAAGCTAGTATCCAGAATAGATATTTGGACAAAAAGAAGAAAATTTCATTTTTCGGTGAATAGTAACTCGTGAATAGTAACTCGTGAATAGTAACCCCGACATGAAATGTTCTAAATTTGATAAAAAGTTCAGATCAATACTTCGACATAATGATATTGAAGAAAATAATATCATTTAAGAAGAAATAACATCCCTTACATCGAAAAGACGGTACTTCTGACTGGAATACTAGATATAGTGCTGAAGGAAACTTGCACCGTATAGCAACACTCAAAGTATCAAATACTCACAAGAATACGCTCGATATAGAGAGAGAAATAGAGAGAAACTTGTGTTTCTGGTGTGATTTTCAATTCTAACCTAAGCACCCTATTTATAGGAAAATGCTTAGAACACCAAAGCAGAAAATTAAATATAATAATATTATATTTACAAAATTGTCAAGCCCACCTTAGAAGATCTGAATTTAGCCCATTCTTATCACATGTTGAGCCCACTAATTTGCAAAAAACGTTTTTCTTTAAAATAATAATTAAAACTTCCAAAAATCAATTATTTCAGAACTTCAGAACTTCAATAATTCATAATAAATAGCCCTTTTATCAGAAAATTCGAATCTTGCGAGTTTTATAGGAAATTCAATTCTCTACAACTTTACAGAAGAAAGTTTTTCTAAATTCTAAACAGAAATTGACCGAAATCCACAAACGGGCGAGTTTACAGTCAATAATAAATTTTTGGTCAAGAATTGTGTCCACCAACACACAAAATATGTGTTAATCATTTAATGCCACAAAAATACTCTTCCTCCTCATATACTCATATATCTCACATTCATTGTAAAAATATCACCATCAATATATTATTAAAATAATATATTTAAATGAATTATTTTATCAGAAAAAGATAAAATATTAATTTTCAACAATGGTCACATTAAAAATTTTCTCCATCTATATCCACATAAAATCACTATTTTCCTCACCATATAAATCAATAATTAATTATACACAAATAATATTACAGAATCACAGTACTAGCAACCAGGCCGTTCCCAGGAAAGAGGGGGCTTTCCAATAAGGATCTCTCCTTACTGGCGCGCAATTAGATGACCAAACCTCTCCTTAGACAGAACTTTCTAGACATTGCCAATAATGTTATCTAATAATGTTATTCAGATAATATGAATTATTGTTCCGATAATAGAAAATACTGTGTAGTGATAATTATTAAAATAACAGTAATATAAAATATCAACGCAGCAATTATTGAATCAATAAAATACAATATTGAACAGTAATTACTGTAACAATTATTGAGTAGTGCCTTCTTACGTAAGAATCAATAATTGGTGCAATACCGTGTGCTACTGTGCAACAACGTGTATTACTGTGTTTTAACCACCGGGTATTCCAACAGTATTAACGGTAACAACTACGCCGTTATTTATAAACAACTTATTTTTGTCGTTTTCTTCATCCAATCGCTTTCCGTTATGGGGCCCACAAAAGACTGCGCCGTCGTACGAATATTCTCCGACAGTAAGAATATTCCACGACCAAGCGAATATTCCCCGACAACAATGAATATTTTATAACCACTTGCTTATTTAAAATATTTGCGCATTTTACCCATAACTGACCACATTAATCAAATCAACCCTTACTATTTAAGAATAATAAATAGAGAAAATTAAATTTTATTTATTAATAATTTGGGGTCTTACATTATACTTGTCGTTTTTTCATCCAGTCACTTTCCGTTATTGGGCCCACAAAAGACTGCGCCGTCATACGAATATTTCCCGACAAGAAGAATATTCCACGACCAAACGAATATTCCCCTATAATAATGAATAACCACTTGCTTATTTAAAATATTTGCGCATTTTACCCATAACTAACCTCATTAATCAATTCAACCCTTACTATTTCAAAATAATAAATAGAGAAAATTAAATTTTATTTATTAATAATTTGGGGTCTTACAATGGGACCCAACCTCAAAATACGAACAATAGAGGTCGTGGGAGAAGAAGCTAAAGGAACACTGTTATACAATGGACAAACCATAGGCTTGTGCTTGCCCCATTTCCAATCTTATAGAAAATATGTTGTTGTGCAAGAGTTCTTAAATTCAAACCTTTTCTCCATATCCTTGAGCAGTCATTTGGAATTTTAATCACCCAAAAGTTTTGGTCTTTGAGCACATTGGAATGGATCCAAGTAGCCCAAAAGCTAGAGGGTTGGGGTTGAATAACCTGCCATAAGTGAAAGAGGGTAAGAGACTTATTCCAATCCAACAAGTTTTTAATATTATCCCATGCCACTTTTGCTCCAAACTTTGCAAGAGAAGCTCTTTTCCATAGAAATCTGCATAAAATCTTTTAGAGCATAGTCAAAACTCCCTTCGGAAGGATAAAGTGAGCAACCCAATAAGATTGAATAGAGAATAACACATCTTTAATAAGTTGAAGTCTGTCAGAGTAGAAAAGAGTACAGTTAATCCACGAGATAACTCGAGCAATAATTCTATTAAGAAGAGGGATGCAATCGCGGAAGGACAACCTTGAAGAAATAGAGGGTTGATTATTAAAGGCCGAAAAATATTGGAAGGTTTTGAATTTGATCATTTTGGTGAACATTTTATTTTTATAAAACTTAGGGTAGTTCTTGTAATACTCATTTGCAAAACACAATAGAAGTAAATCAAAAGCTCTATATCTTAAAATGGACAACTCCAATAATTAATAATTGTCATAAGTCAAAATAATAAAAATTGTCAAATCGGCTCAAAAATTAGAAGGCGTGTTTGACACAAATATCACAAATCTGCATAATGGAACAACAAACTAGGGTCGACCCATACGTCTCCCACAACAAAATCACCAAATCACCAAATCACCAAATCGCCATCTCCCACCGGAGCACAAAATAAAGACGTCGTGGACTGATCATACCGCCACGGAAGGTGTCATGCATGCCAAGAGGACATGCATTTGGTACACCCACAGGTGGTTATAACTTAGGTATATCCTGCGGTATATTCTAACAAAGATACAATGTCACAACACATGCGACACAATACCAACACAAGGGTTCTAATATGTACATGCCAATTCAAAACGAATCATCAATATAAAGTTTCCAAAAATATATTAATATGTAATTGAAATAAATATAAACATGATGCACTACATCGAGGAATACAAAATACGAGTTCCAAGTATCAATGACAAGACGAAACTATCACATAAATTTGAGAATGAACAATCATGTGAAACAATAGCCAACTTTTAAATGAAAAACAAAACGAACAAATCAAAATTAAAAGGTTTATTGTTGAAGGAATACGGGATCCATACCTAGATTAAGTATTGTAATACCCAAAATTTATATTCTAAATATAACTTTTCAATAAGGATTTATAGTTCTCAGGAAAGAGGGGGCTTTCCAATAAGGACTTCTCCTTACTGGCGCGCAATTAGGTGACCAAACCTCTCCTTAGACAGAATTTTCTAGACATTGTCAATAACGTTATCTAATAATATTATTCAGATAATATGAATTATTGTTTCGATAATGGAAAATACTGTGTAATGATAATTATTGAAACAATAGTAATATAAAATATCAACGTAGCAATTATTGAATCAATAAAATAAAATACTGAACAGTAATTACTGTAACAATTATTGAGTAGTGTCTTCTTACGTAAGAATCAATAATTGGTGCAATACCGTGTGCTACTGTGCAACAACGCGTATTACTGTGTTTTAACCACCGGGTATTCTAACAGTATTAACGGTAACAACTACGCCGTTATTTATAAACAGCTTATACTTGTCGTTTTTTTCATCCAGTCACTTTCCGTTATGGGGCCCACAAAAGACTGCGCCGTCATACGAATATTTCCCGACAAGAAGAATATTCTACGACCAAACGAATATTCCCCTATAATAATGAATAACCACTTGCTTATTTAAAATATTTGCGCATTTTACCCATAACTAACCTCATTAATCAATTCAACCCTTACTATTTCAAAATAATAAATAGAGAAATACGAACAATAGAGGTCGTGGGAGAAGAAGCTATAGGAACACTGTTATACCATGGATCAAACCATAGGCTTGTGCTTGCCCCATTTCCAATCTTGTAGAAAATATGTTGTTGTGCAAGAGTTCTTAAATTCAAACCTTTTCTCCATATCCATGAGCAGTCATTTGGAATTTTAATCACCCAAAAGTTTTAGTCTTTGAGCACATTGGAATGGATCCAAGTAGCCCAAAAGCTAGAGGGTTAGGGTTGAATAACCTGCCATAAGTGAAAGAGGGTAGGAGACTTATTCCAATCCAACAAGTTTTTAATATTATCCCATGCCACTTTTGCTCCAAACTTTGCAAGAGAAGCTCTTTTCTATAGAAATCTGCATAAAATCTGTTAGAGCATAGTCAAAACTCCCTTCGGAAGGATAAAGTGAGCAACCCAATAAGATTGAATAGAGAATAACACATCTTTAATAAGTTGAAGTCTGTCAGAGTAGAAAAGAGTACAGTTAATCCATGAGATAACTCGAGCAATAATTCTATTAAGAAGAGGGATGCAATCGCGGAAGGACAACCTTGAAGAAATAGAGGGTTGATTATTAAAGGCCGAAAAATATTGGAAGGTTTTGAATTTGATCATTTTGGTGAACATTTTATTTTTATAAAACTTAGGGTAGTTCTTGTAATACTCATTTGCAAAACACAATAGAAGTAAATCAAAAGCTCTATATCTTTAAATGGACAACTCCAATAATTAATAATTATCATAAGTCAAAATAATAAAAATTGTCAAATCGGCTCAAAAATTAGAAGGCGTGTTTGACACAAATATCACAAATCTGCATAATGGAACAACAAAATAGGGTCGACCCATACGTCTCCCACAACAAAATCACCAAATCGCCAACTCCCACCGGAGCACAAAACAAAGACGCCGTGGACTGATCATACCGCCACGGAAGGTGTCATGCATGCCAAGAGGACATGCATTTGGTACACCCACAGGTGGTTATAACTTAGGTGTATCCTGCGGTATATTCTAACAAAGATACAATGTCACAACACATGCGACACAATATCAACACAAGGGTTCTAATATGTACATGCCAATTTAAAACGAATCATCAATATAAATATAAACATGATACACGACATCGAGGAATACAAAATACGAGTTCCAAGTATCAATGACAAGACAAAACTATCACATAAATTTGAGAATGAACAATCATCTGAAACAATAGCCAACTTTTAAATGAAAAACAAAACGAACAAATCAAAATTAAAAGGTTTATTGTTGAAGGAATACTGGATCCATACCTAGATTAAGTATTGTAATATCCAAAATTTATATTCCAAATATAACTTGTTAAATTTCGTTTATTCGAACTAATTAAACGAAATAATAATTATAAATGTAATAAAAGCACATTTGTAAAAATATTTTTTTCCATCTTCAACCCGTTAATTGACTTATTTTATTATTATTATTATTATTGGTTCCAAAAACAGCAGATTACACAAATATATATATAGTTTTCAATTTGATTTAGAAGCTTAACATTATAATTAATTACTATCTAAAATATTACATAGATATACATATACTAATTAAATTGGCTTATTGGACATCTGCAACTAGAGGCGGATCTATTCAAGGGTAGCATAGGCAGCTGATCCCGTTGGATTTTTTTTTTTATATGTATAGTCAAGTACTTGCCTGATTTTCCCATTACTTGTCCGATTGATTATTCATTGAAGCATTCTGGGTTTGTTAGGGGTCAATTTTGACATACTCATGGTCACTTTTTTAGTTTTGTTATTTCCATTAATTGAATTGCTCTGTTTTATTGTTCATATGTCTGTTCAATTTTTGGTTTCATTTGGTCGCAATTGATCTGCCTTGGTGTGCTCAAGTCACGGGTTGGATGTGGCTCTTCGCACTCCCTTATTTTGGGTGTTCCTTCCTTATTTTTTCGATCTGCTCTTGGTTGTTGCTGGTTGTTTTGGGTCTGTCGATTTCCATGGTTTCTCCGACTATTTCCGACGGATCTGCTAGTTGGGGTAGGTTGATGCACGTGGGTGTTGGCCGACAGCTTGCTCCTGAAATGTGCAGCTTTCCTGCTGGTCTCACATCACAATTCACATGGGTGCAAACATGTGGGGCCCCTATTTTGCATAGAAATTAGTTAATCTTCGCCCCTGCTGAGAATTTTTTTTGGATCCGCCCTTATCTGCAACTCCAATTGGAAATTCAATTAAATCTTCAGACTCGCAGACCATGTTTACAAGTTACAATATATGTATACTTTATTAATTAATATCCCACATACTATTTAAACAACTTAACTAAGTATAAAATGATTTTCTCCATAAATGAACGAGTATTTATACACTGCACCCAATTGAAGCCGAATTACTTATTTATAGTCAAGTTGTTTATTCCGATGCATATATATCTAATATAATATATGTCTAGAATCTTACAAGCGGATTCATTCCTCATAATATTAAATTAAGAGAACTGATATTATTATACTATGTATTTTTTGATATTTTTATACGTGGGGTGGGGCTCATCTTTTAATCATAGTTTGATTAAAAAATAGATCCCACATAAGAAAATATCAAAAACGTATGTTAAGTCAATTGACTCTTTGATTCTTGATCACAATGGCCATAACGAAGTAAAGTTAAATGAAAAAAAAACTTACCCAAATAACAATCAGCAACGGAGTATTTTGTTCCCTATTTTTCTTGTTCTCAACTGCGTTCCCCCCTCTTTTCTCTTTTCTCTTTTCTCTTTTCAGTATGCATAAGTTTATAGTGAGGACGAATAACAATCAACAACGGGGGAGGTTATTGGTTTTCCTTTCCTTTTCTTTTATGTATTTTCCTTTTTCTTTTGTTTTTCTCTTGCTTTTACTTTATTATCAAAGTGATTGAGACTCGTTTAACTATCGAGTTGAGTACAATCTTGAATCGAATCCGAGTAATTTGAACTTTTTAAACGAATATGATCTGAGTATCAATAAAAAAAAATTATAATTTGAGAAGTTTCGAGTAATTTATTGAATTTTAAAATTTGTTCATATTTGAATCATTTATATTTCGAATCGAGCTCGAACTGTTTGTTCATTTTACAGTCTTAGGTCTGGTTGTGCTTAATTAAAACTCCTTTTATTTATCAGAGGAAGAAAGAGTATAATAGAAGAATATTTATATTTCTACATCATTTTTTGATATTTTTACATGTAGGGTTCACATATTAGCTGATATGTCAAATTTTTATTAATTAATATATGGGTCATACATGTGAAAATATTAAAAAAATGATATGAAAATATCAGTTCCTTAATAAAATATATAGAGTTTGTGTTTTAAATATAGATTGGACCCAATTTTATTAAATTAATATCATCCATTAATTATTATGAACCCACATAAATGAAATGAGTAGTTTAATCCAAACAAAAAAAGCCTAAATAATATATTTTAAATATATATAAATTTTTTTATTTAATTATTTTTACTGTGTATTACTGTTCTACATTGCTAACGATCAGCCATGATAAATTTTGAGAGTGGACAAAGAGGGAGATGAAATTGTTAAGCTTTTCTTGTTCATTTGTGGAAGTTGTTCTCGTACATTTCTTAATTTATACTTGAAATAAGTAATTAGTAATTTTTTTTTATGGCAACACTTCACTTTTTATTAGTTTCAGTACATTTGTCATTTTCAAATTGCGAATCCTGTCCAGCCTCATTAATGTGATCATCCATTATTCCAGTTTTTATATTATCGATGCTTAATTATTTACTCCTAAAATCATACTTTTAAATCCCATATTAATATTTTAATTTTATAATATCATAAATCACTACAAATCTAAAGTGTTCTGATAATGTTAACTGTTCTAATATTATAATTACTAATTTAATTATTATCTTCTAAAATCACTTCTTTTTTAATCCTAAATTAATATTTTGAATTTATAATTCCCTAAATCACTACAAATCTAAACTGTTTTGGTAATATCAACTACTCTGATATTATCCTTTCTAATTTAATTATTATCTCCTAAACTCATTACTTTATGATTTTATCATTACTGAGCTATTATCATTACTCTTCGTTATTTAACATAATTTGCTCCCTATAAATACAACATAATATTATACAGTTGAAAACATTTAAAACAAAATTAAAATAATAAATAATATCAATCATAACTTACTATGTTGATTTTATAATTTCCAAAATTCACTACTTTTCTAAACATAATTATTATATCCTAAAATCACTATTTTTCTAATATTATATCACTAGCAACAGTCCCGTGCCTTCGGCACTATGGACGGTAGAATTTTTCCCAAACTTTAAACAACCCAGATGATTTATTAGGATGAGCGAGAAATTCAAAATCATTTGTATTTTGTTATATAGATTCATAATTATACCATACATTATACCATACATGTATGGTATAATATAATAATACACGTATGGTATAATATTATAATACACTTATATAACAAAATAACAAAATCATTACCTATCTAAACTATGTGGATATTATCATTACTAATTAAATTATATTACAACATAATATTATACCATTTATAATTATATTACAATATAATATTATATAGTTTAAAATATTGAAAACAAAATAAAAATAACAAATAATATCATTCATAATTTACTAAGTTGATTTTATAATCCCCTAAATCACTACTTTTTCAATCTAAACGATTTTTATATTATCGTTACTTAATTATTATCTCCTAAAATCACTACTTTTAAATCCCACATTATTATTTTGATTTTATAATTTCATAAATCACTACAAATCTAAATTGTTCTAATAGTGTTAACTGTTCTAATATTATCATTACTAATTTAATTATTATCTCCTAAAATCACTATTTTTTAATCCCAAATTAATATTTTAAATTTATAATCTCCTAAATACTACAAATTTAAATTATTTTGGTAATGTCAACTATTCTGATTTTATCCTTTCTAATTTAATTATTATCTCCTAAAATCACAACTTTGTGATATTATAATTACTGTGCTATTATCATTTGTAAGACCCCAAATTATTAATAAATAAATTTTAATTTCCTCTATTTATTATTTTAAAATAGTAAGAGTTGATTTGATTAATGTGGTTAGTTATGGATAAAATGCACAAATATTTTAAATAAGCAAGTGGTTATAAAATATTCATTTTTATCGGAAAATATTCGTTTGGTCGTGGAATATTCTTACTGTCGGGAAATATTCGTACGACGGCGCAGCCTTGTGTGGGCCCCATAACGGAAAGCGATTGGATTAAGAAAACGATTAAAATAAGTTGTTTATAAATAACGGCGTTGTTATTACCGTTAATACTGTTGAAATACTCGGTGGTTAAAACACAGTAGCACACGGTATTGCATCAATTATTGATTCTTACGTAAGAAGACACTACTCAATAATTATTACAGTAATTACTGTTTAGTATTTTATTTTATTGATTCAATAATTGCTACGTTGATATTTTATATTACTGTTGTTTCAATAATTGTCACTACACAATATTTTTCATTATCGAAGCAATAATTCATATTATCTGAATAATATTATTAGATAGCATTATTGGCAATATCTAGAAAGTTCTGTCTAAGGAGAGGTTTGGTCACCTAATTGCGCTCCAGTAAGGAAAAATTTTTATTGGAAAGCCCCCTCTTTCCTGAGAACGGTCTGGTTGTCAGTATTGTGATTCTGTAATATTATTTATGAGAAAAATATTAATTTTATGTGGATATAGACGGAAAAAGTTTTTAATGTGACAATTGTTGAAAGTTAATATTTTATCTTTTTCTGATAAAATAATTCATTTAAATATATTATTATATTTTAATAATATAATAATGGTGATATTTTTACAATGAATGTGGAATATATGAGTATATGAGGAGAAAGAGTATTTTTATTGCATTAAATGATTAACACATGTTTTGTGTGTCGGTGGACCCCATTTCTTGACTGAAATTTGGTTATAACTTGTAAAATCGCCCGTTTATGAATTTCGGTCAATTTTTGTATAGAATTTGGAAAAACTTTCTTCTGCAAAGTTGTAGATAATAAAATTTTCTATAAAAAAGACATGTGGTTCAAATTTTTCTGACAAAAAAGTTATTTATTATGAATTATTGAAGTTCTGAAGTTCCGAAATAATTGATTTTTAGAAGTTTAATTGTTTTTTTCAAGAAAAACGTGTTTGGTGAGTTAAGTGGGTCTAGCACGTGTTATTAATTGCTGAATTCAGATCTTCAAAAGTGGGCGTATGGAATTTTAACAAATAATAATAATAATATTATATTAAATTTTCTGCTTTGGTGTTCTAAGCATTTTCCTATAAATAGGGTGCTTAGGTTAGAATTGAAAATCACACCAGAAACTGAAGTTTCTCTCCCTTTCTCTCTTTATATTATTGAGCGTATTCTTGTAAGTATTTTAAGACTTTGAGTATTGTTTTACGGTGCAAGTTCCCTTCAGCACTATATCCAGTATTCCAGCTAGAAGTACTATCTTTTTTGAGGTAAGGGATGTTATTTTTTTAAAATGATATTATTTCTTTCAATATCATTATGTCGAAATATTAGTATGAAATTTTTATCAAATTTAAAACTTTTTGTGTCAGGGTTACTATTCACGTATACGGCACTATTCACGTATACGGCACCACTATTCATGAATATGACACTATTCACCGAAAAAATATATATGAAATTTTCTTCTTTTTGTCTAAAATATTTATGATGGATATTAGCTTTGATTGTGATCATTCTTGAATTTTACTCCACTATGATTACTTATGAGGTATTTTTGGACATGGATAAACCGAAATACGAATTCTTAATATTTGTTATTTTATTTCACTGGATTCGTTTCCTATAAAATATTTTTCATCGTCCTCAGTCTTAAATGATGATATTACTGAATATCATTGGGCTGTAGTGCAAAGATGAATGATTTCTGATGAATATCTTTGGCCTGTAGTGTAAAGATGAACAGGTGTTTAGATGAAGACGACCAACTGGTGAATATCTTTGGTCTGTAGTGCAAAGATGAATATTTGATTTATGATGTATATTGATTGATGTTACAGGGATAAAATATTGATGATGGACTTTTAAATTCATAGATAATAGTAGATTTCATTCTCTACGTAACTCTTCTATGAATTATTGTTTCCGCTGCGAATATTGATCTGAAACTTGTTGTCTATTGTATTTTATCAGATTTTTTCCTGTTGAAGACTAACGATAATTTGTTCTATATTATCTTAGTCATAATATTTTTTACTGGGCTAGTTGAGCTCACCCTTTTCTTTCTTGTTCTATTTTTCTTCTTAGGAGACGAGAATGTAGCGAGTACTAGTCGGGGTATGGAATGAAGGTTCTAAAAAATCGTTTTAATAGTCATCACCATTTTTATAAAATAATATATCAATAATTGTAATGAGGACTTATTTGGGTAAGAATATTGTTTAGATGACAATATTTATATTTAAACTCACAGTGTTTATGTTGTATTATTAAAGTTCTAGTTGTTTCTGTACCATGTATTTTGACGACTCAGAATGGGTGTTGTATACCTATTTTGGGGGCGTCACATCATTACTCTTCGTTATTTAACATAATTTTCTCTCTATAAATACAACATAATATCATACCATTTATAATTATATTACAACATAATATTATATAGTTTAAAATATTTAAAACAAAATTAAAATAACAAATAATATCAATCATAACTTACTATGTTAATTTTATAATCCCCAAAATTCATTACTTTTCTAAACATAGTTATTATATCCTAAAATTACTATTTTTCTAATATTATATCACTAGCAACAGTCCCGTGCCTCCGGCACTATGAACGGTGGAATTTATCCCAAATTTTAGACGGCCCAGATGATTTATTAGGATGAGCGGAAAATTCAAAATTATTTGTATTTTGTTATAAAGATTCATAATTATACCATACATTATATCATACATGTATGGTATTGTGACAATCCCAAAATAGGTCCATTCCATCCAACCCATTCTGAGTCGCCAAATACATGGTACAGAAAATAACTACAACTATATTAATACAATTGTCGTGTAAGATACGACAACACTTAAACTGTGAGTTTAAATACAAATATATACCAACTGTGACTCATGTCCCAACCGTGGACAACACCTCATAATGACACCTTACATAAAGGTATAGTCGAAAACTGTTTTAGAAATTAGAATCTTTGGAATGTACTCAAGGAAACCTTCGTATATGGGAGGTCATGCGTCTAGGTTATGATAAATATCATATGACCACAGAATTATTCTTGGTTGACCCAATAGACCCCCAAAAAAATGAGAAGATTGCTATCATATTCTTCCCAATGGTGAGTTTTCTCTTGACATATCATTATCTCTACTGTCTCTAATTGGAAATTATACTCCAAACAAACACCAAGATTATATAGGTAGTGCTTGTAAATATACTCAGCAAATGGATGAGCACAACCCTGTCTTATGATGACACGAGGTTGTATGTCATTAGACATCTTGTATGATAGTGGCAAAACACCGTTCCAAGTTAAGTTCACCTCACCCTCAACAGCTATAGACCACCGTTCTATTCCCCCGCTCGACCCAGCTACACTTTTATTACCTGAAAGAAATTGTGAAGCAAAAGGGTGAGCACAACTAGCTCAGTAAAGGATATCATGACTAAAGATAAATAAATTATCAATAGCCTTCAACAGTAATAAATCAAAGATTTAGAACATATGGTAGATGATAAAACTTTTTAACCATAGTTGCAGCGGAACGAGCAATCCATTAGAAGAGTCAAATAGACCATCAAATCTATTATCTTCTCCATGTTAAAAGTTCACCAACAATGTTTTATCCCTGTAACATCAATCAACAATTCATGTCCACAATCACGTGTATAACTCATAATCGTAATTGTAGTTTTAAATTCCTTTCCAAGACAAAGATAATTTTCATCACCTGAAACATCAAAGATCATGGTTATACTAAATCACAGTTCATGTTCATAATCATACTAATAAATTCATCATTGTACTACGGGCCAAAGATATTCATCAACAAGTCATCTTTGCACTACGGGCCAAAGATATTCATCAACAAGTCATCTTTGCACTACATGCCAAAGATATTCAACAACAGGTCATCTTTGCATTACGAGCCAAAGATATTCATCAGAAATCATTCATCTTTGTACTACAGGCCAAATATATTCAGTTATATCATCATTTAGGACTGAGGATGATGAAAAATATTTTAAAGAAAACGAATCCAGTGAAACAAAAGAACAAATATTAAGGATTCGTACTTTAAACAATTTACGTTCAAAAATACTTCATAAATAACTAGAGTGGAGTGAAATTAAAGAATGAAGATCAAAACATAGATCCAATCAATGATAGATTTTGGACACAGAAAATAAAATTTAAATTTCTGTAAATAGTGTCGTATACGTGAATAGTAATTCCGACACTAAAAGATAGAAATTTCATAAAAATATCATCATGCTTCGCGAATAGTACTCGTGAATAGTAACTCGTAAATAGTAATTCGTGAATAGTAACTCATGAATAGTAACCCCGACATGAAAAAGTTTTAAATTTGATAAAAATTTCTAACCAACATTTTGGCATAATGATATTGAAAAAATTATATCATTTTAGAAGAAAATAACCTCCTTTACCTCAGAAAGAATAGTACTTCTGACTAGAATACTGGATATAGTGCTAAAAGAACTTGCACTGTATAGCAATATTCGAAGTACTAAAATACTTACAAAAATACGCTCGATATATAGAGAGAGAAAGAGAGAGAAATCTGTAATTTCTGGTGTGATTTCCAATTCTAACCTAAGCACCCTATTTATAAGAAAATACTTAGAACACCAAAGCAAAAAAATTAATATAATATTAATATAATTATTATAATTTCTACGCCAACCTTCCTAGATCTGAATTCAGCAACATAACACATTTATCACATGTGGGACACTCACCAAAAATGTTTTTCTTTAAAAAGATAATTAAAACTTCCAAAAATCAATTATTTCGGAACTTCGGAACTTCAATAATTCATAATAAATAGCTCTTTTATCAGAAAATTCGAATCTTACAATTTGTTATAGGAAATTCAATTCTCTACAACTTTACAGAAGAAAGTTTTTCTAAATTCCAAACAGAAATTATTCGAAATCCATATACGGACGATTTTACAGGCTATAATCAAATTTCAGTCAAGAAATGGACCCACAGACATGTTTAACATGTTTTTAAACAACTTTTACAACAAAAATACTCCTCCTCATATACTCATATATCCCACATTTATTATAAAAATATCATCATTATTATAATAATATAATAAAATATTATTTTATCAAAAAAGATAAAATATCGATTTTCAATAATTGTCACTTTAAAAATTTTCTCCATCTATATCCACATAAATTGAATATTTTTCTCATCATATAAATTAATAATTAATTATTCACAAATAATATTACAGAATCACAATACTGACAACCAGACAGTTTTCAGGAAAAATGGGCTTTCCAATAAGAATTTCTCCTTACTGGCGCGCAATTAGGTGACCAAACCTTTCCTTAGACAGAACTTTCTAGACATTGTCAATAATGTTATCTAATAATATTATTCAGATAATATGAATTATTGCTTCGATAATGAAAAATACTGTATAGTGACAATTATTAAAACAACAGTAATATAAAATATCAACGCAATAATTATTGAATCAAATATTGAACAGTAATTATTGTAACAATTATTGAGTAGTGCCTTCTTACGTAAGAATCAATAATTCAATAATACTGTGCAATACCGTGTGCTACTGTGCAACCACGCATATTACTGTATTTTAACCACTGGGTATTCTAACAGTGTTAACGGTAACAACTACGTCGTTATTTATAAAAACTCTCTTTTGTCGTTTTCTTCGTCCGACAGTTATTCTGTTATGGGGCCCACAAATGGCTGCGCCGTCGTACGAATATTCCCCGACGAAAAGAATATTCCACGACCAAACGAATATTCTCTGATAGAAATGAGTATTTTATAACCACTTGCATATTTTGAAAAATTTACATATATCACCCTTAACTTTAAACTTTTATCAATTTAACGATTTACTGAATAGTAATTATAAGAAAATTGAATACTTTTATTTCATAAAATTCGGGGTCTTACAGGTATAATATAATAATACACGTATGGTATAATATTATAATACACTTATATAACAATATAACAAAATCACTACCTATCTAAACTATGTGGATATTATCATTACTAATTAAATTATATTACAACATAATATTATACCATTTATAATTATATTATAATATAATATTATATAGTTTAAAATATTTAAAACAAAATAAAAATAACAAATAATATCATTCATAACTTACTAAGTTGATTTTATAATCCCCTAAATCACTACTTTTTCAATCTAAACGATTTTTATATTATCGTTACTTAATTATTATCTCCTAAAATCACTACTTTTAAATCCCACATTAATATTTTAATTTTATAATCTCATTAATCACTACAAATCTAAATTATTCTAATAATGTTAACTGTTCTAATATTATCATTACTAATTTAATTATTATCTCCTAAAATCACTACTTTTTTAATCCCAAATTAATATTTTGAATTTATAATTTCCTAAATCACTACAAATTTAAATTATTTTGGTAATGTCAACTATTCTGATTTTGTCCTTTCTAATTTAATTATTATCTCCTAAAATCATTACTTTGTGATATTATCATTACTGAGCTATTATCATTACTCTCCGTTATTTAACCTAATTTTCTCCTTATAAATATAACATAATATTATACCATTTATAATTATATTATAACATAATATTATACAATTTAAAATATTTAAAACAAAATTAAAATAACAAATAATATCAATC
This sequence comes from Panax notoginseng, assembly GCA_016801055.1. Lineage (NCBI taxonomy): Eukaryota > Viridiplantae > Streptophyta > Magnoliopsida > Apiales > Araliaceae > Panax > Panax notoginseng. The sequence continues at coordinate 66,131,980 of CM029013.1, read as the reverse complement.
ATAACTTACCATGTTGATTTTATAATTATCTAAATCACTACATTTTTAATCTAAACGGTTTTTATAGTATCGTTACTTAATTATTATCTCCTAAAATCACTACTTTTTAATTCCAGATTAATATTTTAATTTTATAATCCTATAAATCACTACAAATCCAATATGTTCTGATAATGTTAACTGTTCTAATATTATTATTACTACTATAATTATTATATATTAAAATCACTACTTTTTTAATCCCAAATTAGTATTTTGAATTTATAATCCCCTAAATCGCTACAAATCTAAACTGTTATGATAATGTTAACTGTTCTGATATTATCCTTTTTAATTTAATTATTATCTCATAAAATCACAACTTTATGATATTATCATTACGGTTGAATGACACTTCTGTCCCTCCAAGTTGTCACCCATTTTTAAAGTTGTCTCTAAAGTTTAATTATTGTCAGTTAGGTCCTTAAAGTGGCATTTTGTTAGCGTTTCTATTCATTCAGCCCAATTTAACCTCAACTCGATCTATTTTGACCAATTTTGACCCAACCCGATCCAGTTTAACCTAACCAAAATTTTTAATATTTCAAATTATAAAATTATTTTTATTAAAAAATATATATATTTAATATTTTAAAATAAAATATCTTTTAAAAATAATTGTTATATTTAATATTTTAAAATAAAATATTATTTTAAAAAAGTTATAAATATAATTATTATTATTATAAGGAAAAAATATTAAAAACTTTAATTTTTTCAAAAATGAGTAAAGTTTCATAAAATATAGATTCAAAAAAATTACATAAGAAAATTAAATATAATTATTGTTTTAAATTTATTTGAAAAATAATTTTATAGTTTAAAATATTAAAATTTTGGGTCAGGTTGAGGTTAAATTGGATATATATATGGTCTGGATCTTCAGCTCACCCCTTATTTAACATACCTTGCTCACCTCCTTTAGCGACGGACCAGGCAACGATTCGGTCCGTCGCTATAGGTTCAGTCCGTCGTCATATATTGTATGTCGCTAAAAGCTAAGACGACAGTTCTATATATAGCGACGGACCGAATCGTCGCCCGATCCGTCGCTAAAGGGGGTGAGCAATGTATGTTAAATAAATGGTAAGCTTAAGATCAAGACCGTGTATATATATATATATATATATATATATATATAGAGAGAGAGAGAGAGAGAGAGAGAGAGAGAGAGAGAGGCCAAATCCTTTCCGGGAGCCCGGACAGGTTTAAAATTCAAACCTTTTTTTTGTTTTTTTTATACAACTAAAAAAAATAAAATTATGAAACTTGAATTTTTACATAATACAGTGTTTTGGGTGTGATTTGGATACATATAACAAAATATGTATGTACAGTCTGTACATACATATTTTGTTATATATATTCAAATCACACTCAAAACAGTACATACATTTTTTATTATATGTATTCAAATCACACCCAAAACACTGTATTATATAAAAATTCAGTCTGTACATACGTATTTTGTTATATGTATCCAAATCACACTCAAAATACTGTATTATGTAAAAATTCAAGTTCCATAAAATATTAAAAAAAAAATTTAGTTGTTTTAAAAAAAAAAGGTCCGGATTTTCTCCCGTCCGGGAGTCCGGACCTGATCAATTTCTCTCTCTCTCTCTCTCTCTCTCTCTCTCTCTATATATATACATATATATATATATATATATATATATATATATATATATATATATATATATATATATATATAATTTTACATGTTAAAGACTAATTGTAAAATGCTAGGGAGGATGTATATGATTTCTTCCGTTAGATACATTTTGACATTAACTACGTACGTGCAACTTAGCTAAATTCACGGGTATCAAACCAAACGAAATTCAAAAAACTCAAATTCACATTTTTTATACGGGGTTACTCCATCTAAGAGCCTTAATTTTGTTACATCCTTCATGACATACGCAATTATATATATATGCATCAACAAATTCATTTATTATATTCTACATGCACCACACATTGCACTCGTGAACTTGACTTTCCTCTTACCGCACTATTACCCATAGGCAAAGTTACATGTATGATTGTGGGGATTTTTTTTTTATATATGATGTAATAAATTTTTTATAAATGTAATTTAGTAATTTGATACCATTGAATTTATATATATATATATATATATATATATATATATGGTGTAATAGATTTTTTATGAGTGTAATTTAGTAATTTAATTCCATTAAAATTATTTTCTAACTTCGACACTGCTATTATCCATTGACCAAACTTGCCAGCTTGGACCAAAAGGTACATACTGATCAAGAGCAGCCATATGCATGGCACCCCCAAGCAATTTCCTAGATTTTCACCTATGTATGTACATTGCTGTATACCACTTGGTATAAATATAGATACGGATTGATTGAAAAAAAGTAAATCATTTTCCTCTAATATTCTCTCTTCATGATCTCCTAAAACTTGTTGATTCAACTATATATTAGCTTTTCTTTCCTTTTCTTTCATCTTTATACATATTCGAAAGAAAAACATCATCAGCATAACACTTATTCGTACGTAAGTGTGTTAAGATGGCCAAATTTCTTGGAAAACTTGCTTGGTTCTCAAGGAAGATGAGTAGTAATAATAATGGGTATAAAGGAGGATACAACATGCTTGAAAACAGCAATCATAAGCCAAGCGTGCCCAGTGGATTCTTTCCCATTTATGTTGGTGAAGAACACAGAAAATATGTGATTCCGGTCAAGTGTTTATCTTCTATTAGGTTGCAGGCATTGCTTAATCAGTTCAAGGAAGACATCGTTGCTTCTGAGGAGCCGATTACCCTGCCTTGTTCTCCAAAGATGTTTGAAGCGGTTCTTAGTCTTGCCAAGGCTGAAAACCACACTAATTAAGACCATCCGATATCTTATGGAATTAAAAATCTAAGGCTTTGGAAGTTTTTTTTTTTGTCCAATTTATTTATTCATTGTTATCAGTTATATATTTTCAATTCCTCTTGGCATGAATTCACTGTGAATATCGGAATATTTATACATCCTTTATATCAAAAGGCGCACTAAATAAACTAGGTAGAATTAAGTGCAGCTCTAGGATTTGTTCATCTGCCTTCATGTTGTTTTGTTATTGATTTTGAAGCGTGGAAATTGTGTATTCTATTAATTCTATATCGGCAGAAGAGGATTTTCCATTCACCTACACATACCATGCACATTCTACTCGTGACTTTAATTTGTAAATTACGTACCTTGGTATTTTATGCTAACCATACTTAGACATGATTCAATTCATCAAACTTTTCAGAGTGAACCAAAGATTAGTCATGAGATTATATAACATGAACAGATAATTATGGAATAATAAACAATAGTTCATCGTCCATGGTTTGATATTTCCAAAGAAAATATCCTCTCTCCTTAATTCTTTTTCTTCTTTTTCCCCCTTTTCTTACAATTTTTTTAATTATGAAAATTGATTTACAGACCAACATTTAGTTTTTATAATCACAATAGCATTTGTTATAATTAAATAATTGCAAGTTTAGGGATATTTTAGTGTAGGACTAGCTAGAATTAATGAATGCAAGACAATATAGATTAGTTTTTTTTTTTATTATTATTATAGGTAGCGGGAATATACAGAGTATATAACTTATTCCATACGGAATCATTGACAAAATATGTCTAAAACATAATGGTTGGTGCCTACTTATTATAAGGTAAATAATTTTAAATTAGAGAATTTAGTATTTTTACATACTAAATATGAGCCAATTTATAAATTCAGTATGGCTACAAAATAGATTCCTCCGATAAGGCTAGATGAGTTTGGTGTTGTAATAAGGATGAATTTCTTGTACATAATATATCAGCTACATCTACATTATCTTATGCATGGAGATAGGATATATATTAGTAATTAGTTATCTATTGCTCTAGATAGTACTTTCTCCGTTCCTAAATAAGTGACGTTTTAGAAAGAAAAAAAAATTATTTCAATTTATTTATCGTTTATAACTTTCTAGGAGAATAAATTACTCATTCGGTTATATAATAACTATCTTTTTAGCTTCATGCACATGAATTAAGAAAGTCATTTAATATTACTCTCTCAGTTTCATAATAACTGTCTTTTTAGAAGAAAAAAATTGTTCCAATTTATTTGTCGTTTACAACTTTCTAGGAGAATAAATTATTTATTTTTCTATATTACTTCTAACTTCTCTCATTCTCCCAATAAATTTTCTCCCTTGCATTAATGGTTTCTAACTTTCCATAAATGTGTAGTGATAGAATTTCATACAAATTATAATTCTTAAATAATACTAGTAGTATTAAATGACTTTCTTAATTCATGTGTATGAAGCTAAAAAAATAGTTATTATGGAACTGAGGGAGTATCATTTAAGAATTAAAATTTGTATGAAATTTCATCACTATCCCTTTATGGAAAGTTAGAAACTATTAATGCACATATGGGAGAAAATTTATTGGAAAAATGAGAGAAGTTAGGGGTAATATAGGAAAATAAATAATTTATTCTCCTAGAAAGTTGTAAACAACAAATAAATTGAAACAAATTTTTTCTTTTAAAAAGACAGTTATTATGGAATCGAAGGAGTATTTACTTTCTTATATCACCCCTATCTTCTCTCATTGTTTTAAAAAATTCTCTCTCTTGTATTAATAGTTTTCAACTTCCCATAAAAGGGTAGTGATGAAATTTCATATAAATTTTAATTATTAAATAATAGTATTAAATGACTTTTTTAATTCATATATAAAAACTTTAAATAACAGTTATTTAGGAACGGAGAAAGTAATTAATCACCTATATAAGTAAAATGTAGCTGGTACCATCAAATAAAGTCAAGTAAGAGACACTTTGGAGGACCTCGACTTACAATTCCCCTATTAATTAGTAGTTCCTTAATTGTACTGATTTTTGATAATTGTCAAGATCCTCATTGTTGAGCAAAAATTGATCGAATAATTACTTGACACAATTTCACTCGCTCAATTTTAAATACGCTTAGTTGTTACTATCTCCGTCCCATAATAAATATTTTTTTAGGCTTAGTATTTTTTTCCAAAATAAGTGATGTGTTAGAACTCCAGTACAATTTTTACAATATTTTCTCATATATGCCCTTATGCACCCAATGGTATTTATTGCATCTTGCAATCACTACAATTAAATGACACTCATTAACTCTTCAACTTCAAAGAAAATATATTAAGGGTATTTTTGTCATTTTAGCTTGTGTATTGGTATGTGTGATTTACTAAAAAAATACTTATTATGAGACGGAGGTAGTATTAATGTAGGTCGGACCCAGTCAAGATGAGATACTCCCTCTGTTCCTTAATACTTAGTATAAGTTATTTTAGAAAAATATTTTTGTTCATTAATATAAGTCGTTTGAGAATTTCAAGTAAGCATTAATTGTTTAATTTTCAATATTACCTCAAATATTAAATACAACTTTAATTCTCTCATTATTTTCTGTCCAATAAATAACAATCTCTTCTTCCAATACAATGACAATATAGACAACTGATATTATAGTTAATGTTATACAATTATTTCTTTAATAATTATGCACAACTCTAAAACGACCTATATTAAGAAACGGAGGGAGTATCTCTTAATTACATTCCTTGATTTTAGGGGAACATCATTTGATATCATTCCAATTTTAAAATCTAATTATTTAATTTGAGTGATTTGGGAATTTATTTGATTTAGTGGTTGAGCCTAAGTTCTTAATTTCTTGTTAGAAAAATAACGAGTCTTGCTACATGTGAGACAAATCTATGTCGACGTATGTGGGTACATGACATCGAAAAAAAAAAAACAGACATTATTAATTGTTTTATCTTATCACTTAGAGTAATTTAATTACTTTCAAAAAAGAAAAAAAAAGGGTGATCTAATTTTGTCAACTTATATGTCATTTTTCAAAAAATAATTTGTTCGAGTTGTTGTCTTATATTATACCTCATTTGTCTTTAAAAAATTGGTTTGATCAATTGATTTTTCTGGTCAAATTGACTAATTTTAGAATTAAAAATTAAGCTTATTTATTTATATTTCCAAACTCATGAAAATTGGAAGTAGTAGTAAATTTGATGTAGTTTTTTTTTATGAATATAGTTATTGCACCTATATTTTAAAAAAAAAATAGTATAATTTATAATTACAAAACTAATCAATATAACTTAAAAACTCAAACTAATTAATTAAACCCCTTTTTAAGGGATTGAGGGAGTATTAGTAGTTTAAAATGTTGAACTATTACTTCATCTCTTACGAAATTAGAGATATATTTTGACTTCGTAAGTCAAATTAATTAGGGGTGTAAACGGTATTAAGCGGATACGGATACATGTATATCTGTATCCGTATCCGAAAAACCAATTCGCTATCCGTATCCGGTATCCGGCGGATTTTAAAAATATTATCCGTATCCAGTATTCGGAAAAATATTCGAATACGGATAATATCTGTTACCGTTTATTTTATCCGAATAGACAAATTATTCGGATATCCGAATATCCGAATTCGTTTATCAGAAACCTAATATAAAATTCATTCAAAATATTTACGAAAAAAAATTTAAAGTTTAAATCATACATATTAATTAAACACAATTTAATATTTAAACCATACATATTAATTAAACATCCTAGTCATAAGGGGAGGAAAATGTCAAACACATCATCATAAAAATTACAAGATTAATTTGCATCCTAACTTAACTTGATGCATACACCATTGATCATCCTTCATTGAACATTATCATACAAGAAGATTAACTTAATTCACATCATAATACAACATTGATTGCATCTTAACTTGTACCTGCAAGAGAAAAATAAATAATATTAGTATAACTATTACATAATGAGTTTACAAACTGCGTAAACATTCTCTAACAAACTAACCATTTATATCATAAGTTATAAATATGTAAGTTATTAAATAATGAATATAAGTTATTAATTTATATGTGTGTGTATATATATATATGTATATTAATAACTTATATAAATGACTGTAAATTATTAATATATACGTGTATATATATATATATATATATATATATATATATATATATATATATATATATTAATAGCTTATATAAATGAATGTAAGTGATTAATTAATAAATGTAAGTTATTAATGTGACGCCCCCAAAATTAGGTATACATCACCCATCTTGGGTCGTCAGATACAAAGTACAGAATACAAATACAACTTACTAATACAACTGTCGTGTACAATACGACAAAACATAAACTGTGAGTTTGAATACAAATATTATCTTCTAGAGAGTATTCATACTCAAAAGGAGTCCTCATTACATTTATTAACACACCATAATTATAAAAAAAATTATTTCGAGAAAAATTAAATATTTATTCATAAAATCTGGGGTCTCACAATCTCCTCTCCTTATGGAATTTCGCCCTCGAAATTTACGTACGTACTTGGTATGCCGAACATGTGAGGATACCTTGACTTCACTTCAAATTCTAACTCTTGAGGTATAACCTTTAAGCATCGAATATGATCCTCCTTATCCATGATGTTGACACGTATCTCCTCATACGTTAAATCTTTCGCTATCTCGTCCGGTTCTAAATTAATAATGTGGTTCGGGTCGTCCACATATTTATGTAACATCGATACGTAAAAAAAAAAATATTCTGAACACGCAACATACTTGGCGGTAAAACGAGTCTATAGGCCACAGTTCCTACTTCATCGAGGATTTCAAATGAGCCAATTAAATCGAGAGTTGAGATTTCCTCTCTTCGTCGATTCTTGCTTCTAGAATAACGCCCTCTTGAACCTTCTTCTTCACATTTATCAGCTCTGAGTATGTAGCTTGAGCGGCTTTAAGTTTATCGATTAAAGTCGATTTTAATCGTATATTCGTTATCTTCACGTGGGTTCGTATATTCGCACTTGTAACCGTATACGATCTTCTACACAACGCGTCAGCTATCACGTTCGCTTTTCCACGATGTTATTGAATGGTACGATCGTAATCTTCAACAGCTCGAGCCAATGTCTTTGGCGCATAATACGTTCATTTTAGTTGAAGAAATATTTAAGGGTTTAAGAAATGGGTTTTGTACTGGGGTCAATACAAAATTCAATTTTACGCTCTGGGGTAGGCTAAGAAGTCTTCAAGAATACGTCAAGAAATTTATTAACAATAGAAATATAGTTCAAAACTGTGACCCTCATCCAAGACTTGGATAACACGTCACATTGATACCTATCAATTTGCCATCATCATTTACAACGTCTCCTACGGAAAGTCTAGCTTCGGTGCATTCCACACCAGGAAGTCAACAACGAAAGGAACATGGATTTTTACTTATGGCTTGATATGACAATGATTGACTTTAGTGATTTGGTTACTTGAATTCGCATAATAGGTTGGTTAGGAATATGAAAGCTAACAACCTTACGAAAAGCATGATGAGCAGTTAACCAATCGTTTCCAAAAATCACATCAATGCAAGTAATTTCAAAGAGATAAGATCAACAGGTAACGTGAAAGTGTTGATTTGAACAAGATTTATAAATAGTGGACGTAACAAAGGTTTCTCCCAACGGAATTTCAACAGATAAATCAAAGTCTAACTTCTCCGGAGTTAAGTTCAAACATTGAACACAACTAGGTGAAATAAAAGAGTGAGTAGAACCGGTATCTAACACGGTTTAGACTTCGCAAGAGTTTATGACTAACATACCCGTGATAATTTTATTCAGGTTCCTCGTCACGAAAAAAACGCTCTCTCTTAAACTACTGGCTTTGGCTTTTCTGGGACGGTCTTTGGTGCCTCCATCCTATCTGAACTTATTTTCGGTGAACGACAAAATCGAGCTAAGTGACCTTCTCTTCCACAATTATAGCATGCTTTGGATGGCATCGCGCAGTTTGGACTGATGTGCCCCTCCCCTCCGCATTTGAAACATATGATAGGTGGTCGTTCTCCTTCCTTAACGACAGGTGCTGGTGCTGACGTCTTTCCATCATTATTGAATTTCCTCTTCTTGAAATGTCCATTCTTATTGTTTTGGCCATGATTACCATTGAAGTGGTTACCATTTCTGGCATGTTGATTCCCTCCATGCTTATTGTCACCGCTTTGATGACTGTTATCACCAGTATTATCATTTTTCCGGCTGCTCTCTTTTGGTTACGTTGACTCGTTATCGCGTTCTACTAATTGAGCCCTATTTACAACATCTGAATACAGACACAGTTTATGAGAAATAAGATATTGACGTATCCCCGGTTTCAAACCTCTTAAAAACATCCGCGTCATTCTCTCTTCATTATCCACCAAGTGGGATGCAAATCGGGACAACTCGGCAAACTTGGCTTCGTACTGCGACACGGTCATGTTATTTTGCTCCAACTTGATAAATTCCACCTCCTTCATGTGACGAATACTTTCGGGAAAGTACTTGTCATTGAACAGTTCTTGGAACTTCTCCCAAGACATCTTGAGTTCGTCAGGCTGGGTACGTTTTACAGATTCCCATCAGTAATCTGCCTCTTCACGCAACATAAAAGTGGCAAAGAGAACCTTTTGCTCCTCGGAGCATCCCAAGACATCAAATATCTTGGTGATCTGCTTTAACCACGTCTCCGCCTTAAGTGGTTCTGGCTTTCCCAAAAACTCCGGTGGTCCTAGCTCCTTGAATTGCTTAGCGGTGACCAACCGTGGGTTGTCATTGTTTCCTCCTTCATTTTGGATAGGAGCCGCTCTCGCCCGTTGTTGCATGAATTGCTCCTTGAACTACTTAGCGGTGACCTTCCGAGAGTTATTTTGTTGTTGCATGAATTGCATAAAATCTCTGACCATCCCATCATTCACCATTTCATCGGTGTTATTATTTTCATGAGGATTATTGTCCTCTGGTTGCACATTATCCTGAGCATTGATCGTTGGTGATTTAATGGTCTCATGTGCTACATTGTTTATCTCAAAATTTTCGGATGCCATTTGCAAATACTGCAACAAAACAAGGGTGAATTAACATATAACATATTATCCATATACTTTGACCGACCAATTAAATACCAAATAAACTTAAGTAGGTCATACTAGCGAAGGAATTTCCCGTCTCTCCCCTCCTAGTTCCATTCTCATATCCTAGCCAGGGATCATATCCCTAAGCTCTGATACCAACTGTGACGCCCCCAAAATTAGGTATACATCACCCATCTTGGGTCGTCAGATACAAAGTACAGAATATAAATACAACTTACTAATACAACTGTCGTGTACAATACGACAAAACATAAACTGTGAGTTTGAATACAAATATTATCTTCTAGAGAGTATTCATACTCAAAAGGAGTCCTCATTACATTTATTAACACACCATAATTATAAAAAAAATTATTTCGAGAAAAATTAAATATTTATTCATAAAATCTGGGGTCTCACAATTAATATATATGTGTTTGTGTATATTGTATATATATAATAACTTATATATATAAATGTATATGTAAGTTACTATATATATATATATATATATATATATATATATATATATATATATATATAAAAGTTATTCGGATACGGATTCCGGATATCCGTATCCGCCAGATATATTTACGGACGGATGTTAATCGAATACGAATACGCCTATATCCGTATTCGTATCCGTTTATTTACGGATACCTTTAAACCGAATACGAATATATCCGTTTTTTACCAAATGCGAATAATATCCGCTTTTTTCGAATACGGATGCAGACGAATACGAATTTTCCGGTTACCATTTACAGCCCTAAGTCAAATTGCCAAATCATAAAATTTAAAATCATTACAAATTTATTTGATTTTAATACAATCAATTATAATTATTGCAAACCGCACTACAAAAAAATCACTCATTGCCGATGGGATATGCCGTCGCCAATGACCCTCTTGCCGTTGGCAATGATGTCATTGGCGACAGGGAATGCCGTCGCCCCTGCCGTTGCCCCTCAGGTCGTCGTCCCTGTCTCCCGTCGTGCGCCGTCGGGAACTAAGTCATTGCCGACGGGGTCATTGCTGACGGCATGCCGTCGGTAATAATATACCATTAGCGATGACGAGGACGACGGATAGGCCGTCGTTAATAACAGTTTATTATTGTAAAAAATATAGGTCATTGCCGACGGCAGAGCCGTCGCCCAATTCCCCGTCGCCAATAACCCAATTCCAAATTTTTTTTTTATTAAAATTGCAAAATTCCCCTGTTCATTTACATATACATATACATTGAACCTGTTATAAACTAAAGAAAAACAAATAATGACAATGTACACATATCAATAACAATCAAAAATCCCATGTTCTTTTACTATCAACAATCAATATAATTAGATACCAAACTCAAGTCTGTACAACTCAAAATCTAAATACATACATGAAAGTCAAAATATAAATATAAACTAACTACTGCCCAAGATCAGGAATCTCTATGACATCACCTCCGGTCCCATCGTCGGTCCCACCTCCGGTCCCATCACCGGTCCCATCCTCTATAGTCTGATCATCAGCCCGACGATCATCACCATCTCCTCCACGGGCATCGCCTGTGCCGCCATCTCCACCCCCACGAGTCTCATCAACAAGACCCTACAAAATTAAAATATTAATAACGAAGTCCAAAATAGAGCATATTTAAATAATTTTAGTTTGTGTTCTACAAGTGTTGTTGTTGAGTTTGTGTTCAACAAGTGTTGTTGAGTTTTGCGCGTGTCTAATACCTACGCGGTGCTATGTGTGTGTTTGCATGGCGTCCAGACTGACGATGCGGGTTTTGGGCTCTTTTTTGGCTTTTTGCCTAAGTATTGTTCAGTTTTACAAACTAGGCGATAACTCGGTCTTCGTATGTCGGAATCGACTCCCGTAAGTTCTAGCGCGTGTCTAATACCTACTCGGTTCTATGTGTGTGTTTGCGTGGCGTCCGGACGGACGATGCGGGTTTTGAGCTCTTTTTCGGCTTTTTGCCTAAGTGTTGTTTAGTTTTACAAACTGGGCGATGACTCGGTCTCTGTATGTCGGAATCGAGTCCCGTAAGTTTTAACGCATGTCTAATACCTACGCGGTGCTATGTGTGTGTTTGCGTGGCGTCAAGACGGACGATGCGGGTTTTGGGCTCTTTTTCGGCTTTTTGACTGAGTGTTGTTCAGTTTTGCAAACTGGGCGATAACTCGGTCTCCGTATGTCAGAATCGAGTTCCGTAAGTTCTAACGCGTGTCTAATACCTACGCGGTGCTATGTGTGTGTTTGTGTGGCGTCCGGACGGACGATACGGGTTTTGGGCTCTTTTTCGGCTTTTTACCTAAGTGTTGTTCAGTTTTATAAACTGGACGATAACTCGGTCTCCGTATGTCGGAATCGAGTCCCGTAAGTTCTAGCGCATGTCTAATACCTACGCGGTGCTATGTGTATGTTTGCGTGGCGTCCGGACGGACGATGTGGGTTTTGGGCTCTTTTTCGACTTTTTGCCTAAGTGTTGTTCAGTTTTACAAACTGGGCGATAACTCAGTCTCCGTATGTCGGAATCGAGTCCCGTAAGTTTTAACGCGTGTCTAATACCTACGCGGTGCTATGTGTGTATCTGCGTGGCGTCCGGACGGATGATGCGAGTTTTGGGCTCTTTTTTGGCTTTTTGCCTAAGTATTGTTCAGTTTTGCAAACTGGGTGATAACTCGGTCTCCGTATCCGAATTTAAAATACATACTAAATAAGAGAATTAAATAACTTACAGTAATACGTTCTGCCTCAGGTGAGATATAACCACCGTCACCTTTCTTTTGGTGGGCGTACCACCAAAACTCCAAACAGGAGGGTGCATGCTTTAAACTCACCTCAAGTCTCTCCCGGTACAAGTCGTACGACTGAGACCCAGTGCAGTGTGGGAGGCGACATTGCTGTCGGGCAGCTGAATCTCAAACGGGTTTCTAAGCTTCCTAAACTATATGAAAATATGCACCTGTCAAAGTAAGGATTATTTTTGTATAACAAAAAGAATACTAGCTTTTTATCAGGTCACAAACTATTATTAAACTTTTTTAAAACCCACCCACACCCCACCCCACCCCACCCTTATATTGAGGATGAAAGCGAAACTGATAGTCAAATTACTACTATAACAATTTCTCAATTAGCTAATATATGACTGTGTGTGAGAGAGAGAGAGAGAGCTGGGAAATATGTTTAATTATGTTTCAATGGAAGCATTTGAATATGAGCATTTGGATGAAAAGCACAAAAAGAATGGCTGATAGCTCCAAATTTGAATATGAGCATTAGAATGTGTTCTTTGTAAACTCTAAATCATGTTATTACTGCAGTTATCCAAATTCAACTTGTATGCACTTGAATAACTCGAAAAAGTTGAGGTCTTGTCTTCATGTTACTGTAATATAAACACTTCATACATTTTCATTAATTTTTCATTTGACTGCAGTGAATTGGTCTTAGTCTATAAAAGGCTATATAATATCCAGGCATGTTTATAACAGTTGTGAACACTAAGATTGTTTGATAATGTATCCTCAACATAATACTAGGTTTTCAATTTGAACTTCTTATCCCGAATAACACATCTCGACACAATTATATACAAGCTAGGTCACTGATTTTGGTAATGGCTGATGTATATTATAAGAAGAGTAAATGAAGTTAATTCTCAGAATGATCACAGGAATATTATTAATGTCAAAAATAAATCCAGATTCAACTTGACTACTGCCTTTCACACGCGTACTCTCTCCCCAGCATCAATGTGAAGGGCTCAAGAGAAAGTTCTATCTAGTTTCTTAATTTAACTTTTTAGGTTTGACAAGAAATTAAATAGTTTGAATTTTTCTCAGCAGAATCACTATATATCTGACAACTGGCTGCCTCATAAAATTGTTACTGCTACTAGCTAGTTGTTACTTGTGTTGTGTATTGAATAACATAAATTAGTTCAAAAAATTAAATCATAAGTTCAAATATATATATATACTAATTTGTGCAGATTGATAACATGTCAGTTTCACTTGAAGCTCTTGCCATGGCTGGCGCTGATTATCTTGATGAATCTGGCATGACAGTGGAAGAATGGGCACGCCTCGAAACCGAGACTCCTTCCCATTTATTAGCTGATGAAGAAGAAGAATGGAGTAGTGAAAAAGAAGATCATGAAAGAATTGAGATTAATAAGAGGAGATTGAGCTCCGATTCAAGAGTAGGATTAATGCATAGCATAATGAAGAAAAAGAATATAGTGATGTTGATGGCCTCCATGATCATGCCATGGATCACTTTAAGAGTTCAGATTAAGAGGAGATTTCTTGATATATTTAATTAATTAGCATGTGATATAATTAATATGTTGCCATTTCTTAATTTTATTTATTTTTCAATCCTTATTAATGTAATTGTAATTGATCTCTTTGTTTATGTAAAATTTTTTTAACATCAGATATATCCACCTGATCCAAATCTCAAATTTGATATATGCAATGGAACTATATATATAATGGCCAGAAAAAAGCAAAATCGTTAATTAGGTTTTTGGTAATGTTTACGAGCAAAATCATGTGCGTGCTTAAGTAAGGGTGTAAACGAACTGAGTTGATCCGAGTATTGAGTTGCTCAGATTTGGTTCACAAAATTTATCGAGTATAAAATAAGGTTTGATTGAGGCTCATTTAGCTACCGAGTCGAGTACGATTCCGAATCGAGCCCGAGCAGTTTGGACTTTCCAACGAATATGATCCGAGTATCAATAGAAAATTATAATTTGAGGAGCTCCGAGTAATTTATCGAACCTTAAAATGTGCTCATATTTGACTCATTTATATTTTGAGTCGAGCTCGAATCGAAATTTTAGTCGAGCGAGTACGAATCGAGCCCGAACTGTTTGCTCATTTTACAGCCTTATGCTTAAGAGGCAAATGGTCAGTTTGCTCTTGTGATGACAATATTACCCATTTATTTGAAGGAAATATATTTTAATTTACAAATTAACTATATATTTTACCCAAAAACACCCTAATTGATTAATTATGATCAAGATTGGTCAATGGGTACAATCTTGAAAGGGTGAATGTATATGATTTCTTCCATGACATACATTTTGACATTAATTAACCACGTGCAAGAACTGAGCCAGAATTCACGGGTATCAAACGACATTCAAGTTACATGCATTTATATATTTAACTCGGGCATAATTGTGTTAAATCCTCCATGACATATGCATCAACGAATTCATTTATTATTCTACTGCACACATTATCATCGTGAGCTTAAGCTCTATATGACGACTCTGTTTACCCTTTAGCCTTGACTTTCCTCTTACCATACTACTACATAATATCCATTGACCAAACATACCTTGGACCTAAAGGTAATAGTACCGACCAAGAGCCATGCATGTGATGTGGCACTCCCAAGCAATTTCCCAGATTTTTCACAAGGCCTAGCTATAGGCTATAAGAATCAAAAAAAGAGAGAATTCACGGGTAAAACTACGAATATATATATATATATATATATATATATATATATATATATATATATACCACTTAGTATAAATATGGATACACAGATTGATGAAAAAAAAATAACCATTTTCCTCTAATACTCTCCTTCATCTTCTAAAACTTGTTGATTCAAATTTTAGCTTCTTCTTTTCATACTCTAATAACAGAATAACAGTTCAGTTCTATATAGTATTTCATTGTACTTGTGTTAAGATGGCCAAATTTCTTGGAAAACTTGCTTGGTTCTCAAGGAAGATGAGTAGTAATAATAATGGGTATAAAGGAGGATACAACATGCTTGAAAACAGCAATCATAAGCCAAGCGTGCCCAGTGGATTCTTTCCCATTTATGTTGGTGAAGACCACAGAAAATATGTGATTCCGGTCAAGTGTTTATCTTCTATTAGATTGCAGGCATTGCTTAATCAGTTCAAGGAAGACATCGTAGCTTCTGAGGAGCCGATTACCCTGCCTTGTTCTCCAAAGATGTTTGAAGCGGTTCTCAGTCTTGCCAAGGCTGAAAACCACACTAATTAAGACCATCCGATATCTTATGAAATTAAAAATCTAAGGCTTTGGAAGTTTTTTTTTTGTCCAATTTATTTATTCATTGTTATCAGTTATATATTTTCAATTCCTCTTGCCATGAATTCACTGTGAATATCGGAATATTTATACATCTTTTATATCAAGAGGCGCACTAAATAAATGAAATTCAGATAAGGCACACTTAGAAGGGGGAGTTGAATAAGTGTGGATACAAACTATGACCAATTAAAAACTTTAAATCCAATTGCAGAATGTAGTCAACTATATTTGTGAAAATAGTTTGCTGAATGAATATGGTCTACCGAATTAAACTTTTGTTTATGAAAATATCTTGGTGTTTTTGTAAGCTAAATAAAATATTTTGTGAAAACAGATAATTAAATTTAAGCAAACTAATTAACTTGTGAGATATAAAGATAGAGCAAGTAATAAAAAATAACACCAATATTTTTACGTGGTTCGGTTATTACCCTCTATATAATAACCTACTCCACGTCCAATACCAGCTAGTATTGGAGACTCACTTTTATTTCTTTAAAAATGACCCTTGTTACAATATAGATTCTATCAAATTGAATTACAATAATTCACTTGAGCACACTTGCTCCTTGTGCACCAATGCACCCCTTAAGCACCTATGCTTCCTTGAACCTGTTTGTAAACAAACCTTAATCCACCTGGATTAAAACCTTTAGACAACACTTAGTCTAAAAATATAAGATTATAATTTATAGAGGTCTAATGATCAAAGCAAATAAATAATTTGACAATGCAAGGTTCAACTAAATGTATGCAATGATCAATTAATAATAGAAAGATATTACCGATTTATAGCCCACGGAAATATGCTGAAAATAATCAGAATTGTAATAGCACAGCAGCTAGAAATTTTGCACAGAAGATAAAATTGCTTTTCAAGTATATGAGTGCAATAATTGATTCAAGTGTTGTATTTTCTATTGAAATCAATTCTACTTTTTATAGCCCAAAAAAAAACAACCGTTTATGAAAATATTTCCGTTGTAAACATTTTAATCTGTTAGAACCATTAGATACAATGAGATAACTATCATTCCAATATTATTTCTGTTTGAAAAATAATTACGTTGCTACAGAAATAACAAACTCAATTGACTTTGGATATCTTGTGAAAAATGACTATCAGTTTTGACTAGAGAGACCAAGTCACATAAATAACTCAATGAACTTAATACTTATCCAATATCTCAAGTAATGATGAAGTCTGCCGCCACTACTATAGCAATAGAAGCAAGTAATAGCATTAAAATAGGAGATATGAACAAGATATTCAAGATAATGATTATCTTACTTTTCCAAGACAAAGGCATTTAACTTTTAGTCAACAGATAAAAGACTTACCACCACATTACATGCATGTTATACAGTTTATATAGAATTACAACTCTCTTATAACACATGTAATATAATTCATTTAAACCGAATAAAATTCATCACATTTATATTATGTATGCATGAAAAAATAGTTTAGCATATAATTAAGCATGCACAAAACATTAATTTAAATGCACACATAAAATGTACAGATAAAATGTCCTAGAGCCTTGTATCGAAAAATTGAATATTTGCAATGATCTTACATATTTTTCTTAGGACTCAAAACATCTTCATTCTCTCTGAATAATCCAACAAACACTTCGTGAGATAATTTCCTGAAATCCATAATACACAATTTAGTACTGACGAGTAAATCATCATCAAAACATTTAGGCTAGAACGTGAATTAATCACCATTCTCCCCCTTTTTAATGATGACAACGTATATAAATGAAAACTCCCCCTAAATTCATGCACATTTCAGGAGAAATTTATAACACCTGCATGTTAGTATCACACTAAACCAATTAAAATCATTAATATGCATGCATCACAATCAGTCTTAAAACATGCTTATCAACAGTTAACATCCAGGCAACCATGCCTATCAAAAACAAGTAAAAACCATAGTCTTAAAAAATTAAATCACAGAATCTGACATTTTCTCCCCCTTTGGCATCATGCAAAAAAATAAGACTTCAATCAATATCTTCGAGATTTGCCCTCTGTTCAGCACGATTGGTGAAGTATGGTCGATGACGAAGACAATGTAAACGCTCTTCCAAGGTGTAATCGTTTGCAAATCGAGGTGGTCTAGGAATAGAGGTTGTAGGAGGAAGCTCCATATCCAGAAAATCTCCCTTGTACTCAGCCATCCAGTTATTCATTGGCCATACGGGAATTGGAGAATACATTGTTGGAACATGAAACCTTTGACCAATAGCATTGAACCTTGTAGCCATAAAATCTGCTAGTTCCCCAATTTGATAACTAACAAATTTCACTTCTTGACTTAATTGACAAGTGTTTTGATTAACCTTTCGTTGGAGTGCTTCAACCATAGCCGACGTCTGAATCTTAAAACCCGCTTGAAGGTCAATAAATTCATCTTCAAATCGATGATATAATTTATTGATCTCAGGGGCATCCATTGGTAACTTCCCTTTCTCAAGACACACAAGACGATTTCTAATTTCCACTAACTCATCTTTCAAAGAAGTTTGATTTTGTAAAATCTCAGTCAAAACATTCATAATGTCAGGCCCATGAGAATTTGGCAGAGAAGATGAAGATGAGTCTTGATTAGGAAAAATAGGAGGAGGATCAGGGAGAAGACGAACAAACTTACCAGCAAGAAAAGTAATATGAGATTTTGTCAAATTAGCAGTATCGATAAGCTCATGATTTGTGACAGAAATTTCATCATCAAAAGATATTTTGAAATGTTGGAAAAGTTGTGTTAAAAACTTGCTATAAGGAAGACACTTCTTGGTTTGACGAATGCAACTTTGCATATGAGACAACATCATTTGAGAAAAATTGAAAACCGTTCCTTTGAGAATCATAGCGATAACAACCAAATCTTGGTAAGTAAAATCAGCTCCCCCACCAAGGCGTGGAAACAGATTATACCGAACCAACTTATGTAATACACATGCATTAGGACAGACACTGACAGTTTTTGGTAGAGACAGAGATGAAATAGAATAGTCATTCATGACTATATGAAGTTGTTCTAAAGGATGAAAAGGAATATTGGCCGCTCCTTTGAGAGTGAAAGGACATAGTCCAGTAGAAGAAACACCCAGAATACTTCCAAAATCAATACTTGTGAAAAATAAAGATTTACCCTTGACAAATGTGGTAAAACAGTCTCCATTACACTCAAGATTGGTGTAAAATTGTTGGACCAACCGAGGATAGGCAACAGTAGGAGGTAACAACATGGAAAAAATGTTGCACTCGGTGAAAAGTTTTTCCAAAACAGAGTGTTTGAGATAAAAGAGGTCTAAAGATTTTTCATACACAAATTGTTTTGTAGCAATGGAGTTTTTAAAACGTGTTTCGAAACTAGGTCCTCTAAAGAAATTTTCTTGCAAATCAAAGGAGGATGAGCATGGGTTTACCAGATTCGAGGGAGACTCTGGCTGTGAGAAAAATTGTTCGTCATCCATGGGCTGCTTCATCTTTTCTTGGTGAGACGGTTCGACTTCGGAGGCTTTTAAGAACAAAAAACTGGAATCCGAGTCATCTGATAGTGTAACATCGGATAACTCATGAACAGAAGATTTCTTCTGTACTCGTTTGGATTTCATCTTTGTGCCCATAGGATGCTTCAGCAATGATCCATCTTCGTTTGATTTCCCAAACGATCGATTGCTAGCTCTGGTTTTCATGGTGTGATGAATGTTGTGAGAGAAACAAATAGTGATGAAGGCGATAGATCTGAATAATAGGTAGAAGGCTGAAGATAAAGACTATTCAAGAGTCCATCACCGAAAAGCGAGTGTCTTTTCAAATTTCGAAGAAGTCTGTTCGGCTATGGTTCCGAATTCCAAGGTAAAGATCTCTACGTTTCCCAATTGATATCCGGCGACATTAATAGAAACGCGTATGGTTTAAACAGATAAGGAATGTCAAACAAATATACTTTATCGAATATCATGCAGAAAAATAAATGATACATATAGTATAATCTGCACAAAAGATTTTAAATACGTGATCACATTAAACCATGCACATTCCAAGTTCTCTTCTTAACATGCAGAACCTTTCTTCACTTAAGGGTTTAGTAAAAATGTCAGCTAACTATTTTTCTGTTGGAATAAAAATTAATTTAATTAATCCTTTTGAAACATTATCCCTTAGAAAATGATGTCTGACTTCTATATGCTTCGTACGTGAATGTAACACAGGATTTTTAGAAATATCTATAGCACTAGAATTATCACAGTATATAGGCACATTATCACATAAAATATCAAAGTCACATAGAGTTTGTTTTAACCATAAAATTTGAAAGCAACAACTCCCTGCAGCTAGATATTCACCCTCGGTGGTTGATAAAGCAACTGAAGTTTGCTTTTTACTATGCCACGTAACAAGACTGTGACCTAAAAATGTGCAAGCACCACTGGTACTTTTTCTATCAATTTGACACCCTGCATAGTCAGCATCTGAATATCCCATTAGTTCAAAATGATTGCAGATTGGATAAAATAATCCCAAATTTATTGTACCACTTAAATATTTAAAAATCCTTTTAACAGCTTGTAAATGAGATTCTTTAGGTTTTGCTTGAAAACGTGCACATAAACAAACACTATACATAATATCCGGTCTAGATGCGGTTAAATATAATAAACAACCAATCATGCCTCGATATTTAGTTACCTCCACATCTATACCTTTTTCGTCAGACGTAAGCTTTATTGAAGTGCTCATTGGTGTAGCCTTTGAATTAGATCCTTCAAAGCCAAACCTTTTGAGAAGTTCTTTTGTATATTTGGTTTGATGGATGTACATACCATTCTTCGTTTGTTTGATTTGGAGTCCCAAAAAGTAATTAAGTTCTCCCATTAGACTCATATCGAACTCCCTGTGCATGCACTTAGAAAACCACTCACAAAGAAAATTATTAGTAGCACCAAAAATTATGTCATTTACATATATTTGTACAATAATAATATCTTTATTTTCATGCTTAATAAATAATGTAGAATCAATTTTTCCTCTAATAAATCCATTTGAAAGCAAATACTTACTCAACCTTTCATACCAAGCCCTTGGAGCTTGTTTTAGCCCATAGAGAGCTTTCTTTAGCTTGTAGACATGGTTTGGATATCTCTCATGTTCAAATCCAGGAGGCTATTTTACATACACCTCTTCATTGATGTATCCATTGAGAAAGGCGCTTTTTACGTCCATTTGATAAAGTGTGAACTTCTTGTAACATGCAAATGCTAACAAGATGCGGATGGACTCTAGTCTAGTGACTGGAGCGTAAGTTTCTTCATAGTCTATCCCTTCTTGTTGATTGTATCCTTGAGCTACTAGCCTTGCTTTGTTACGAGTGATAGTTCCATGCTCATCAAGCTTGTTCTTGAATACCCACTTTGTTCCAATGATAGAAACATCTTTAGGAAGAGGCATAAGTTCCCAGACCTGGCATCGTTCAAATTGTTGAAGTTCTTCTTGCATTGCCATTAGCCAGCTTTCATCTAGGATAGCTTCCTTAGCATTCTTTGGCTCGACTTGGGATAGAAATGCTGAAAAAGCACATTGATTTTGCAATCATCTTCTTGTAGTGATTCCTTTGTTTATATCTCCAATGATGTTTTCTGGTGGATGGTTCTTGAGATATCTTACAGTTTTTGGCATTTGTACATCATGTATCACTTCTTCCTGTTGAGGAAAATCTGCCTCAAGCTCTTGTGTTATTTCTTGTTCTACTCCAGGCGAGTTTTCCAATTCAACTTGCTGGATTTGTTCATTCGGCTTGCTGAATAGGTTCTTTTGGTTTGTTGGATTTACTAAGATCTCCAATGTACCTGCATCCTCATCTCTTTCTTTTGGAAGATCATTGTGAGTTTCATAAAATCGAATATGAACAGATTCTTCAACACTCAACTTGTTAATGTTAAATACACGATATGCTTTACTATTCTGTGAATACCCAATGAAAATTCCTTCATAAGATTTAGCATCAAACTTTCCTAGGTTATCACTAGTATTTAGAATAAAACATTTAGATCCAAAAACTTTGAAATAACTAATATTAGGAATCTTATTATTTAACAGTTCATAAGGAGTCTTCAAAATAATTGGACGAATAAGTACTCTATTCAAAACATAACAAGATGTGTTTACAGCTTCGGCCCAAAACTTTTTAGGAAGATTACTTTCTTGTAATAAAGTTCTAGCTGTTTCTTGTAATGTCCTATTCTTTCTTTCTACAACTCCATTCTGTTGAGGGGTTCTAGGAGCAGAAAATTCATGACTAACACCCTTTTGATCACAAAATATTATAAAGTCTTTTAGAAACTCAGTACCATGATCACTTCTTATCCTTACAAGTTTTAGACTATATTTTGTTTCCAAGTTTCTGATCAATTTTTCAAATTCTTTAAATGCTTCATCTTTAGTTCTCAAAAATAATACCCATGTATATCTAGAGAAATCATCTACTATTACAAAAGCATAAAACTTACCATTTATACTAGGTTGTCTTTCTGGTCCAAATAAATCAAGATGGAGTAGTTGTAAAGGAGAAGAGGTTGATACCATGTTCTTTGCCGTAAATGATGTTCTTACTTGTTTCCCGAGTTGACAAGGAACACAAATTCCCTTCTTTTCATATTTTATTTTCGGTAATCCTTTGACGAGATTCTTTGAGGATAATTTCTTGATTAAGTCCATGTGAACATGTCCCATCCTCTTGTGCCACAAAGTAGCCTCGTCTTGTACAGATGCTAGACATAACTCTTCATCCTGTTGCTCAAAATCAATAGTATATATATTTCCTTCTCTTTGTGCAACTAGAGTAATATTGTTAGTACCATGAGAAATAGTGCATTTTTCTTTATCAAAACTAACTTGATGACCATTATCCATTAATTGACTGATACTAATAAGATTAAACTCAAGTCCATTAACAAGATGTACATTATCAATATTTACCTTACCATTTCCTATTTTACCTTTTCCGATTATTTCGCAGGTTCGATTATCTCCAAATGTAACTATACCATTTTTCTTCTTGATTTTTAGCTCCACGAACTTTGTTTTGTCATCAGTCATGTGACATGAGCATCCACTATCAAGAATCCATTTTTGAGAAGGAACCTTTGCCTTGAGACATGCCTGTCAATAAAAAATGATTCATCTTTTTGGTACCCACATCTTTTTGGGTCCTTTAATGTTAGTTGCATATAAATCATCCTTTTTAACCCAAACCTTTTTAATCTTATTTTTCTTAAAGCAGTTTATGTCCAAATGACCTTTAATGCCATAATTTTTACATGTTGTGAAAGGAGAACAATGATTTAATCTAAAACGTGATTTTGATTTTAACATTTTCATATTACCCTTTTTATGCATAGAATTATAACCAATTCCTTGTCTTTCAAAACTCGGTCTTTGTTTACCTAATATGACATTTAAATTTTCTTCACCTTGAACGAATTTAGCAAGAGATGATTCTAGTGAATCTATTTATTTTTGAAGTTCATTATTAGGAAGAGTTTTAACAGGTGATTTATCACTAAATGCATCAATACAGACATCTCTCATTTTTAGTTCATTTGTCAATTTTTGGACTTCATTATTAAAAAAATTTACTTTATTGAAAAGTATTTTGTTATAATTATCTAAATAATCTATCTTAGCAATCAAAACCTTTTCTTCTTTACATGTAAATTCCTTTTCAATATCTTTCTTTTCATCTATTAAAGAGTCTACTTCGCCCATTAATGTATTTACCAAGTCTTTCAAAAAAGCATTCTTTTTCTTCAATTTATCATTTTCTTGTTTCAAAGAATTAAACTCAAAATTAAATACCTCATTTGATTCACCTTCTATTCCCATGAAGCATACTTGAGCTATCTCATCCTTGGCGTCGACCTCAATTTCAGATTCTTCTTCATCACTCCAAGTGACCAGTGCCTTATTTCTCTTATTATCCTTGAAGCCCGTTTTTCCTTTATTCTTTAGTTGAAAACAGTCCTTCTTCAAGTGCCTTGGACGACCACATTCAAAACACGTCTCCTCAGTTTGCTTTCCTTTGCCTTTATTTGAGTTGAAGATATTCTTTCGTTTATTCTTTCTTTGAAGAAGTCCTTTGAGTCTCCTTGTCATCAAGGCTATCTCTTCATCAGAATCATCAGCAAGCTCTTCTTCATTTCCTGCATTAAGAGCTAAAACCTTTCTTCGAGGGATTTCGTCCTCATCGTCATACCTCTTCAACTGATGTTCATATTCCTCAAGTTCACCAAAAAGGGTTAATGTATCCATAGTAGATATAGTAGAGGAATCTTGAAGAGTAGTGATTTTAGAAGCAAACCTCTTGGGCATAGCCCGAAGTAACTTACGGTTAATCTCACTTTGTGGAATAGATTTGTCCAGTAGTGTTAGTGAGTTCAGAAGAACAAGGAACCTTGCTTGAGCCATCTTTATAGTTTCATCTTTCTCGAGTTTGAACATTTCATAATCATGCATGAGCATGCTTAGCTTTACTTCTCGAACTTTTGATGTTCCTTCATGGCTTACCACTAAAGTATCCCACATCTCTTTGGCTGTGTTGCATGAGGAGACTTTATCTATCTCGGATTGTACCATGCCGCTGAGAAGTGTGTTCATTGCTTTCGAATTATATGATACCATGTAGATTTCGTTTGGATCCATTTCTAGTAGAATCTTTGGTGTCTCATCCTCTCTTCGTGGAATAACTGGTCCGTTCTCCACAACCCACCATTCCCAAGGATCTCTTTGAAGATAGATCCTCATTCGGAATTTCCAAAAGTTGTAATTTTCTGTTCCATACAGCAAAGGAGGTCTATTGGTTGATTGACCTTCTTTATTGTTGTTCCCGAACTGTGCCATGTCAGAATCTTTCCCTACAAGTCACCTTTAAGACCAAGTAAGTAGAGCCTTGCTCTGATACCAAATGAAATTCAGATAAGGCACACTTAGAAGGGGGGTTGAATAAGTGTGGATACAAACTATGACCAATTAAAAACTTTAAATCCAATTGCAGAATGTAGTCAACTATATTTGTGAAAACAGTTTGCTGAATGAATATGGTCTACCGAATTAAACTTTTGTTTATGAAAATATCTTGGTGTTTTTGTAAGCTAAATAAAATATTTTGTGAAAACAGATAATTAAATTTAAGCAAACTAATTAACTTGTGAGATATAAAGATAGAGCAAGTAATAAAAAATAACACCAAGATTTTTACGTGGTTCGGTTATTACCCTCTATATAATAACCTACTCCACGTCCAATACCAACTAGTATTGGAGACTCACTTTTATTTCTTTAAAAATGACCCTTGTTACAATACAGATTCTATCAAATTGAATTACAATAATTCACTTGAGCACACTTGCTCCTTGTGCACCAATGCACCCCTTAAGCACCTATACTTCCTTGAACCTATTTGTAAACAAACCTTAATCCACCTGGATTAAAACCTTTAGACAACACTTAGTCTAAAAATATAAGATTACAATTTATAGAGGTCTAATGATCAAAGCAAATAAATAATTTGACAATGCAAGGCTCAACTAAATGTATGCAATGATCAATTAATAATAGAAAGATATTACCGATTTATAGCCCACGAAAATATGCTGAAAATAATCAGAATTGTAATAGCACAGCAGCTAGAAATTTTGCACAGAAGATAAAATTGCTTTTCAAGTATATGAGTGCAATAATTGATTCAAGTGTTGTATTTTCTATTGAAATCAATTCTACTTTTTATAGCCCAAAAAAAAAACAACCGTTTATGAAAATATTTCCGTTGTAAACATTTTAATCTGTTAGAACCATTAGATACAATGAGATAACTATCATTCCAATATTATTCCTGTTTGAAAAATAATTACATTGCTACAGAAATAACAAACTCAATTGACTTTGGATATCTTGTGAAAAATGACTCTATCAGTTTTGACTAGAGAGACCAAGTCACATAAATAACTCAATGAACTTAATACTTATCCAATATCTCAAGTAATGATGAAGTCTGCCGCCACTACTATAGCAACAGAAGCAAGTAATAGCATTAAAATAGGAGATATGGACAAGATATTCAAGATAATGATTATCTTACTTTTCCAAGACAAAGGCATTTAACTTTTAGTCAACAGATAAAAGACTTACCGCCACATTACATGCATGTTATACAATTTATATAGAATTACAACTCTCTTATAACACATGTAATATAATTCATTTAAACCGAATAAAATTCATCACATTTATATTATGTATGCATGAAAAAATAGTTTAGCATATAATTAAGCATGCACAAAACATTAATTTAAATGCACACATAAAATGTACAGATAAAATGTCCTAGAGCCTTGTATCGAAAAATTGAATATTTGCAATGATCTTACATATTTTTCTTAGGACTCAAAACATCTTCATTCTCTCTGAATAATCCAACAAACACTTCGTGAGATAATTTCCTGAAATCCATAATACACAATTTAGTACTGACGAGTAAATCATCATCAAAACATTTAGGCTAGAACGTAAATTAATCACCATTCTCCCCCTTTTTAATGATGACAACGTATATAAATGAAAACTCCCCCTAAATTCATGCACATTTCAGGAGAAATTTATAACACCTGCATGTTAGTATCACACTAAACCAATTAAAATCATTAATATGCATGCATCACAATCAGTCTTAAAACATGCTTATCAACAGTTAACATCCAGGCAACCATGCCTATCAAAAACAAGTAAAAACCATAGTCTTAAAAAATTAAATCACAGAATCTGACATTTTCTCCCCCTTTGGCATCATGCAAAAAAATAAGACTTCAATCAATATCTTCGAGATTTGCCCTCTGTTCAGCACGATTGGTGAAGTATGGTCGATGACGAAGACAATGTAAACGCTCTTCCAAGGTGTAATCGTTTGCAAATCGAGGTGGTCTAGGAATAGAGGTTGTAGGAGGAAGCTCCATATCCAGAAAATCTCCCTTGTACTCAGCCATCCAGTTATTCATTGGCCATACGGGAATTGGAGAATACATTGTTGGAACATGAAACCTTTGACCAATAGCATTGAACCTTGTAGCCATAAAATCTGCTAGTTCCCCAATTTGATAACTAACAAATTTCACTTCTTGACTTAATTGACAAGTGTTTTGATTAACCTTTCGTTGGAGTGCTTCAACCATAGCCGACGTCTGAATCTTAAAACCCGCTTGAAGGTCAATAAATTCATCTTCAAATCGATGATATAATTTATTGATCTCAGGGGCATCCATTGGTAACTTCCCTTTCTCAAGACACACAAGACGATTTCTAATTTCCACTAACTCATCTTTCAAAGAAGTTTGATTTTGTAAAATCTCAGTCAAAACATTCATAATGTCAGGCCCATGAGAATTTGGCAGAGAAGATGAAGATGAGTCTTGATTAGGAAAAATAGGAGGAGGATCAGGGAGAAGACGAACAAACTTACCAGCAAGAAAAGTAATATGAGATTTTGTCAAATTAGCAGTATCGATAAGCTCATGATTTGTGACAGAAATTTCATCATCAAAAGATATTTTGAAATGTTGGAAAAGTTGTGTTAAAAACTTGCTATAAGGAAGACACTTCTTGGTTTGACGAATGCAACTTTGCATATGAGACAACATCATTTGAGAAAAATTGAAAACCGTTCCTTTGAGAATCATAGCGATAACAACCAAATCTTGGTAAGTAAAATCAGCTCCCCCACCAAGGCGTGGAAACAGATTATACCGAACCAACTTATGTAATACACATGCATTAGGACAGACACTGACAGTTTTTGGTAGAGACAGAGATGAAATAGAATAGTCATTCATGACTATATGAAGTTGTTCTAAAGGATGAAAAGGAATATTGGCCGCTCCTTTGAGAGTGAAAGGACATAGTCCAGTAGAAGAAACACCCAGAATACTTCCAAAATCAATACTTGTGAAAAATAAAGATTTACCCTTGACAAATGTGGTAAAACAGTCTCCATTACACTCAAGATTGGTGTAAAATTGTTGGACCAACCGAGGATAGGCAACAGTAGGAGGTAACAACATGGAAAAAATGTTGCACTCGGTGAAAAGTTTTTCCAAAACAGAGTGTTTGAGATAAAAGAGGTCTAAAGATTTTTCATACACAAATTGTTTTGTAGCAATGGAGTTTTTAAAACGTGTTTCGAAACTAGGTCCTCTAAAGAAATTTTCTTGCAAATCAAAGGAGGATGAGCATGGGTTTACCAGATTCGAGGGAGACTCTGGCTGTGAGAAAAATTGTTCGTCATCCATGGGCTGCTTCATCTTTTCTTGGTGAGACGGTTCGACTTCGGAGGCTTTTAAGAACAAAAAACTGGAATCCGAGTCATCTGATAGTGTAACATCGGATAACTCATGAACAGAAGATTTCTTCTGTACTCGTTTGGATTTCATCTTTGTGCCCATAGGATGCTTCAGCAATGATCCATCTTCGTTTGATTTCCCAAACGATCGATTGCTAGCTCTGGTTTTCATGGTGTGATGAATGTTGTGAGAGAAACAAATAGTGATGAAGGCGATAGATCTGAATAATAGGTAGAAGGCTGAAGATAAAGACTATTCAAGAGTCCATCACCGAAAAGCGAGTGTCTTTTCAAATTTCGAAGAAGTCTGTTCGGCTATGGTTCCGAATTCCAAGGTAAAGATCTCTACGTTTCCCAATTGATATCCGGCGACATTAATAGAAACGCGTATGGTTTAAACAGATAAGGAATGTCAAACAAATATACTTTATCGAATATCATGCAGAAAAATAAATGATACATATAGTATAATCTGCACAAAAGATTTTAAATACGTGATCACATTAAACCATGCACATTCCAAGTTCTCTTCTTAACATGCAGAACCTTTCTTCACTTAAGGGTTTAGTAAAAATGTCAGCTAACTATTTTTCTGTTGGAATAAAAACTAATTTAATTAATCCTTTTGAAACATTATCCCTTAGAAAATGATGTCTGACTTCTATATGCTTCGTACGTGAATGTAACACAGGATTTTTAGAAATATCTATAGCACTAGAATTATCACAGTATATAGGCACATTATCACATAAAATATCAAAGTCACATAGAGTTTGTTTTAACCATAAAATTTGAAAGCAACAACTCCCTGCAGCTAGATATTCACCCTCGGTGGTTGATAAAGCAACTGAAGTTTGCTTTTTACTATGCCACGTAACAAGACTGTGACCTAAAAATGTGCAAGCACCACTGGTACTTTTTCTATCAATTTGACACCCTGCATAGTCAGCATCTGAATATCCCATTAGTTCAAAATGATTGCAGATTGGATAAAATAATCCCAAATTTATTGTACCACTTAAATATTTAAAAATCCTTTTAACAACTTGTAAGACCCCGAATTTTATGAAATAAAAGTATTCAATTTTTCTTATAATTACTATTCAGTAAATGGTTAAATTGATAAAAGTTTAAAGTTATGAGTGAAATATGATTTTTTTTCAAAATAAGCAAGTGGTTATAAAATAATCATTGTTGTCGGGGAATATTCGTTTGGTCGTAGAATATTCTTTCTGTCGGGGAATATTCGTACGACGGCGCAGCCATTTGTGGGCCCCGTAACAGAATAACTGTCGGGTGAAGAAAACGACAAATTTGAGTTTTTACAAATAACGGCGTAGTTGTTACCGTTAACACTGTTGGAATACTCGGTGGTTAAAATACAGTAATACGCGTTATTGCACAGTAGCACACGGTATTGCATAGTATTTTTGAAATTATTGATTCTTACGTAAGAAGGCACTACTCAATAATTGTTACAGTAATTACTGTTCAATATTTTATTTTATTGATTCAATAATTGCTACGTTGAAATTTTATATTATTGTTGTTCAATAATTGTTGATGCACAGTATTTTCCTTTATCAGATCAATAATTCATATTATTTGAATAATATTATTAGATAACATTATTGGCAATGTCTAGAAAGTTCTGTCTAAGGAGAGGTTTGGTCATCTAATTGCGCGCCAGTAAGGAGAAATTCTTATTGGAAAGCCCCTCTTTCCTGGGAACGGCCTGGTTGTCATAAATGTGATTCTGTAATATTATTTGTGAATAATTAATTATTGATTCATATGATAAGAAAATATTTATTTTATGTGGATATAAATGAGGGATATATTTTTGTGGTTAAAAATGAAGGAGTTAATGTTGAGATTTTTATCCGTATTTTTGTCGGAATGGAGGTATTAAAAATCAGGGTTTTTTTGAGATATTTTGCGGGGGTTATAATTTTTAATCCGACCGTTGGATCGTGGTAATATTTGGATATGTTATACATATATAAGTTGAGTATATGTCCACAAATTTTGAACCGTTAAAAATGAACGTATGATTTATTATGAATTTTACGAGATGACTGGTTCAAAAATTGTTGAATTTTTGGAGTTTATCATTTTGGTGGAAAATTCTAGAATTGGTGGGCCCCACTTGTGGTTGGTGAAGAAATGTGCTGAATTATATTTCAAATGTGGTAGGTGGGAATAGTAGCAGGTAAAGCCATCAGGTTGCAGGTCAAACCTACCAAAATTTTCCTATAAATAGAGGGCTAAGTTAGAATTGAAAATCACACCAGAAACATAAGCTTTCTCTCTTTCTCTCTCTAGATTATTGAGTGTATTTTGTGAGTATTTAGATACTTAGTGAGTTACTATTCATCAGTGCAAGTTTCCTTCAGCATCATATCCGATATCCAGTCAGAATTCTGCTCTTTTGAGGTAAGGGATAGTAAGGGATTGTAAGGGATAGTAAGGGATAGTAAGGGATTGTAAGGGATAGTAAGGGATTTTAAGGGTTATTATGATTTTCAGTTTCGTAATTTTTCTAATCTTCAAAAATTCTGGAAAAATTTGAAATGATATTTTGATGAGTTTTCTTGATTGTGTCCCAAAATGGTGATTTTTGGATATATAGATTGAGAGTTATGAATTTTATGAGAAAAGACTATTTTAAAAGTAGCCGCTTATAATTCCTTGTGGTTAACTCCAAAATTGATGAAATTTTTATTGGGAGTACATGTGTATGATAGAAGTATACTCTGTAAATTTCAGAATTTTTAGACAAAAGTACAATTTTTGATAAATGTCTAAATATTCGGCTATTTTGGCCATATGAAAAATAGTAAATGACTTTTAAAAATTTTGAGAAAAATATATGTTCACTATGGGACTATATTATGCTAAATCCCAGAAAAGAAATATTTTTGGAAGTGATTTGGTATTTTTCATAAAAATGGTCTAGCTATGAGTAAATGAATTAAATATGTTTTGTGAAGAAAGAAAATTGGAAAATAGGATTTTATGGCTTGAGAATCCTATATGAGGTATATGCAGATTTTTGATGAGGGTTTTGGTTATTGATGATGAAATTGTAAGAGTTGGCATTTTATGATGATTAAATGCATTAATTAGTAAAGTGTAAACAATTAAAATAAATTGTTTATAAATTTAAGTAATGTTATTCTTTCAATATCATTATACCGAAATATTGGTATATATTTTATTGTAGAATTTCTATCTTTTGTGTCGGGGTTACTATTCATGAGTTACTATTCACGATTTACTATTCATGAGTTACGAATATTACTCTTGAGATTAAAACTATATGTTGATCATATTATTTTTATCATCATATATAACATTTTTATAACCCTGATGTTGAGTTTCTCTTTCACTGGAGTGTAAAGATGGGTAGATTATTGGTATGATCATGACTAGGGTTCTCTTTGGCCTGTAGTGCAAAGTTGAATTGTGACTGGTATGATCATGACCATTGAATTTACAATTGAATATCTTTAGCTTAAGTGTAAAGATGAATTGATTAACATGGTTATAATTATGGTGTATATAAATTCTGAAATGATTATATATTTCTTTGAGATATGAATATATTTGGCCTGTAGTGTAAATATTAATTGTTGAGGAATATCTTTGGCCTGTAGTGCAAAGATGAATTGTAGATGAATATCTTTGGCCTGTAGTGCAAAGATGGTCTGTTGATGAATATCTTTGGCCCGTAGTGCAAAGATAAACTGTTGTTGAATATCTTTGGTCGTAGTGCAAAGATGGATTTATTAGTATGATTATGAACAGGAACTGTGATTTGGTATAACCATGATCTTTGATGTTTCAGGTAAAGACATGTGATGAAAATATTCTTCGTCCTGGGTGCGAAGAAAAATTTAGAATCACAATTATGATTATGAGTTATTCATATGATTGTGGAAAGGAACTGTTGATTGATGTTACAGGGATAAAACATTGTTGATGGATTTTTAACATGGAGAAGATAATAAACTTTATAGTCTATTTGACTCTTCTAATGGATTGCTCGTTCCGCTGCAACTATGGTTGAAATTTTTATCATTTACCATATGTTCTAAATCTCTGATTTATTATTGATGAAGGCTATTGATAATTTAATTATCTTTAGTCATGATATTCTTTACTGAGCTAGTTGTGCTCACCCTTTTACTTCACAATTCCTTTCAGGTAATAAGAGTGTAGCTGGGTCGAGCGAGGGTAATGGGGAAATAGAACGGTGGTCTCTAGCTGTGGATGTTCTTCCGAAGCAGTATAGAAAAGTTCATTTAGTTGTTTTATTTGGTAAATCCAATAGGGTAAGGTGTACCCAACGTTGGAAGGGTGGTTTGCCACTATCATACAAGATGTCTAACGACATACAACCTCGTGTCATCATAAGACAGGGATGTGCTCATCCACTTGCTGAGTATATATACGAGCACTACCTATACAATCTTGGTGTTTGTTTGAAGTATAATTCTCAATTAGAGACAGTAGAGATAATGATATGTCAAGAGAAGACTCACCATTGGGAAGAATATGATAGTAATCTTCTCGTTTTTCTTTGGGGTCTATTGGGTCAACCAAGGATAATTCTGTGGCCATATGATATCTATCATAACCTAGACGCGTGGCCTCCCATGTACGAAGGTTTCCTTGAACACTTTCCAAAGATTCTAATTTCTAAAACAGTTTTTGACTGTACCTTTATGTAAGGTACCTTTGTGAGGTGCTGATACATGATGGTGTCCAATGTCACATTTGGTATATATTTGTATCCAAACTCACAGCATATGTGTTGTTGTATTTTGCACGACAATTGTTGTAATAAAGTTGTAGTTATTTTCTGTACCATGTATTTGACGACTCAGAATGGGTTGGATGGAATGGACCTATTTTGGGGTTGTCACAGGTGGTATCAGAGCTATAAGTAAAGAGCCCCGAGCCTCTCGCTGGTGACTTCCTGTTGATGGGGGATGCACCGAAGCCAGACTCTCCGTAGGGGACGCCGTTCTGCGGTGGCAAACTGATAGGTACCACTGTGAGGTGCTGTCCACGGTTGGGACATGAGTCACAGGTGGTATCAGAGCTTAGGGATATGATCTCTGGCGGAGATCGGGGAATACAACTAGGAGGGGAGAGATGAGTAAATCCTTCGCTAGTGTGTCCTACCTAAGCTTATTTGTTGGTTAGTCATAATATCAGGATATTATGTGATATGTTAATTTGTTAAATTAACCCTTGTTTTGAAGCTGTATTCTAGAATGATATTTAAAATACAGGAGATGAGCAATGGAGAAATCATGATGACAGGAAAGATGGAATCTGAAATAGAAGCAAGGTATTCTCAACTCTTTGAAATAC
The DNA here is from genome assembly GCA_016801055.1 of Panax notoginseng. NCBI lineage: Eukaryota > Viridiplantae > Streptophyta > Magnoliopsida > Apiales > Araliaceae > Panax > Panax notoginseng. The sequence continues at coordinate 66,098,009 of CM029013.1, read as the reverse complement.
CAGGTACGTAAATTTCGAGGACGAAATTTCATAAGGAGGGGAGATTGTAAGACCCCGAATTTTATGAAATAAAAGTATTCAATTTTTCTTATAATTACTATTCAGTAAATGGTTAAATTGATAAAAGTTTAAAGTTATGAGTGAAATATGATTTTTTTTCAAAATAAGCAAGTGGTTATAAAATAATCATTGTTGTCGGGGAATATTCGTTTGGTCGTAGAATATTCTTTCTGTCGGGGAATATTCGTACGACGGCGCAGCCATTTGTGGGCCCCGTAACAGAATAACTGTCGGGTGAAGAAAACGACAAATTTGAGTTTTTACAAATAACGGCGTAGTTGTTACCGTTAACACTGTTGGAATACTCGGTGGTTAAAATACAGTAATACGCGTTATTGCACAGTAGCACACGGTATTGCATAGTATTTTTGAAATTATTGATTCTTACGTAAGAAGGCACTACTCAATAATTGTTACAGTAATTACTGTTCAATATTTTATTTTATTGATTCAATAATTGCTACGTTGAAATTTTATATTATTGTTGTTCAATAATTGTTGATGCACAATATTTTCCTTTATCAGATCAATAATTCATATTATTTGAATAATATTATTAGATAACATTATTGGCAATGTCTAGAAAGTTCTGTCTAAGGAGAGGTTTGGTCATCTAATTGCGCGCCAGTAAGGAGAAATTCTTATTGGAAAGCCCCCTCTTTCCTGGGAACGGCCTGGTTGTCATAAATGTGATTCTGTAATATTATTTGTGAATAATTAATTATTGATTCATATGATAAGAAAATATTTATTTTATGTGGATATAAATGAGGGATATATTTTTGTGGTTAAAAATGAAGGAGTTAATGTTGAGATTTTTATCCGTATTTTTGTCGGAATGGAGGTATTAAAAATCAGGGTTTTTTTGAGATATTTTGCGGGGGTTATAATTTTTAATCCGACCGTTGGATCGTGGTAATATTTGGATATGTTATACATATATAAGTTGAGTATATGTCCACAAATTTTGAACCGTTAAAAATGAACGTATGATTTATTATGAATTTTACGAGATGACTGGTTCAAAAATTGTTGAATTTTTGGAGTTTATCATTTTGGTGGAAAATTCTAGAATTGGTGGGCCCCACTTGTGGTTGGTGAAGAAATGTGCTGAATTATATTTCAAATGTGGTAGGTGGGAATAGTAGCAGGTAAAGCCATCAGGTTGCAGGTCAAACCTACCAAAATTTTCCTATAAATAGAGGGCTAAGTTAGAATTGAAAATCACACCAGAAACATAAGCTTTCTCTCTTTCTCTCTCTAGATTATTGAGTGTATTTTGTGAGTATTTAGATACTTAGTGAGTTACTATTCATCAGTGCAAGTTTCCTTCAGCATCATATCCTATATCCAGTCAGAATTCTGCTCTTTTGAGGTAAGGGATAGTAAGGGATTGTAAGGGATAGTAAGGGATAGTAAGGGATTGTAAGGGATAGTAAGGGATTTTAAGGGTTATTATGATTTTCAGTTTCGTAATTTTTCTAATCTTCAAAAATTCTGGAAAAATTTGAAATGATATTTTGATGAGTTTTCTTGATTGTGTCCAAAAATGGTGATTTTTGGATATATAGATTGAGAGTTATGAATTTTATGAGAAAAGACTATTTTAAAAGTAGCCGCTTATAATTCCTTGTGGTTAACTCCAAAATTGATGAAATTTTTATTGGGAGTACATGTGTATGATAGAAGTATACTCTGTAAATTTCAGAATTTTTAGACAAAAGTACAATTTTTGATAAATGTCTAAATATTCGGCTATTTTGGCCATATGAAAAATAGTAAATGACTTTTAAAAATTCTGAGAAAAATATATGTTCACTATGGGACTATATTATGCTAAATCCCAGAAAAGAAATATTTTTGGAAGTGATTTGGTATTTTTCATAAAAATGGTCTAGCTATGAGTAAATGAATTAAATATGTTTTGTGAAGAAAGAAAATTGGAAAATAGGATTTTATGGCTTGAGAATCCTATATGAGGTATATGCAGATTTTTGATGAGGGTTTTGGTTATTGATGATGAAATTGTAAGAGTTGGCATTTTATGATGATTAAATGCATTAATTAGTAAAGTGTAAACAATTAAAATAAATTGTTTATAAATTTAAGTAATGTTATTCTTTCAATATCATTATACCGAAATATTGGTATATATTTTATTGTGGAATTTCTATCTTTTGTGTCGGGGTTACTATTCATGAGTTACTATTCACGATTTACTATTCATGAGTTACGAATATTACTCTTGAGATTAAAACTATATGTTGATCATATTATTTTTATCATCATATATAACATTTTTATAACCCTGATGTTGAGTTTCTCTTTCACTGGAGTGTAAAGATGGGTAGATTATTGGTATGATCATGACTAGGGTTCTCTTTGGCCTGTAGTGCAAAGTTGAATTGTGACTGGTATGATCATGACCATTGAATTTATAATTGAATATCTTTAGCTTAAGTGTAAAGATGAATTGATTAACATGGTTATAATTATGGTGTATATAAATTCTGAAATGATTATATATTTCTTTGAGATATGAATATATTTGGCCTGTAGTGTAAATATTAATTGTTGAGGAATATCTTTGGCCTGTAGTGCAAAGATGAATTGTAGATGAATATCTTTGGCCTGTAGTGCAAAGATGGTCTGTTGATGAATATCTTTGGCCCGTAGTGCAAAGATAAACTGTTGTTGAATATCTTTGGTCGTAGTGCAAAGATGGATTTATTAGTATGATTATGAACAGGAACTGTGATTTGGTATAACCATGATCTTTGATGTTTCAGGTAAAGACATGTGATGAAAATATTCTTCGTCCTGGGTGCGAAGAAAAATTTAGAATCACAATTATGATTATGAGTTATTCATATGATTGTGGAAAGGAACTGTTGATTGATGTTACAGGGATAAAACATTGTTGATGGATTTTTAACATGGAGAAGATAATAGACTTTATAGTCTATTTGACTCTTCTAATGGATTGCTCGTTCCGCTGCAACTATGGTTGAAATTTTTATCATTTACCATATGTTCTAAATCTCTGATTTATTATTGATGAAGGCTATTGATAATTTAATTATCTTTAGTCATGATATTCTTTACTGAGCTAGTTGTGCTCACCCTTTTACTTCACAATTCCTTTCAGGTAATAAGAGTGTAGCTGGGTCGAGCGAGGGTAATGGGGAAATAGAACGGTGGTCTCTAGCTGTGGATGTTCTTCCGAAGCAGTATAGAAAAGTTCATTTAGTAGTTTTATTTGGTAAATCCAATAGGGTAAGGTGTACCCAACGTTGGAAGGGTGGTTTGCCACTATCATACAAGATGTCTAACGACATACAACCTCGTGTCATCATAAGACAGGGATGTGCTCATCCACTTGCTGAGTATATATACGAGCACTACCTATACAATCTTGGTGTTTGTTTGAAGTATAATTCTCAATTAGAGACAGTAGAGATAATGATATGTCAAGAGAAGACTCACCATTGGGAAGAATATGATAGTAATCTTCTCGTTTTTCTTTGGGGTCTATTGGGTCAACCAAGGATAATTCTGTGGCCATATGATATCTATCATAACCTAGACGCGTGGCCTCCCATGTACGAAGGTTTCCTTGAACACTTTCCAAAGATTCTAATTTCTAAAACAGTTTTTGACTGTACCTTTATGTAAGGTACCTTTGTGAGGTGCTGATACATGATGGTGTCCAATGTCACATTTGGTATATATTTGTATCCAAACTCACAGCATATGTGTTGTTGTATTTTGCACGACAATTGTTGTAATAAAGTTGTAGTTATTTTCTGTACCATGTATTTGACGACTCAGAATGGGTTGGATGGAATGGACCTATTTTGGGGTTGTCACACAACTTGTAAATGAGATTCTTTAGGTTTTGCTTGAAAACGTGCACATAAACAAACACTATACATAATATCCGGTCTAGATGCGGTTAAATATAATAAACAACCAATCATGCCTCGATATTTAGTTACCTCCACATCTATACCTTTTTCGTCAGACGTAAGCTTTTTTGAAGTGCTCATTGGTGTAGCCTTTGAATTAGATCCTTCAAAGCCAAACCTTTTGAGAAGTTCTTTTGTATATTTGGTTTGATGGATGTACATACCATTCTTCGTTTGTTTGATTTGGAGTCCCAAAAAGTAATTAAGTTCTCCCATTAGACTCATATCGAACTCCCTGTGCATGCACTTAGAAAACCACTCACAAAGAAAATTATTAGTAGCACCAAAAATTATGTCATTTACATATATTTGTACAATAATAATATCTTTATTTTCATGCTTAATAAATAATGTAGAATCAATTTTTCCTCTAATAAATCCATTTGAAAGCAAATACTTACTCAACCTTTCATACCAAGCCCTTGGAGCTTGTTTTAGCCCATAGAGAGCTTTCTTTAGCTTGTAGACATGGTTTGGATATCTCTCATGTTCAAATCCAGGAGGCTATTTTACATACACCTCTTCATTGATGTATCCATTGAGAAAGGCGCTTTTTACGTCCATTTGATAAAGTGTGAACTTCTTGTAACATGCAAATGCTAACAAGATGCGGATGGACTCTAGTCTAGTGACTGGAGCGTAAGTTTCTTCATAGTCTATCCCTTCTTGTTGATTGTATCCTTGAGCTACTAGCCTTGCTTTGTTACGAGTGATAGTTCCATGCTCATCAAGCTTGTTCTTGAATACCCACTTTGTTCCAATGATAGAAACATCTTTAGGAAGAGGCATAAGTTCCCAGACCTGGCATCGTTCAAATTGTTGAAGTTCTTCTTGCATTGCCATTAGCCAGCTTTCATCTAGGATAGCTTCCTTAGCATTCTTTGGCTCGACTTGGGATAGAAATGCTGAAAAAGCACATTGATTTTGCAATCATCTTCTTGTAGTGATTCCTTTGTTTATATCTCCAATGATGTTTTCTGGTGGATGGTTCTTGAGATATCTTACAGTTTTTGGCATTTGTACATCATGTATCACTTCTTCCTGTTGAGGAAAATCTGCCTCAAGCTCTTGTGTTATTTCTTGTTCTACTCCAGGCGAGTTTTCCAATTCAACTTGCTGGATTTGTTCATTCGGCTTGCTAAATAGGTTCTTTTGGTTTGTTGGATTTACTAAGATCTCCAATGTACCTGCATCCTCATCTCTTTCTTTTGGAAGATCATTGTGAGTTTCATAAAATCGAATATGAACAGATTCTTCAACACTCAACTTGTTAATGTTAAATACACGATATGCTTTACTATTCTGTGAATACCCAATGAAAATTCCTTCATAAGATTTAGCATCAAACTTTCCTAGGTTATCACTAGTATTTAGAATAAAACATTTAGATCCAAAAACTTTGAAATAACTAATATTAGGAATCTTATTATTTAACAGTTCATAAGGAGTCTTCAAAATAATTGGACGAATAAGTACTCTATTCAAAACATAACAAGATGTGTTTACAGCTTCGGCCCAAAACTTTTTAGGAAGATTACTTTCTTGTAATAAAGTTCTAGCTGTTTCTTGTAATGTCCTATTCTTTCTTTCTACAACTCCATTCTGTTGAGGGGTTCTAGGAGCAGAAAATTCATGACTAACACCCTTTTGATCACAAAATATTATAAAGTCTTTTAGAAACTCAGTACCATGATCACTTCTTATCCTTACAAGTTTTAGACTATATTTTGTTTCCAAGTTTCTGATCAATTTTTCAAATTCTTTAAATGCTTCATCTTTAGTTCTCAAAAATAATACCCATGTATATCTAGAGAAATCATCTACTATTACAAAAGCATAAAACTTACCATTTATACTAGGTTGTCTTTCTGGTCCAAATAAATCAAGATGGAGTAGTTGTAAAGGAGAAGAGGTTGATACCATGTTCTTTGCCGTAAATGATGTTCTTACTTGTTTCCCGAGTTGACAAGGAACACAAATTCCCTTCTTTTCATATTTTATTTTCGGTAATCCTTTGACGAGATTCTTTGAGGATAATTTCTTGATTAAGTCCATGTGAACATGTCCCATCCTCTTGTGCCACAAAGTAGCCTCGTCTTGTACAGATGCTAGACATAACTCTTCATCCTGTTGCTCAAAATCAATAGTATATATATTTCCTTCTCTTTGTGCAACTAGAGTAATATTGTTAGTACCATGAGAAATAGTGCATTTTTCTTTATCAAAACTAACTTGATGACCATTATCCATTAATTGACTGATACTAATAAGATTAAACTCAAGTCCATTAACAAGATGTACATTATCAATATTTACCTTACCATTTCCTATTTTACCTTTTTCGATTATTTCGCAGGTTCGATTATCTCCAAATGTAACTATACCATTTTTCTTCTTGATTTTTAGCTCCACGAACTTTGTTTTGTCATCAGTCATGTGACATGAGCATCCACTATCAAGAATCCATTTTTGAGAAGGAACCTTTGCCTTGAGACATGCCTGTCAATAAAAAATGATTCATCTTTTTGGTACCCACATCTTTTTGGGTCCTTTAATGTTAGTTGCATATAAATCATCCTTTTTAACCCAAACCTTTTTAATCTTATTTTTCTTAAAGCAGTTTATGTCCAAATGACCTTTAATGCCATAATTTTTACATGTTGTGAAAGGAGAACAATGATTTAATCTAAAACGTGATTTTGATTTTAACATTTTCATATTACCCTTTTTATGCATAGAATTATAACCAATTCCTTGTCTTTCAAAACTCGGTCTTTGTTTACCTAATATGACATTTAAATTTTCTTCACCTTGAACGAATTTAGCAAGAGATGATTCTAGTGAATCTATTTATTTTTGAAGTTCATTATTAGGAAGAGTTTTAACAGGTGATTTATCACTAAATGCATCAATACAGACATCTCTCATTTTTAGTTCATTTGTCAATTTTTGGACTTCATTATTAAAAAAATTTACTTTATTGAAAAGTATTTTGTTATAATTATCTAAATAATCTATCTTAGCAATCAAAACCTTTTCTTCTTTACATGTAAATTCCTTTTCAATATCTTTCTTTTCATCTATTAAAGAGTCTACTTCGCCCATTAATGTATTTACCAAGTCTTTCAAAAAAGCATTCTTTTCCTTCAATTTATCATTTTCTTGTTTCAAAGAATTAAACTCAAAATTAAATACCTCATTTGATTCACCTTCTATTCCCATGAAGCATACTTGAGCTATCTCATCCTTGGCGTCGACCTCAATTTCAGATTCTTCTTCATCACTCCAAGTGACCAGTGCCTTATTTCTCTTATTATCCTTGAAGCCCGTTTTTCCTTTATTCTTTAGTTGAAAACAGTCCTTCTTCAAGTGCCTTGGACGACCACATTCAAAACACGTCTCCTCAGTTTGCTTTCCTTTGCCTTTATTTGAGTTGAAGATATTCTTTCGTTTATTCTTTCTTTGAAGAAGTCCTTTGAGTCTCCTTGTCATCAAGGCTATCTCTTCATCAGAATCATCAGCAAGCTCTTCTTCATTTCCTGCATTAAGAGCTAAAACCTTTCTTCGAGGGATTTCGTCCTCATCGTCATACCTCTTCAACTGATGTTCATATTCCTCATGTTCACCAAAAAGGGTTAATGTATCCATAGTAGATATAGTAGAGGAATCTTGAAGAGTAGTGATTTTAGAAGCAAACCTCTTGGGCATAGCCCGAAGTAACTTACGGTTAATCTCACTTTGTGGAATAGATTTGTCCAGTAGCTTTAGTGAGTTCAGAAGAACAAGGAACCTTGCTTGAGCCATCTTTATAGTTTCATCTTTCTCGAGTTTGAACATTTCATAATCATGCATGAGCATGCTTAGCTTTACTTCTCGAACTTTTGATGTTCCTTCATGGCTTACCACTAAAGTATCCCACATCTCTTTGGCTGTGTTGCATGAGGAAACTTTATCTATCTCGGATTGTACCATGCCGCTGAGAAGTGTGTTCATTGCTTTCGAATTATATGATACCATGTAGATTTCGTTTGGATCCATTTCTAGTAGAATCTTTGGTGTCTCATCCTCTCTTCGTGGAATAACTGGTCCGTTCTCCACAACCCACCATTCCCAAGGATCTCTTTGAAGATAGATCCTCATTCGGAATTTCCAAAAGTTGTAATTTTCTGTTCCATACAGCAAAGGAGGTCTATTGGTTGATTGACCTTCTTTATTGTTGTTCCCGAACTGTGCCATGTCAGAATCTTTCCCTACAAGTCACCTTTAAGACCAAGTAAGTAGAGCCTTGCTCTGATACCAAATGAAATTCAGATAAGGCACACTTAGAAGGGGGGTTGAATAAGTGTGGATACAAACTATGACCAATTAAAAACTTTAAATCCAATTGCAGAATGTAGTCAACTATATTTGTGAAAACAGTTTGCTGAATGAATATGGTCTACCGAATTAAACTTTTGTTTATGAAAATATCTTGGTGTTTTTGTAAGCTAAATAAAATATTTTGTGAAAACAGATAATTAAATTTAAGCAAACTAATTAACTTGTGAGATATAAAGATAGAGCAAGTAATAAAAAATAACACCAAGATTTTTACGTGGTTCGGTTATTACCCTCTATATAATAACCTACTCCACGTCCAATACCAACTAGTATTGGAGACTCACTTTTATTTCTTTAAAAATGACCCTTGTTACAATACAGATTCTATCAAATTGAATTACAATAATTCACTTGAGCACACTTGCTCCTTGTGCACCAATGCACCCCTTAAGCACCTATACTTCCTTGAACCTGTTTGTAAACAAACCTTAATCCACCTGGATTAAAACCTTTAGACAACACTTAGTCTAAAAATATAAGATTACAATTTATAGAGGTCTAATGATCAAAGCAAATAAATAATTTGACAATGCAAGGCTCAACTAAATGTATGCAATGATCAATTAATAATAGAAAGATATTACCGATTTATAGCCCACGAAAATATGCTGAAAATAATCAGAATTGTAATAGCACAGCAGCTAGAAATTTTGCACAGAAGATAAAATTGCTTTTCAAGTATATGAGTGCAATAATTGATTCAAGTGTTGTATTTTCTATTGAAATCAATTCTATTTTTTATAGCCCAAAAAAAAACAACCGTTTATGAAAATATTTCCGTTGTAAACATTTTAATCTGTTAGAACCATTAGATACAATGAGATAACTATCATTCCAATATTATTCCTGTTTGAAAAATAATTACATTGCTACAGAAATAACAAACTCAATTGACTTTGGATATCTTGTGAAAAATGACTCTATCAGTTTTGACTAGAGAGACCAAGTCACATAAATAACTCAATGAACTTAATACTTATCCAATATCTCAAGTAATGATGAAGTCTGCCGCCACTACTATAGCAACAGAAGCAAGTAATAGCATTAAAATAGGAGATATGGACAAGATATTCAAGATAATGATTATCTTACTTTTCCAAGACAAAGGCATTTAACTTTTAGTCAACAGATAAAAGACTTACCGCCACATTACATGCATGTTATACAATTTATATAGAATTACAACTCTCTTATAACACATGTAATATAATTCATTTAAACCGAATAAAATTCATCACATTTATATTATGTATGCATGAAAAAATAGTTTAGCATATAATTAAGCATGCACAAAACATTAATTTAAATGCACACATAAAATGTACAGATAAAATGTCCTAGAGCCTTGTATCGAAAAATTGAATATTTGCAATGATCTTACATATTTTTCTTAGGACTCAAAACATCTTTATTCTCTCTGAATAATCCAACAAACACTTTGTGAGATAATTTCCTGAAATCCATAATACACAATTTAGTACTGACGAGTAAATCATCATCAAAACATTTAGGCTAGAACGTGAATTAATCAACAATAAACTAGGTAGAATTAAGTGCAGCTCTAGGATTTGTTCATCAGCCTTCATGTTGTTTTGTTATTGATTTTGAAGCGTGGAAATTGTGTATTCTATTAATTCTATATCAGCAGAAGAGGATTTTCCATTCACCTACACATACCATGCACATTCTACTCGTGACTTTAATTTGTAAATTACGTACCTTGGTATTTTATGCTAACCATACTTAGACATGATTCAATTCATCAAACTTTTCAGAGTGAAATAAAGATTAGTCATGAGATTATATAACATGAACAGATAATTATGGAATAATAAACAATAGTTCATCGTCCATGCTTTGATATTTCCAAAGAAAATATCCTCTCTCCTTAATTCTTTTTCTTCTTTTTCCCCCTTTTCTTACAATTTTTTTAATTATGAAAATTGATTTACAGACCAACATTTAGTTTTTATAATCACAATAGCATTTGTTATAATTAAATAATTGCAAGTTTAGGGATATTTTAGTGTAGGACTAGCTACAATTAATGAATGCAAGACAATATAGATTAGTTTTTTTATTTATTATTATTATGGGTAGCGGGAATATACAGAGTATATAACTTATTCCATGCGGAATCATTGACAAAATATGTCTAAAACATAATGGTTGGTACCTACTTATTATAAGGTAAATAATTTTAAATTAGAGAATTTAGTATTTTTATATACTAAATATGAGCCAATTTATAAATTCAGCAAACTCAAACCTATTTAAGAATAAGGTACATATATAATGGCTACAAAATAGATTCCTCCGACAAGGCTAGATATTGAACCAAACAGATGAGTTTGGTGTTGTAATAAGGATGAATTTCTTGTACATAATATATCAGCTACATCTACATTATCTTATGCATGGAGATAGGATATATATTAGTAATTAGTTACCTGTTGCTCTAGGATAATACTTTCTCTGTTCTTAAATAAGTGATGTTTTAGAAAGAAAGAAAATTATTTCAATTTATTTATCGTTTACAACTTTTTAGGAGAATAAATTACTCATTCGGTTCCATAATAACTGTCTTTTTAGCTTCATGCACATGAATTAAAAAAAGTCATTTAATACTACTCCCTCAGGCCTCAGTTCCATAATAATTGTCTGTTTAGAAGAAAAAAATTGTTCTAATTTATTTGTCGTTTACAGCTTTCTAGGAGAATAAATTATTTATTTTTCTATATTACTCCTAACTTCTCTCATTCTTCCAATAAATTTTATTTCTTGCATTAATGATTTCCAACTTTCCATAAAAGGGTAGTGATGAAATTTCATACAAATTTTAATTCTTATAAATAATACTAGTAGTATTAAATGACTTTCTTAATTCATGTGCATGAAGCTAAAAGACAGTTATTATGGAACCGATGGAGAATCATTTAAGAATTAAAATTTGTATGAAATCTCTCACTACCCCTTTATGAAAAGTTAGAAACTATTACTGCATGGGAGAAAATTTATTGGGAGAATGAGAGAAGTTAGAGGTAATATAAAAAAATAAATAATTTATTCTCCTAGAAAGTTATAAACGACAAATAAATTAGAACAAATTTTTTCTTCTAAAAAGACAGTTATTATAGAACCGAATGAGTATTTACTTTCTTACATCACCCCTACCTTATCTCATTGTCCCTAGAAATTATCTCTCTTGTATTAATAGTTTTCAGCTTTCCATAAAGGGATAGTGATGTAATTTTACACAAATTTTAATTATTAAATGATACTCCTTCCGTTCCTTAATATAGACCGTTTTAGATAAATATTTTTGTTCCTAAATATAAGTCGTTTGAGAATTTTAAGTAAGTATTAATTGTTTAGTTTCTAATATTACCCCAAGTAATAAATATAACTTTGGTTCTTTCATTATTTTTTGCCCAATAAATAACACTTGTTTTTTCCAATACAAGGGCAATATAGACAATTAATAGTATATTTAATGTTTTATAATTATTTCCTTAATAATTGTGCATAACTTTAAAAACCTATATTAAGAAACGGAGAGAATAATATTAAATGACCTTTTTAATCCATATATAAAAACTTTAAATAACATTTATTTAGGAACGGAGGAAGTAATCCCTGTGCATTAATCACCTATATAAGTAAAATGTAGCTAGTACCATCAAATAAAGTCAAGTAAGAGACACTTTGGAGGACCTCGACTTACAATTCCCCTATTAATTAGTAGTTCCTTAATTGTACTGATTTTTGATAATTGTCATGATCCTCATTGTTGAGCAAATATTGTGTGAATAATTACTTGACACAATTTCACTCGCTCAATTTTAAATACGCTTAGTTGTTATTAATGTAGGTCGGACCCAGTCAAGATATATTCCCTCGTTCCTTAATACTTATAAGTTATTTTAAAAAAATATTTTTGTTCATTAATATAAGTCGTTTGAAAATTTTAAGTAAGCATTAATTACTTAGTTTCTAATACTATCCTAAATATTAAATGCAACTTTAATTCTCTCATTATTTTATGTCCAATAAATAACAATCTCTTCTTCCAATATAATGACAATATAGACAATTCATATTATAGTTAACGTTATACAATTATTTTTTTAATAGTTATGTACAACTCTAAAACGACCTGTTAAGAAATGAAGGGAGTATCTCTTAATTACATTCCTTCATTTTAGGGGAACATCATTTGATATCATTCCAATTTTAAAATCTAATTATTTAATTTGAGTGATTTGGGAATTTATTTGATTCAGTGGTTTAGCCTAAGTACTTAATTTCTGGTTAGAAAAATAACGAGTCGTGCTACATGTGAGACAAATCTATGTCGACGTACGTGGGTATATGACATAAAAAAAGAAAAGAAAACAGACATTATTAATTGTTTTATCTTATCACTTACACCCTGTTTCTAAGTTTTGAACAGAAAAAAAAAAGAATAAAAAACTTAAATTAGAACAGAAAAGAAAAGAATAGAAAACTTGAAGTTTTCCTTTGTGTTGTTTCTTAGTTTTTAAAAGAAAAGAATAGAAAATTTAAAATTGAGGACATGAATTGTAATTTAAAATTTATTATATTAAAAGTTGAGGATAATATGATAATTATAAAAATATTACTTATACCAATTTCTTTTCCGTCCAAATCAAGCCAATTTTGGACGGAAAACTTTGGCAGGAAAAGTGGCCAAGTTTTCTATCCATTTCATTTCTTTTCTGTTTATTAAAAAACTCAGAAACATAAAAATTGGAAAGAAAACTTAAATTTTCCGTCCATTTCTTTTCTTTTCTTTTCTGTCCATTTTAAAACTCAAAAACAGAGCGTTAGAGTAATCTAATTACTTTCAAAAAAGAAAAAAAAAAGAGTAATCTAATTTTGTCAACTTATATGTCATTTTTCAAAAATAATTTGTTCGAGCTAGTTCACAAGTCCTACGTACTTTCTTCTTTATCATTGCAAAAAGTTGTTGTCTTATATTATACCTCATTTGTCTTTAAAAAATTGGCTTGATCAATTGATTTTTCTGGTCAAATTAACTAATTTTAGAATTAAAAATTAAGCTTATTTATTTATATTTCCAAACTCATGAAAATTGGTAGTAATAAATTTGATGTAGTTTTTTTATGAATATAGTTATTGCACCTATATTTTAAAAAAAATAGTATAATTTATAATTACAAAAATGATCAATATAATTTAAAAACTCAAACTAATTAATTAAGCCCCTTTTTAAGGGATTGAAGGAGTATTAGTAGTTTAAAATGTTGAACTATTACTTCATCTCTTCCAAAATTAGAGACATATTTTGACTTTGTAAGTCAAATTATCAAATCATAAAATTTAAAATCATTACAAATTTATTTGAATTTAATACAAACAATTATAATTATTGCAAACCGGTTAAACTTACTAATAATTATCATATTTTTTGGCTTACAAAACTTAAATGAAATCATATTAGTTTTGAATTTTAAGTTTTCATAAATTAACTTAAAAATGAAAAATGTATCTTAGTCTTTGGAAAATTGGGAGTATCATTTTATCCTTTATTTTGAAAGGAAAATCTTAAGTTGAGTCCAATGAATGAAAAGTTTATAGACGTTTTGTTTCAAAATTGAAGATACATTATTTAATAAATTTAGTAAATGTAACAATTCAAATTTTATTTGAATTTGTCAAAAGTTACCTAATTACCATATTTGTCGCTTTCCCTACACTATTAAATTTTTATTTCTTTTAAATTTGTGAACAAATTGGCCTAAAAATATCTAACTATATATGTAAACAAATTTTGGAATTTGTAATGAGAAAAACCTTTATACAAACATAAAATGCAGATATACTCGTGACCTTAAAGTTGCCAGATATGAAGTTTGAATGTTAATAACTTCACAAGCAAAGCTGGCTAATAGATAATATTTCCTGTTCTTTGAATTTATACAAGTCATATAGCAAGAGACAGTACGGACGTGACAAAATTTAATTCTAGTAACATTTCCTCAACCAAGGAATCAAATTAAGCTATAAATAATCTGTGTAATAAAAAATAAAAATAAAAAAGTTTTGCATATTAATCACTATTCACTAATCCCAATCTTATAAAAAATTACTCTCTTAACAAAAAAGAGATTCTAATTTTTTATTTTTATTTTTGTAGACATTTAATTTCTGTTGGAGTTTTAAGGTGTTCATAAGACACTTTAACATAATCTTTATATCGGTTCAAGATGAATTTTTTTGAGTGTTTAAAACAAATATTTAGCTTGTTTTTGTGACAAGGAGGGCAAATTTCTTGGAAAACTTGCTTGGTTCTCAAGGAAGATGAGTAGTAATAATAATGGGTATAAAGGAGGATACAACATGCTTGAAAACAGCAATCATAAGCCAAGCGTGCCCAGTGGATTCTTTCCCATTTATGTTGGTGAAGACCACAGAAAATATGTGATTCCGGTCAAGTGTTTATCTTCTATTAGGTTGCAGGCATTGCTTAATCAGTTCAAGGAAGACATCGTTGCTTCTGAGCAGCCGATTACCCTGCCTTGTTCTCCAAAGATGTTTGAAGCGGTTCTTAGTCTTGCCAAGGCTGAAAACCACACTAATTAAGACCATCCGATATCTTATGGAATTAAAAATCTAAGGCTTTGGAAGTTTTTTTTTTTGTCCAATTTATTTATTCATTGTTATCAGTTATATATTTTCAATTCCTCTTGGCATGAATTCACTGTGAATATCGGAATATTTATACATCCTTTATATCAAAAGGCGCACTAAATAAACTAGGTAGAATTAAGTGCAGCTCTAGGATTTGTTCATCTGCCTTCATGTTGTTTTGTTATTGATTTTGAAGCGTGGAAATTGTGTATTCTATTAATTCTATATCAGCAGAAGAGGATTTTCCATTCACCTACACATACCATGCACATTCTACTCGTGACTTTAATTTGTAAATTACGTACCTTGGTATTTTATGCTGACCATACTTAGACATGATTCAATTCATCAAACTTTTCAGAGTGAACCAAAGATTAGTCATGAGATTATATAACATGAACAGATAATTATGGAATAATAAACAATAGTTCATCGTCCATGGTTTGATATTTCCAAAGAAAATATCCTCTCTCCTTAATTCTTTTTCTTCTTTTTCCCCCTTTTCTTACAATTTTTTTAATTATGAAAATTGATTTACAGACCAACATTTAGTTTTTATAATCACAATAGCATTTGTTATAATTAAATAATTGCAAGTTTAGGGATATTTTAGTGTAGGACTAGCTAGAATTAATGAATGCAAGACAATATAGATTAGTTTTTTTTTTATTATTATTATAGGTAGCGGGAATATACAGAGTATATAACTTATTCCATACGGAATCATTGACAAAATATGTCTAAAACATAATGGTTGGTGCCTACTTATTATAAGGTAAATAATTTTAAATTAGAGAATTTAGTATTTTTACATACTAAATATGAGCCAATTTATAAATTCAGTATGGCTACAAAATAGATTCCTCCGATAAGGCTAGATGAGTTTGGTGTTGTAATAAGGATGAATTTCTTGTACATAATATATCAGCTACATCTACATTATCTTATGCATGGAGATAGGATATATATTAGTAATTAGTTATCTATTGCTCTAGATAGCACTTTCTCCGTTCCTAAATAAGTGACGTTTTAGAAAGAAAAAAAAATTATTTCAATTTATTTATCGTTTATAACTTTCTAGGAGAATAAATTACTCATTCGGTTCTATAATAACTGTCTTTTTAGCTTCATGCACATGAATTAAGAAAGTCATTTAATATTACTCTCTCAGTTTCATAATAACTGTCTTTTTAGAAGAAAAAAATTGTTCCAATTTATTTGTCGTTTACAACTTTTTAGGAGAATAAATTATTTATTTTTCTATATTACTTCTAACTTCTCTCATTCTCCCAATAAATTTTCTCCCTTGCATTAATGGTTTCTAACTTTCCATAAATGTGTAGTGATAGAATTTCATACAAATTATAATTCTTAAATAATACTAGTAGTATTAAATGACTTTCTTAATTCATGTGTATGAAGCTAAAAAAACAGTTATTATGGAACTGAGGGAGTATCATTTAAGAATTAAAATTTGTATGAAATTTCATCACTATCCCTTTATGGAAAGTTAGAAACTATTAATGCATATATGGGAGAAAATTTATTGGAAAAATGAGAGAAGTTAGGGGTAATATAGGAAAATAAATAATTTATTCTCCTAGAAAGTTGTAAACAACAAATAAATTGAAACAAATTTTTTCTTTTAAAAAGACAGTTATTATGGAATCGAAGGAGTATTTACTTTCTTATATCACCCCTATCTTCTCTCATTGTTTTAAAAAATTCTCTCTCTTGTATTAATAGTTTTCAACTTCCCATAAAAGGGTAGTGATAAAATTTCACATAAATTTTAATTATTAAATAATAGTATTAAATGACTTTTTTAATTCATATATAAAAACTTTAAATAACAGTTATTTAGGATCGGAGAAAGTAATTAATCACCTATATAAGTAAAATGTAGCTGGTACCATCAAATAAAGTCAAGTAAGAGACACTTTGGAGGACCTCGACTTACAATTCCCCTATTAATTAGTAGTTCCTTAATTGTACTGATTTTTGATAATTGTCAAGATCCTCATTGTTGAGCAAAAATTGATCGAATAATTACTTGACACAATTTCACTCGCTCAATTTTAAATACGCTTAGTTGTTACTATCTCCGTCCCATAATAAATATTTTTTTAGGCTTAGTATTTTTTTCCAAAATAAGTGATGTGTTAGAACTCCAGTACAATTTTTACAATATTTTCTCATATATGCCCTTATGCACCCAATGATATTTATTGCATCTTGCAATCACTACAATTAAATGACACTCATTAACTCTTCAACTTCAAAGAAAATATATTAAGGGTATTTTTGTCATTTTAGCTTGTGTATTGGTATGTGTGATTTACTAAAAAAGTACTTATTATGAGACGGAGGTAGTATTAATGTAGGTCGGACCCAGTCAAGATGAGATACTCCCTCTGTTCCTTAATACTTAGTATAAGTTATTTTAGAAAAATATTTTTGTTCATTAATATAAGTCGTTTGAGAATTTTAAGTAAGCATTAATTGTTTAATTTTCAATATTGCCTCAAATATTAAATACAACTTTAATTCTCTCATTATTTTCTGTCCAATAAATAACAATCTCTTCTTCCAATACAATGACAATATAGACAACTGATATTATAGTTAATGTTATACAATTATTTCTTTAATAATTATGCACAACTCTAAAACGACCTATATTAAGAAACGGAGAGAGTATCTCTTAATTACATTCCTTGATTTTAGGGGAACATCATTTGATATCATTCCAATTTTAAAATCTAATTATTTAATTTGAGTGATTTGGGAATTTATTTGATTTAGTGGTTGAGCCTAAGTTCTTAATTTCTTGTTAGAAAAATAACGAGTCTTGCTACATGTGAGACAAATCTATGTCGACGTATGTGGGTACATGACATCGAAAAAAAAACAGACATTATTAATTGTTTTATCTTATCACTTAGAGTAATTTAATTACTTTCAAAAAAGAAAAAAAAAAGGGTGATCTAATTTTGTCAACTTATATGTCATTTTTCAAAAAATAATTTGTTCGAGTTGTTGTCTTATATTATACCTCATTTGTCTTTAAAAAATTGGCTTGATCAATTGATTTTTCTGGTCAAATTGACTAATTTTAAAATTAAAAATTAAGCTTATTTATTTATATTTCCAAACTCATGAAAATTGGAAGTAGTAGTAAATTTGATGTAGTTTTTTTTTATGAATATAGTTATTGCACCTATATTTTAAAAAAAAATAGTATAATTTATAATTACAAAACTAATCAATATAACTTAAAAACTCAAACTAATTAATTAAACCCCTTTTTAAGGGATTGAGGGAGTATTAGTAGTTTAAAATGTTGAACTATTACTTCATCTCTTACGAAATTAGAGATATATTTTGACTTCGTAAGTCAAATTAATTAGGGGTGTAAACGGTATTAAGCGGATACGGATACATGTATATCTGTATCCGTATCCGAAAAACCAATTCGCTATCCGTATCCGGTATCCGGCGGATTTTAAAAATATTATCCGTATCCAGTATTCGGAAAAATATTCGAATACGGATAATATCTGTTACCGTTTATTTTATCCGAATAGACAAATTATTCGGATATCCGAATATCCGAATTCGTTTATCAGAAACCTAATATAAAATTCATTCAAAATATTTACGAAAAAAAATTTAAAGTTTAAATCATACATATTAATTAAACACAATTTAATATTTAAACCATACATATTAATTAAACATCCTAGTCATAAGGGGAGGAAAATGTCAAACACATCATCATAAAAATTACAAGATTAATTTGCATCCTAACTTAACTTGATGCATACACCATTGATCATCCTTCATTGAACATTATCATACAAGAAGATTAACTTAATTCACATCATAATACAACATTGATTGCATCTTAACTTGTACCTGCAAGAGAAAAATAAATAATATTAGTATAACTATTACATAATGAGTTTACAAACTGCATAAACATTCTCTAACAAACTAACCATTTATATCATAAGTTATAAATATGTAAGTTATTAAATAATGAATATAAGTTATTAATTTATATGTGTGTGTGTATATATATATATATATATATATATATGTATATTAATAACTTATATAAATGAATGTAAATTATTAATATATACGTGTGTGTGTGTGTATATATATATATATATATATATATATATATATATATATATATATATATATATATATTAATAGCTTATATAAATGAATGTAAGTGATTAATTAATAAATGTAAGTTATTAATGTGACGCCCCCAAAATTAGGTATACATCACCCATCTTGGGTCGTCAGATACAAAGTACAGAATACAAATACAACTTACTAATACAACTGTCGTGTACAATACGACAAAACATAAACTGTGAGTTTGAATACAAATATTATCTTCTAGAGAGTATTCATACTCAAAAGGAGTCCTCATTACATTTATTAACACACCATAATTATAAAAAAAATTATTTCGAGAAAAATTAAATATTTATTCATAAAATCTGGGGTCTCACAATCTCCCCTCCTTATGGAATTTCGCCCTCGAAATTTACGTACGTACTTGGTATGCCGAACATGTGAGGATACCTTGACTTCACTTAAAATTCTAACTCTTGAGGTATAACCTTTAAGCATCGAATATGATCCTTCTTATCCAAGATGTTGACACGTATCTCCTTATACGTTAAATCTTTCGCTATCTCGTCCGGTTCTAAATTAATAATGTGGTTCGGGTCGTCCACATATTTATGTAACATCGATACCTAAAAAAAAAATATTCCGAACACGCAACATACTTGGCGGTAAAACGAGTCTATAGGCCACAGTTCCTACTTCATCGAGGATTTCAAATGGGCCAATTAAATCGAGAGTTGAGATTTCCTCTCTTCGTCGATTCTTGCTTCTAGAATAACGCCCTCTTGAACCTTCTTCTTCACATTTATCAGCTCTGAGTATGTAGCTTGAGCGGCTTTAACTTTATTGATTATAGTCGATTTTAATCGTATATTCGTTATCTTCACGTGGGTTCGTATATTCGCACTTGTAACCGTATACGATCTTCTACACAACGCGTCAGCTACCACGTTCGCTTTTTCACGATGTTATTGAATTGTACGATCGTAATCTTCAACAGCTCGAGCCAATGTCTTTGGCGCATAATACGTTCGTTTTAGTTGAAGAAATATTTGAGGGTTTAAGAAATGGGTTTCGTACTGGGGTCAATACAAAATTTAATTTTACGCTCTGGGGTAGGCTAAGAAGTCTTCAAGAATACGTCAAGAAATTTATTAACAATAGAAATATCGTTCAAAACTGTGACCCTCATCCAAGACTTGGATAACACGTCACATTGATACCTATCAATTTGCCATCGTCATTTACAACGTCTCCTATGGAAAGTCTAGCTTCGGTGCATTCCACACCAGGAAGTCAACAACGAAAGGAACAGGGATTTTTACTTATGGCTTGATATGACAATGATTGACTCTAGTGATTTGGTTACTTGAATTCGCATAATAGGTTGGTTAGGAATATGAAAGCTAACAACCTTACGAAAAGCATGATGAGCAGTTAACCAATCGTTTCCAAAAATCACATCAATGCAAGTATTTTCAAAGAGGTAAGATCAACAGGTAACGTGAAAGTGTTGATTTGAACAAGATTTATAAATAGTGGAGGTAACAAAGGTTTCTCCCAACGGAATTTCAACAGATAAATCAAAGTCTAACTTATCCGGAGTTAAGTTCAAACATTGAACACAACTAGGTGAAATAAAAGAGTGAGTAGAACCGGTATCTAACACGGTATAGACTTCGCAAGAGTTTATGACTAACATACCCGTGATAATTTTATTCAGGTTCCTCGTCACGAAAAAAACGCTCTCTCTTAAACTACTGGCTTTGGCTTTTCTGGGACGGTCTTTGGTGCCTCCATCCTATCTGAACTTATTTTCGGTGAACGACAAAATCGGGCTAAGTGACCTTCTCTTCCACAATTATAACATGCTTTGGATGGCATCGCGCAGTTTGGACTGATGTGCCCCTCCCCTCCGCATTTGAAACATATGATAGGTGGTCGTTCTCCTTCCTTAACGACAGGTGCTGGTGCTGACGTCTTTCCATCATTGTTGAATTTCCTCTTCTTGAAATGTCCATTCTTATTGTTTTGGCCATGATTACCATTGAAGTGGTTACCATTTCTGGCATGTTGATTCCCTCCATGCTTATTGTCACCGCTTTGATGACTGTTATCACCAGTATTATCATTTTTCCGGCTGCTCTCTTTTGGTTGCGTTGACTCGTTATCGCGTTCTACTAATTGAGCCCTATTTACAACATCTGAATACAGACACAGTTTATGAGAAATAAGATATTGACGTATCTCCGGTTTCAAACCTCTTAAAAA
Organism: Panax notoginseng; assembly: GCA_016801055.1. NCBI lineage: Eukaryota > Viridiplantae > Streptophyta > Magnoliopsida > Apiales > Araliaceae > Panax > Panax notoginseng. The sequence goes on along the minus strand of CM029013.1, from coordinate 66,076,503 downwards.
CATCCGCGTCATTCTCTCTTCATTATCCACCAAGTGGGATGCAAATCGGGACAACTCGGCAAACTTGGCTTCGTACTGCGACACGGTCATGTTATTTTGCTCCAACTTGATAAATTCCACCTCCTTCATGTGACGAATACTTTCGAGAAAGTACTTGTCATTGAACAGTTCTTGGAACTTCTCCCAAGACATCTTGAGTGCGTCAGGCTGGGTACGTTTTACAGATTCCTACCAGTAATCTGCCTCTTCACGCAACATAAAAGTGGCAAAGAGAACCTTTTGCTCCTCGGAGCATCCCAAGACATCAAATATCTTGGTGATCTGCTTTAACCACGTCTCCGCCTTAAGTGGTTCTGGCTTTCCCAAAAACTCCGGTGGTCCTAGCTCCTTGAATTGCTTAGCGGTGACCAACCGTGGGTTGTCATTGTTTCCTCCTTCATTTTGGATAGGAGCCGCTCTCGCCCGTTGTTGCATGAATTGCTCCTTGAACTGCTTAGCGGTGACCGTCCGAGAGTTATTTTGTTGTTGCATGAATTGCATAAAATCTCTGACCATCCCATCATTCACCATTTCATCGGTGTTATTATTTTCATGAGGATTATTGTCCTCTGGTTGCACATTATCCTGAGTATTGATCGTTGGTGATTTAATGGTCTCATGTGCTACATTGTTTATCTCAACATTTTCGGATGCCATTTGCAAATACTGCAACAAAACAAGGGTGAATTAACATATAACATATTATCCATATACTTTGACCGACCAATTAAATACCAAATAAACTTAAGTAGGTCATACTAGCGAAGGAATTCCCCGTCTCTCCCCTCCTAGTTCCATTCTCATATCCTAGCCAGGGATCATATCCCTAAGCTCTGATACCAACTGTGACGCCCCCAAAATTAGGTATACATCACCCATCTTGGGTCGTCAGATACAAAGTACAGAATATAAATACAACTTACTAATACAACTGTCGTGTACAATACGACAAAACATAAACTGTGAGTTTGAATACAAATATTATCTTCTAGAGAGTATTCATACTCAAAAGGAGTCCTCATTACATTTATTAACACACCATAATTATAAAAAAAATTATTTCGAGAAAAATTAAATATTTATTCATAAAATCTGGGGTCTCACAATTAATATATATGTGTTTGTGTATATTGTATATATATAATAACTTATATATATAAATGTATATGTAAGTTACTAATATATATATATATATATATATATATATATATATATATATATATATATATATATATATAAGTTATTCGGATACGGATTCCGGATATCCGTATCCGCCAGATATATTTACGGACGGATGTTAATCGAATACGAATACGCCTATATCCGTATTCGTATCCGTTTATTTACGGATACCTTTAAACCGAATACGGATATATCCGTTTTTTACCAAATGCGAATAATATCCGCTTTTTTCGAATACGGATGTAGACGAATACGAATTTTCCGGTTACCATTTACAGCCCTAAGTCAAATTGCCAAATCATAAAATTTAAAATCATTACAAATTTATTTGATTTTAATACAATCAATTATAATTATTGCAAACCGCACTACAAAAAAATCACTCATTGCCGATGGGATATGCCGTCGCCAATGACCCTCTTGCCGTTGGCAATGATGTCATTGGCGACAGGGAATGCCGTCGCCCCTGCCGTTGCCCCTCAGGTCGTCGTCCCTGTCTCCCGTCGTGCGCCGTCGGGAACTAAGTCATTGTCGACGGGGTCATTGCTGACGGCATGCCGTCGGTAATAATATACCATTAGCGATGATGAGGACGACGGATAGGCCGTCGTTAATAACAGTTTATTATTGTAAAAAATATAGGTCATTGCCGACGGCAGAGCCGTCGCCCAATTCCCCGTCGCCAATAACCCAATTCCAAATTTTTTTTTATTAAAATTGCAAAATTCCCCTGTTCATTTACATATACATATACATTGAACCTGTTATAAACTAAAGAAAAATAAATAATGACAATGTACACATATCAATAACAATCAAAAATCCCATGTTCTTTTACTATCAACAATCAATATAATTAGATACCAAACTCAAGTCTGTACAACTCAAAATCTAAATACATACATGAAAGTCAAAATATAAATATAAACTAACTACTGCCCAAGATCAGGAATCTCTATGACATCACCTCCGGTCCCATCGTCGGTCCCACCTCCGGTCCCATCCTCTATAGTCTGATCATCAGCCCGACGATCATCACCATCTCCTCCACGGGCATCGCCTGTGCCGCCATCTCCACCCCCACAAGTCTCATCAACAAGACCCTACAAAATTAAAATATTAATAACGAAGTCCAAAATAGAGCATATTTAAATAATTTTAGTTTGTGTTCTACAAGTGTTGTTGTTGAGTTTGTGTTCAACAAGTGTTGTTGAGTTTTGCGCGTGTCTAATACCTACGCGGTGCTATGTGTGTGTTTGCGTGGCGTCCAGACTGACGATGCGGGTTTTGGGCTCTTTTTTGGCTTTTTGCCTAAGTGTTGTTCAGTTTTACAAACTAGGCGATAACTCGGTCTTCGTATGTCGGAATCGACTCCCGTAAGTTCTAGCGCGTGTCTAATACCTACGCGGTTCTATGTATGTGTTTGCGTGGCGTCCGGACGGACGATGCGGGTTTTGAGCTCTTTTTCGGCTTTTTGCCTAACTGTTGTTTAGTTTTACAAACTGGGCGATGACTCGGTCTCTGTATGTCGGAATCGAGTCCCATAAGTTTTAACGCATGTCTAATACCTACGCGGTGCTATGTGTGTGTTTGCGTGGCGTCCGGACGGACGATGCGGGTTTTGGGCTCTTTTTCGGCTTTTTGACTGAGTGTTGTTCAGTTTTGCAAACTGGGCGATAACTCGGTCTCTGTATGTCAGAATCGAGTTCCGTAAGTTCTAACGCGTGTCTAATACCTACGCGGTGCTATGTGTGTGTTTGTGTGGCGTCCGGACGGACGATACGGGTTTTGGGCTCTTTTTCGGCTTTTTGCCTAAGTGTTGTTCAGTTTTATAAACTGGACGATAACTCGGTCTCCGTATGTCGGAATCGAGTCCCGTAAGTTCTAACGCATGTCTAATACCTACGCGGTGCTATGTGTATGTTTGCGTGGCGTCCGAACGGACGATGTGGGTTTTGGGCTTTTTTTCGACTTTTTGCCTAAGTGTTGTTCAGTTTTACAAACTGGGCGATAACTCAGTCTCCGTATGTCGGAATCGAGTCCCGTAAGTTTTAACGCGTGTCTAATACCTACGCGGTGCTATGTGTGTGTATGCGTGGCGTCCGGACGGATGATGCGAGTTTTGGGCTCTTTTTTGGCTTTTTGCCTAAGTATTGTTCAGTTTTGCAAACTGGGTGATAACTCGGTCTCCGTATCCGAATTTAAAATACATACTAAATAAGAGAATTAAATAACTTACAGTAATACGTTCTGCCTCAGGTGAGATATAACCACCGTCACCTTTCTTTTGGTGGGCGTACCACCAAAACTCCAAACAGGAGGGTGCATGCTTTAAACTCACCTCAAGTCTCTCCCGGTACAAGTCGTACGACTGAGACCCAGTGCAGTGTGGGAGGCGACATTGCTGTCGGGCAGCTGAATCTCAAACGGGTTTCTAAGCTTCCTAAACTATATGAAAATACGCACCTGTCAAAGTAAGGATTATTTTTGTATAACAAAAAGAATACTAGCTTTTTATCAGGTCACAAACTATTATTAAACTTTTTTAAAACCCACCCACACCCCACCCCACCCCACCCTTATATTGAGGATGAAAGCGAAACCGATAGTCAAATTACTACTATAACAATTTCTCAATTAGCTGATATATGACTGTGAGAGAGAGAGAGAGAGAGCTGGGAAATATGTTTAATTATGTTTCAATGGAAGCATTTGAATATGAGCATTTGGATGAAAAGCACAAAAAGAATGGCTGATAGCTCCAAATTTGAATATGAGCATTAGAATGTGTTCTTTGTAAACTCTAAATCATGTTATTACTGCAGTTATCCAAATTCAACTTGTATGCACTTGAATAACTCGAAAAAGTTGAGGTCTTGTCTTCATGTTACTGTAATATAAACACTTCATACATTTTCATTAATTTTTCATTTGACTGCAGTGAATTGGTCTTAGTCTATAAAAGGCTTTATAATATCCAGGCATGTTTATAACAGTTGTGAACACTAAGATTGTTTGATAATGTATCCTCAACATAATACTAGGTTTTCAATTTGAACTTCTTATCCCGAATAACACATCTCGACACAATTGTATCTATTTAATCATAAATAAAATCATGCTATTTAAGCTAAATGGACATACATATGACCAGCATTACATGGTTGATAAACAACAACGCCAACATAAATTAATAAAATAAACCAATTAACACCACAAAATCCCACATGTATAGTAAGAACAAATGTGTACAAGCAAAATTAACTAACAAAAAAATGTACAAGCAAATAAATCAGTCAGAAGAATGAACCCATTAATTAGTTGCTTTGAAATAGAACTGAAATTGGGAAGATTACCTTGCAGTCGAGAGAGACGACAAAGAGCGAGGGTTTCAGTCGAGAGAGACAGAGAGCGAGAGGGTCATTGCAGTCGAGAGAGAGGGACGACGGGAAGAGACTGGCGACGGCGGGAAGAGACCGGCGACGGCAATAAAAGGAGAGTGGGCAACGGGAAGAGAAGCCGGCGACGACGGCGCGAGCGAAGAGGGAGAAAATTAATAAGCGAAATGGGGAAAAATTCAGTCACTGAAAGTAAATATAAACTCATTCTCGACGGCACTCACTGCCGACGGCATATGTCGTCGCCTATGTCCTTTTACCACGCGCGCCAAAAATTTCCCACCAAATTTGGGCCGGGAAGGGTCATTCACGACGGGCCTCAGTGGCGACGGCTACGCCGTCGATAATGATGTTATTGGCGACGGGGGTACTGCCGTTGCTAATGATGCCGTCGCCAATGACCTGTTTTTTTGTAGTGCCGGTTGAATTTACTAATAATTATCATATTTTTTGCTTACAAAACTTAAATGAAATCATAGTAGTTTTGAATTTTAAGTTTTCATAAATTAACTTAAAAATGAAAAATGTATCTTAGTCTTTGGAAAATTGGGAGTATCATTTTATCCTTTATTTTGAAAGGAAAATCTTAAGTTGAGTCCAATGAATGAAAAGTTTATAGACGTTTTGTTTCAAAATTGAAGATACATTATTTAATCAATTTAATAAATGTAACAATTCAAAAATTATTTGAATTTGTCAAAAGTTAGCTAATTACCATATTTGTTGCTTTCACTACATTATTAAATTTTTATTTCTTTTAAATTTGTGAACAAATTGGCCTAAAAATATCTAAATATATATGTAAACAAATTTTGAAATTTGGAATGCAAGGAGTACGAAAAACCTTTATACATACATAAAATGCAGATATACTCGTGACCTTAAAGCTGCCAGATATGAAGTTTGAATGTTAATAACTTCACACGCAAAGCTGGCTAATAGATAATATTTTCTGTTCTTTGAATTTATACAAGTCATATAGCAAGAGACAGTACGAACGGAAGTAACAAAATTTAATACTAGTAACTTTTCCTCAACCAAGGAATCAAATTAAGCTATAAATAATCTGTACAATAAAAAATAAAAAAAAAAGTTTTGCATATTAATCAGTATTCACTAATCCCAATCTTATAAAAAAAATATTACTCTCTTAACAAAAAAGAGATTCTTATTTTTTTGTGTAGACATTTAATATCTGTTGGAGTTTTAAGGTGTTCATAAGACACTTTAACATAATCTTTATATCGGTTCAAGATGAATTTTTTTGAGTGTTTAAAACAAATATTTAGCTTGTTTTTGTAACAAGGAGGGCAAAAAATTTAGTTTATATTATAGGAAATGTGCCTAAAATTAAATATTACCAAGTTTCACCCATAAACTAAACATTATATACAAGCTAGGTCACTGATTTTGGTAATGGCTGATGTATATTATAAGAAGAGTAAATGAAGTTAATTCTCAGAATGATCACAGGAATATTATTAATGTCAAAAATAAATCCAGATTCAACTTGACTACTGCCTTTCACACGCGTACTCTCTCCCCAGCATCAATGTGAAGGGCTCAAGAGAAAGTTCTATCTAGTTTCTTAATTTAACTTTTTAGGTTTGACAAGAAATTAAATAGTTTGAATTTTTCTCAGCAGAATCACTATATATCTGACAACTGGCTGCCTCATAAAATTGTTACTGCTACTAGCTAGTTGTTACTTGTGTTGTGTATTGAATAACATAAATTAGTTCAAAAAATTAAATCATAAGTTCAAATATATATATATACTAATTTGTGCAGATTGATAACATGTCAGTTTCACTTGAAGCTCTTGCCATGGCTGGCGCTGATTATCTTGATGAATCTGGCATGACAGTGGAAGAATGGGCACGCCTCGAAACCGAGACTCCTTCCCATTTATTAGCTGATGAAGAAGAAGAATGGAGTAGTGAAAAAGAAGATCATGAAAGAATTGAGATTAATAAGAGGAGATTGAGCTCCGATTCAAGAGTAGGATTAATGCATAGCATAATGAAGAAAAAGAATATAGTGATGTTGATGGCCTCCATGATCATGCCATGGATCACTTTAAGAGTTCAGATTAAGAGGAGATTTCTTGATATATTTAATTAATTAGCATGTGATATAATTAATATGTTGCCATTTCTTAATTTTATTTATTTTTCAATCCTTATTAATGTAATTGTAATTGATCTCTTTGTTTATGTAAAATTTTTTTAACATCAGATATATCCACCTGATCCAAATCTCAAATTTGATATATGCAATGGAACTATATATATAATGGCCAGAAAAAAGCAAAATCGTTAATTAGGTTTTTGGTAATGTTTACGAGCAAAATCATGTGCGTGCTTAAGTAAGGGTGTAAGTATTGAGTTGCTCAGATTTGGTTCTCAAAATTTATCGAGTATAAAATAAGGTTTGATTGATGCTCATTTAGCTACCGAGTCGAGTACGATTCCGAATCGAGCCCGAGCAGTTTAGACTTTCCAACGAATACAATCCGAGTATCAATAGAAAATTATAATTTGAGAAGGTTCGAGTAATTTATCGAACCTTAAAATGTGCTCATATTTGACTCATTTATATTTTGAGTCGAGCTCGAATCGAAATTTTAGTCGAGCGAGTACGAATCGAGCCCGAACTGTTTGCTCATTTTACAGCCTTATGCTTAAGAGGCAAATGGTCAGTTTGCTCTTGTGATGACAATTTTACCCATTTATTTGAAGGAAATATATTTTAATTTACAAATTAACTATATATTTTACCCAAAAACACCCTAATTGATTAATTATGATCAAGAATGGTCAATGGGTACAATCTTGAAAGGGTGAATGTATATGATTTCTTCCATGACATACATTTTGACATTAATTAACCACGTGCAAGAACTGAGCCAAAATTCACGGGTATCAAACGACATTCAAGTTCACATGCATTTATATATTTAACTCGGGCATAATTTTGTTAAATCCTCCATGACATATGCATCAACGAATTCATTTATTATTCTACTGCGCACATTATCATCGTGAGCTTAAGCTCTATATGACGACTCTGTTTACCCTTTACCCTTGACTTTCCTCTTACCATACTACTACATAATATCCATTGACCAAACATACCTTGGACCAAAAGGTAGTAGTACCGACCAAGAGCCATGCATGTGATGTGACACTCCCTAGCAATTTCCCAGTTTTTTCACAAGGCCTAGCTATAGGCTATAAGAATAAAAAAAAGAGAGAATTCACGGGTAAAACTACGATATATATATATATATATATATATATATATATATATATATACCACTTAGTATAAATATGGATACACAGATTGATGAAAAAAAAATAACCATTTTCCTCTAATACTCTCCTTCATCTTCTAAAACTTGTTGATTCAAATTTTAGCTTCTTCTTTTCATACTCTAATAACAGAATAACAGTTCAGTTCTATATAGTATTTCATTGTACTTGTGTTAAGATGGCCAAATTTCTTGGAAAACTTGCTTGGTTCTCAAGGAAGATGAGTAGTAATAATAATGGGTATAAAGGAGGATACAACATGCTTGAAAACAGCAATCATAAGCCAAGCGTGCCCAGTGGATTCTTTCCCATTTATGTTGGTGAAGACCACAGAAAATATGTGATTCCGGTCAAGTGTTTATCTTCTATTAGATTGCAGGCATTGCTTAATCAGTTCAAGGAAGACATCGTAGCTTCTGAGGAGCCGATTACCCTGCCTTGTTCTCCAAAGATGTTTGAAGCGGTTCTCAGTCTTGCCAAGGCTGAAAACCACACTAATTAAGACCATCCGATATCTTATGAAATTAAAAATCTAAGGCTTTGGAAGTTTTTTTTTTGTCCAATTTATTTATTCATTGTTATCAGTTATATATTTTCAATTCCTCTTGCCATGAATTCACTGTGAATATCGGAATATTTATACATCTTTTATATCAAAAGGCGCACTAAATAAATGAAATTCAGATAAGGCACACTTAGAAGGGGGGGTTGAATAAGTGTGGATACAAACTATGACCAACTAAAAACTTTAAATCCAATTGCAGAATGTAGTCAACTATATTTGTGAAAATAGTTTGCTGAATGAATATGGTCTACCGAATTAAACTTTTATTTATGAAAATATCTTGGTGTTTTTGTAAGCTAAATAAAATATTTTGTGAAAACAGATAATTAAATTTAAGCAAACTAATTAACTTGTGAGATATAAAGATAGAGCAAGTAATAAAAAATAACACCAAGATTTTTACGTGGTTCGGTTATTACCCTCTATATAATAACCTACTCCACGTCCAATACCAACTAGTATTGGAGACTCACTTTTATTTCTTTAAAAATGACCCTTGTTACAATATAGATTCTATCAAATTGAATTACAATAATTCACTTGAGCACACTTGCTCCTTGTGCACCAATGCACCCCTTAAGCACCTATGCTTCCTTGAACCTGTTTGTAAACAAACCTTAATCCACCTGGATTAAAACCTTTAGACAACACTTAGTCTAAAAATATAAGATTATAATTTATAGAGGTCTAATGATCAAAGCAAATAAATAATTTGACAATGCAAGGTTCAACTAAATGTATGCAATGATCAATTAATAATAGAAAGATATTACCGATTTATAGCCCACGGAAATATGCTGAAAATAATCAGAATTGTAATAGCACAGCAGCTAGAAATTTTGCACAGAAGATAAAATTGCTTTTCAAGTATATGAGTGCAATAATTGATTCAAGTGTTGTATTTTCTATTGAAATCAATTCTACTTTTTATAGCCCAAAAAAAAAACAACCGTTTATGAAAATATTTCCGTTGTAAACATTTTAATCTGTTAGAACCATTAGATACAATGAGATAACTATCATTCCAATATTATTCCTGTTTGAAAAATAATTACGTTGCTACAGAAATAACAAACTCAATTGACTTTGGATATCTTGTGAAAAATGACTATCAGTTTTGACTAGAGAGACCAAGTCACATAAATAACTCAATGAACTTAATACTTATCCAATATCTCAAGTAATGATGAAGTCTGCCGCCACTACTATAGCAACAGAAGCAAGTAATAGCATTAAAATAGGAGATATGAACAAGATATTCAAGATAATGATTATCTTACTTTTCCAAGACAAAGGCATTTAACTTTTAGTCAACAGATAAAAGACTTACCGCCACATTACATGCATGTTATACAATTTATATAGAATTACAACTCTCTTATAACACATGTAATATAATTCATTTAAACCGAATAAAATTCATCACATTTATATTATGTATGCATGAAAAAATAGTTTAGCATATAATTAAGCATGCACAAAACATTAATTTAAATGC